>OY982569.1:16380668-16914925 GCA_963859945.1 Euplagia quadripunctaria
TGACAGGGACGAAACACACATGACGCCAAAACCAGTATTGAAGGACCTCCTTCAGTACTGGTTCTTAGTAGCTACTAAAGATTTCTACGAGAATTGAAGCCACTCGTTTGTGGAAGTAACTCCACCTTGCAGAAGACCTCAACCGTCTTTTTCTTTTACTGATTAGTAAGGTTGCCAAAGCTTCATGGAAAGAGGATAGGGTTGATAACGGACAAGTGATATCACTCGTGATGTGAATGTTTAGTTGATGAAGATGAACAAAAGTCATTGATTCATTTTATTGAGATTATATATACAGTATTGAAGTAGTTGTAATAGACAAAAAAGAAAAAAAAACTTAACACTTCAAATAAATAAAAAAATATGAAGTAGTACTACAATTCGTAGTTTAGTCAAAAATCAATCATTTGAATAATTGGGGTCACTAGCTATTTGTATAATACTTTATATCATATTTACGAAATACTGTTCTAAACTAAGAGATTTTTAACAACCATATAATAATAAAGATTAAACTTATGGGAGCCAAATATAAATTCACAAAGAAAAAGAGCAGACACTTAAAAATTTACATTTTAAAGGACTCCAAAACAGGGGTTGTAAATTGTATCTTAAAAATACACAGGTTCTACAAGATTAGCTTAACATCGCCCCTAGGGCTGCTTTGATATCAGTAACAGAGAAGATCAAACATCTGTATTAAAAAGACTGCGAAGTTTAAGAGCAGGCCCTTTTCATAAGCACGCTAATAGCGCGGTTGGTAATTGAAGCGTACCTACAGGTAGACCCTGAACTTACTGAGTTACCTTTTGAGTGATTCTTGCTTTGATTTTATAAAGTATGTACAGATTTATTTAGAGAGTTTATTTAGAGAAAAAAGTTTTGTAGACAAAAAATATTTTTTGAGAAATGTTCTATGATAACATTTAGCTTTGTATAAATTAGTATTTATAAGTTATTTTGTATTTTAGATACATTTAATGAAATCACATTACAGAAATCAATGTTTTAATTCAATCCTCAATCCAATTCATTCAATAGAGTAGCGATCAAACTTTCTTATTCTATTGTTCCAATGCTTGAATTGACATTATACAATGCAACTTGTGTTGTGCTTTATGTGTTTGCACATATTATAAAAGTGTGGTTTTCAGTCTAAACAATGTTGACATTGGGATACTGTTTTCTCAAATTTGAATAAAAAATCTATTGTAGGAAGTAACTATATAATGCGATTATTTTGACCCCCTACTCGCTGAATATGTTAAACAAAACTAAAAATACTTTACATTTATTAGGATGTATGAGTATATAACAGCTATCTTTTAGAAATATATCAACAATCGGTAAAATCTTTTGGTATTGGAGTATCGCCATGGGATCATGTTGTAGTGCGAAGGCCCCTGTTCATATTTTTTTCTCCATTCTCATAACACTTCATTATTATTGTGTTTTCTTTTCTGATGTCCGAGTTTCTAGAAGGGATGATTATATCGTGTAAGTACGCATCTATCATTCAGTTTAACACGACTCATAAAAATTTATTTAGGGCAAGCGTGGATTAGGTACATTTTCAACTGGACGTATTATTTTTTTAATGTTTTTTCGTATGCCAATAACTTAGTCAATTGTGAGCATAATCTTCTATTGTATTTTAGACCGTACTATTTAGTTCACAAGTTATTGATAATGTAATGTTTTGTCAAGTCCTGTCAAATGCCAGGCAGTGGGCCTCTCTGTATTTGATTTATGTGTGTTTTCTCGTGGTATGCTCGTTGGCCGACCTATTTGCATAAAAATACCAATAAAATTAATACAGTTTTGGGCATCTTCAATTAAGTGATGAGAAAAACTATTTTAAGACACTCCGCTATGTAAGCGGTCATGTAATCATTGTGACTGCATCGAGTGTGAAATTAATGGATTCCACACGGAATCATTACGAATATTTTATTAAAGTGTTTAACTTTGTCAAATTTACTAATTATTACAAGATTCTCTTTAACTTTCATACATGTTAAATAATAATCAATAATGTACAAAAACACAAATATAAAAAAACAACTGTATTACTTTTACAAATAAAATATGCCTTATTTATTGTTTTTAAAATTAATGTTGGCTCTAAGTAAATATACCGCCGAAGTAAATTTATCACGAGGAATGCCGTGTCATCGCAACTAAGAGCTTTGTTTAAATCATTGGAGGCCGTCACGCCTACTACAATGACTTTATAGAAAGGGTTCCAGTTAGACAATTTGAAATAAGTGTTGTCTGTTAAGCATTAAAGTTATTTTAATTGAATAATTTGAAGACAGGCCGATTAATCGGTAACCGCTGCTTTTTATAGCGTTTTTATTGAACTATTCATTTTATAATGTAAAATTTGTAGTAGAATAAATACCCTTTTATGATAGATGAGTTCATCAAATTTTTTCAATAAAATGTAAACAATACTTTTGTTGCAGGTGCATCAAACAGCGAACAGTTTTTTTTCAGATTAGTAATTAAAGTATTTTTAGTAGATGACCGTAAAATAGATGTAGACAGTCATTAATTATTACGGGCCCGCAGTTTGTTTTAGCTCGGTCACGGCTTACAAATTTATGTATGAGCCATTAAGGGATTGTCGCTGCGGGTCATTTTGTATGTAAAATAGGAATAAGGAAGGGAAATTCGAGTAAACGCACCTTTTCAATGAAAGTGAATAAGAATCTTTTTGGCTGTTAAAACAAACATCAAATTGACACAAACCAGTAAATCACATTGCATACAAGCTTGGTCTTAGGTAAAACAAACTCTTGAACTATTTAAAAAGTCTACATTGTAGAGTTCTACGATTTTCAAGGAAAACTTCCTTGAAAATCGTAGTCGTGTCTTTAAAAACACACGATTACAACATTCAAACTCGAGGCACCCAAGTTATGCTTTAGCTATGTACAACGGCTGGATACATATAAACAACCTGTGCAAATATTATCCGTTTGACATCTGTAGCAGTCTCAAGTATCATAATTTCATCACAGGTGAATACATGTTTTTGTACACTATGCATACCATCTGGTCAATGAACAAAAATCCAAGTAAAGTCACCTGTGAGTGTGACACACATTGCGTGAGACCTACCAAGGACATTTGTTTTAACCCAATTAGTTTTATGTGAGAAGTTGAATTAAGTTGCTAATAGACTAACTTCGGTAATTCCCACGATAATGATTGACATGAGAATATTTTAAGTAGCTCGTACGACGGGTCGCTTTGTATTTTATGATAGGGAAATAAATACAATTTCACCTAACATGCCGATTTCACGGGAAAATTGAAATTTTAAAATGCGTATTGTATTGTGACGCAACTGTATTAAACTAAATTGTGGTGTTCTTTTGATTTACTTCTTGCGAAGGTCACACGCCTACACGTGTGTTAAATCCCCGCACAATGACAGGATCTTACAATGGATGTATGAATTGCCAATATTGTGGCGAGGTGAGGCGAATCCATTGTAGCGCGTACTAGTGACCTGATGACTTGTTTTGCACAAGCCCGTATCAGGTAACTTGTGACAGATGTACGAAGCCAGATACTGGGAAAGTATAAGATGCAAACTAAGACCAAACGTGACTTTGTTAGACTTTCTACTATAATAACGTTCGGGGCGCACTTAAGTTGTCATTCGTGGGAATATAAATTATGGTCATGATAATCTCAAATGACATCATAGAAACAATGAGAAAGTTTATGTTTTAGCAACTATAGCTGTTGCTGCAAAGCTTCGGTGGCGTTTCCAACAAATTTTAATCGGATCTAACTTTGTAAACAAGGGTATACTAGACAGTCTAACACATACGGGATTATTTATTTATATTCATATTAAAAATAACATAAGTAAAAGCGTTAAACTTACTAGCGTAAAGATATATATTAAAGTTTTGTCTGATTATTTGTACAAAGCGATTACGATTAATTAAACGATAGTTTGAGGTATTTTAAACCTTTTCAGATTGCATAATGGATTTGAATTCATTGAAGTACTATTGGAATCACAAATTAATTGCTCTAAAGCCGCCCAACGCCCAATTCAAGAGGTCATTGGTGTAGTACTCAGCCCTCTAAACCCTAAATTCTAATCCTGCGTCCTGTTAATTTGGTTGTAAAACGTGCCACACAATTGCAATATTCTGGCAAAGTACAAGGTAACACGTATTGTGGACAATTATGATCGTTCAATTGCATTGAAAGCAAACCAAAGAGTACATTATTGGTATGCTTTAAATTATAATCACGTGTGACAGCTAAATTAGCGCATTTTACCAATTCTCTGCAACATTGTGTAGTGATGTGGTTTAATTTAATCAAGTTAGCTGCGGTCGAATGATCCATCACATTTTGAAATGCTACATTAGAGGCACAACTATTGTGTAAGTACTTATGTAATATCATTGCATTGAGATTTAATTATATTGGAATAAACCATTGAAATACCATGTTCTACATTCATATTTTTTATTTTGTATGTTTTCTCTTTGAGTTCAAATTACATAGGAATTCGTATATTTTTCTTTCCTATTAGTAGTTGTGTAGTTAGATAATAGTCGTTTATTCAATTTGTTCTGTATTTTTCTGATATATATTACCTTATTTTCTAGATTTTAACCACTGTTATTAAACAGCAATAAATAGGTATAATATTGAGCAAAAAAAGCCTATTAGACGTATTGATCAAACAAGAATGCTAAATGTTTGCATTATACAGAAATTACAAGGCTTGGTTTTATTTAAGGTTTTATAAAGAAGTAGAAAATTCTCAAATTGTAAACTTGCATATAACTATTTATTACAAATAAACCTGAAAGTAAAATGTTATGAATTCTCTATTTCTAAACCTCTTTCCTCCAGATATTGAGCAGCAACCCTACATTATTCATATCTACAGATTTAATCATTCCAATCTGTTACTATATGCATTTGCTCTTTCCTGTATCATTAATCCGTGCCTAATTTAAATGAACAAATTTAACTTCAATTATTTTGAAGTGAGCCGGTGCGTACCGGATCCTTTTCACATCACCCTTCCCCTCATTACAATCCACAATTCTCCATTTCTACATCTAGATAAGAGGCACCCATCTTGATTTAGCCTCCCTTCTCTAGGGGCCGTTCATTTAATTTCGATTCAATCCATAGGAAACGAAATCATTTTTTGGTAGCACGAGATGAAGTTACCGATAAAAGGTTAATCTCTTGTTTATGACTGCGGGATGTATATTGTATAGACCTTTTTATGGTTATAATAGCAGTGTATGGATATTTTGAATTAAGGTAGTCACATGTGAATTTTATGTACGAGTATCGAGTACACATCATACAATTGTGACACTATTTTATAAAGAACAACAGCTTTTTAGAAAGTAAATAAAAATTATATGTTTCAAAAGTTAAATGTACATCACTACATATTATAAAACAAAGTCCACCGCCGCGTCTGTCTGTCTGTTCGCGATAAACTGGAAAATTACTGGACGGATTTTCATGCGGTTTTCACAAATAGACAGAGTGATTCATGAGAAAGGTTTAGGTGTATAATTTGTTAATGTTATGTGTAAATTAGTTGAAATATGATGATGATTGTTGAAAATGTTGCTGGGGCGGGTTGCTGGTTTTTAATAATTTTATTTCAAAGCAGACTCATCGGTGCATCAGTAACTTAATGCCAATGGCTACAAATTGATTTGTGCATCATCAGCCAATTATACTACTTTGTTGATTCTATAAGTCATTAATTCCTTTATTCCATACAATGTAAAGATTCATACTTATTTATTTTCTTGAAAACTAAGTTGAGAATTTGATAAGATAAATATTTCTTTTGTAAAGTAATATCTTAACATCTGGAAAAGGCAGACTCGAACAGTCATGAAAAAACAAGTCGGCTGTATAGAGGTATACATAGAAAACTCAAGTTCAACTCAACAACTCAAGTTATATAATCTAGAATACAGATTTACAAGTCAAAAGCAATCTCAATTAAAATAAGAAACTTTTAACTTTATAAAAATAATTTAATCTCGTATTTAATATATTTATTCTACCAACTTTTACACTTCATACATGCTGTATACAATATAATACAGTCTAAACAGTTCTTTATACACCTTATAATATTGTATAATGATACGTATTTAATTACTCGCCCCATTTAAAGAAAACACGATCAATGAAATACAACACAAAACACCGATTAATAAACATAACATAAAAGAAACACAAATTGCTTGGGAGAGTGAAATTGTTTCTATTCTTCAATGTTCACAATAGCTATCCAAGTACGTGTTTTAGTACATTTGGCGCCATCAAAACGTTTGTTTTTATTGTAAGCGACATAGTTCTGTTCTCAGTACAATGACCGTTCTCACGATGTTAGTCAGCCACTATTTTAAGGAGTCGTAACATCATGAAGAAATGCCCCCTTAAAAATGGAAGAAAATGTACATCGAAATCTCGCCCTAATAGCAATTACATTTTTCTGAAATGGTATGTGAAGCCCTCGTCACGTCGTCGTTTGTGAGTGTTGTGTATGAAATGAAATGACATATCGGCTGCATTCATAGTCTGCCATCCTTGAAACTTAATATGATTCGTATTGCAATGTTAATAAGGATCATTTACTACTCATCTCTTCAGCATACATTTCTTGGGATTGGTTACTTGCACTGTCAGCTTGCTCCCCAACAGTGCACCCTAATCGAATTGCTCTACGGATGGTGCGTCCCGTCTTGTGGGTCCAACCCCCGTTCCGGACATCAGAGGCCGTGCTGCGAAAAATAAATAAGCACCCAAATCAAAAGGCGAGGCTTTAATTGGACCCTCTCGTTCTTTGAGAATTACTTAATTTGATATTATCATTCCCGTAATGTATCTGGATATAGAGACGTGCGACGATACTCGTAGATGTTTACATTACGAAAAATATCTGTTACTAGGCTATCACAACATTTGGGAACTATAAAAAAAATTACATTATAAAATATTTATTTTTATCAGACTTCCAAAAAAGGAGGAGGTTCTCAATGCGCCTAAATCATGATAAATTGTAATAAGCTGTATTTTTCCTCTCTTAATTTTCCATCCTAAGAAGTGTAATATTTTCTTTTAATCTAAATAAAACCAACCTTGTGTAAATCTTATTCAATTATCATATACACGTGTCACTATAAAAAAAATACCCAAATCACTTCAAGTGTGCCTATAAAACTTGAAAAGTTCCCTCGATTTCGATTTCTCCAAGGTCCCGTCATCAAATCCTGACCAGATGACCATGGGACCACCTGGGAAGTATACCCTTTCAAACAAAAGGAGAATTTTCCAAATCGATCCAGGCGCCTTTGATTAATCGGGGAACTTACATAATTGCGTTTCAAATAAATTAATATTATGACGTAATGTATTTGGATATGGAGGCGTGCGATGACAGATGTTTACTTTACAATAAATATAGGGCTATCACAACATTTGAGAGCTATAAAAAATATATATAAAATATTTATTTTTTTACTTAAATGTTAAAAATAAATAGTTATTTATGTCCTACTGTGAAATAATTGGTTAATAAAATATTTATCAAAATCGATCAAATCAATTTACGTATATGAATCTTTAAAGCAAGTCACGAAACTTTTTTTATTCTACCTGTCATAAGGGTATGAACATAAAGAAATAATATTTTTTACTAACAGAACGTTGTAATAACGATTGCCATTGTGATCGTCATCCAACTAGTGAAATGCAAGTTTTCTCCTTTATTTCAAACGTTGAATCTAGAATTGTTTCCATGTTGACCATTATTATAACATCTTTATGAAGTAGAAGATATAAAATAAAATAAAAAGTCATAGTTATTTAGTAATTTCAATTTTAAGGGGTTCCGTTACTCAAAAGAAAAAAAAAGCCTTTGTATCATATAGAATAAATATCATAAGAACCCTTATAGGATCAATTTGTTGATCCCATAAGGGTTCTTATTTTTATTTTGTCTGACTGTCCCTTTTTCTAAGGAACTTGTCAAGGCATCAAGTTGAAATTTACAGAGCCCTAGGTACGCAAATCAGACCCGCACTTCACACTCGGCTTCTTCTATAAATTACATTAATTACGTTTAGGTCCAGGCACCTTGTAAAGAGTGTATTATAATAATAATAATAAGGTTTTTATTTCAGAATTTTCTCCATAGTTTGTTAGTAAATCTTACAGTCACTTAATTCATTTTACCACATTCTGCTCGATTCTGTAAGAATTCATTTAAAGTTCAGTCCTATACCCACGTGGGTGACACAAATTAGAAACGCTATTTTCAGCAAAAAATATTCTCTCACTCGTTTACATTACACAATTCATTATTCCACCATGAATCTTTTCACATACCTATATCCGTACTAGTTAGTCACGTTTATGACAAAAATCATCGAAATTCTGCCAAAAACATGAAGCATCTCATGTGACTTTTGTTCCATTTTGATAAGGTTTAAAATGGGTCATAGTGACAATAATTTAACTATGGTGTGTTTGCTAATTTGTACTAAAGTTCGTAGTACGCGTGGCTGAGACTTGACAGCGCGCGCTGTTGTTTCGTCATGCTTGGCCGTAACGAATTGTCTAGGCGAGGGAGACGTATTGTGTATTTTACTATAGGTAGGGTATATATAAGCACAAGCTTTGTTTAACCATGGGTCGAGGTTTTTGATAATAAAGAAAAAAATAAATCCGTTGTATTAAACATGATGTCCCTATGTAATTGGTCTCGTATTAGAATCTAACAAATGAGTTACTACATTAACAAAAAAAGAGAAATTTCCATTTAAAAAAAAGGGGGGAAGGGAAGAGTTAGGGCCTCTGGTAACCTCACTTACTTGGCGAAAAGTAATGCAAACATTGCTTCACTGCCGGTTTTCTCTGAAGCCGTGGTATCACTCCGGTCGAGCCGGCCCTTACGTGCCGAAGCATTGCTCTTCCGCGATCAGATTCTATTACGACGACAACATTATCAGCTATCATATCTTAGTCTGTACCTAAAATATTTAAATCTAATATTTACTTCAAGACGTCTGCATCATGCACAAATGCACATACATGCTCAACAGTTACAAACGCAACATCCGGAAGATTTCAAAGACCCCTTTCATACGTCCCTTCCCAAAAATCACTTTCATTAAATGAATTTTGTCACATGTCCCAAACAATGTACGCGGTCTGTCGTGATTTCGTTGACATTGCAGCTCACTCTGGTCTGATTTTATTGAAAAGTTTTATCGAAAAATACACTGACTTAACACAAGATAAAAAAAAAAAAACTATCTATCCCATCTTTCAAGTTGGACCAAATTGTACACATTGTGCAAAATTTTATTAAAATCGTTTCATTACTTTAAGAGTTCATCGCGGACAACGTGACACGAAATTTTTATAAATATACATAAAACAACAAAAACTACACAACCACAAATAAATGTATTTTACTACTCCCGTATGCTAAACTATTTTAACCTATTATTAGTTGTTGCTCCAAATGATTTTATTTATTAACTTCTCTTGTATAAAATATCGAAATGTAGCAGTAAACACTTTATGTATCAACTACTTATCTGGACGTGAACTAACGGTACTTACAAACCTTAGTGGTTTTACAGTATTTTAAAAATAATGTAATTTTACGTATCTTTTAAGCGTTAAATATATTTAAAAAAAATGTATGTAAGTATAAAAAGAGTTATAATATTATTGGTTAATAATATAATGTTTTGTTGTAAATGTGGACAAGTATTATAATAAGTACTTGTCCACATTAAACAATTAGCTTAGTATTTTGTAGTTTTGGTTCAAAATACAATCTAAACATAGGTTAGGAATACTAACATAATGCAACCTTAACTTAAGTTAGTTATACAAATTTCAACTGGCAGTCATTACCAATAGTCATTATTAAAAAAAAACTTGAAATGCTAACATGAGATTTTTAAGTAAGTTAGATAGAGAGAGATATCCGAAGACATTTATAAGGTTAAAATAACTTTTGCAATATATTTTTAGTACAGATTTCCTGACTTTTATTATAATTTACAATTGAAGTCTTTAGGAAACAAATATGTTAAATAAATTTAATTAGTTATTAATTGTCTCCAAAGTAGTGGAGGTTTTAGAAAAGTAAGAGTGGTAATATTTAATAGTCGTATATGGTATTTTGAGCATTAATAACATTTTGCGCCATAATTATATTCTCAAATATTTACATATTAAATGATTAAGGTAATATTTTGAATGTACGCAATTCTTATTCAAGCCATATAAGTTACTTCACTAAGTATAAAGCAGCTATAAGTCCAAAAGTCGAATTCGTAAGATGTCTTATAAGAACAAAAGACAAAAAAAATTTAGTAGAGTACTAATAAAACAAATAAGATTCATAAGCTAGCATAACCTATAAGATACCTCGTCAGACAGTAAATTTTCCTAAGACGTTTTTCGTAAGTCACCCTGGAGTTAACCCTGGAGTACCTACAGGAGGCGCAGCAATCGGAGTGTTTGTGGGTTTTGTCATAATTTACCAAAAAATCATCAAACAAAAAGACTCGACTGCGTTAGAAATACTAATTAATAAACATAAAAGTTGTACATATTTTGGTAATCATCTTTTAAAATCATTTATTTTAGGATTAAAAATTAAAAACGTATTTTTTAATACACCCAGTGACACTCGCGCAATAAAGATAAATCTAACGACATATCAGGTTCAGCCGTTTAGTAGTTCCGAGGGACAATAGGAGATAATATACAATACATACACGTCATTATTATTATTTGTTATACATTAGATCATATCTTTAATACAAATAAGAAGCATATTATTAAGAAACATTAAAATTATTTCTGCTTAAAAACTATTCGGTCTGTAATTTATTTAGAGTTTCCGGATTTTTTGTAAAAATTACGAACATAAAACTATGTCAGCATATGAATGAGGTAACTCGCAAAGGGGAACAATAACTTATGTAATTGATTCTTTAATTGAATGTGGGGAATAATATTGTATGTCAGTCAATCATAATCATATTCTCGTTAAGCCCCCCTTCCATCTAAAACGACAATTTTAAACAATTCTAAACGATTTCAATGTAACGATTTAAATGATAATATTCTGTGTAGATATCTAACTAGAAAGTCTGGTAAGAACCGGCACGGTGGGATCCTGATTTATTGAACACTGAACCAGCAAATTGAAATAAATATTGTTGTCGAGCAGAAATCCTCCATTAATTTTTATATCAATCTGAGAATAAACATTTGTTATCTACTTACCGATCCATGTATTAGACAACATCGGCTTATAAAAATCTAATTCAACGGTTTCTAAAGCGAAGCAATAAAAATCGTATTACGCTCATTTTAATTTAATATATTACAGATACCTATTTTTAAGAAAAAAATAGGATTTCTGTTTTTCCTTATTCTACTCAATATGCCATAAATTGTCATAAGCGTCTTCCTCTTGGTAGAGAGTGAAATACTTTTTTTATTCTATTCTGCCCGTTCCAACTGTGATATTGATTTTGAGTTAAATTTACTTTCTAGTTAATAGTGAAGTACAATATCACTTAAAGCTTGAAAATGCGGAAAAAAGAGAAATGTTATTGTCGAAAATCAACTTAATGATGAATATATATAATTGATAAATTTAAAATTTAAAACACCCCCGATTTGAAAATTCCTTCAACGATTACAAAATGCCATACATCCTTTTGGAAAAGAGCTGATACTCTTACATTGCTGGACCGATATTAACCAAACATAGCTAAAAACCACTGCAAGGAAACTGGCTTTCAAATGAAAAAAAAAATCGATGCGGTTTTTTTCATTTGAAAGCCGGTTTCCTTGCGGTGGTTAATCGGTCCATCCGTTTGAGAGCTACGATGCCACATACAGACAGACACACACACACACACACACACACACACAGGCATCGACGTCAAACTTATAACACCCCTCTTTTTGTGTCGGGGGTTAAAAATAAAAAGGAAACAGGTGCAGTGTAACATGTTGACCCCGAATTAAAAATATTTTTTTTAATACAACTTAGTAGGTACATACTTAGTACACATAAGCATGGAGGTAGGCCTTACGGTAAGTTGTAAACAGTGGCTTAAATTTTTGTTTTGCCAAAGCTATTCCCTCTTACATAGGGCTATGGTAACTTACTTAACTACAGGAAAAACAGCAGACCTTTTTCAACAATCGTTTGACTCCAATTCAAACACAAATACTCTGCTGTCAGCTTAGTAAAACAAACATTAAACTTTGTCTATAAATCTTAAGGCAATGGTAGACTTCAATCCGGTTTAAACTGTACACTCGTACCCACTTCTTGCAATAAATACTACATTTTGTATTTATGATTTGTTATTGTATAAAAGTGCATGACTCTGACTTCCTACTCATAGCAGCTGTTTTACGAATTGCGTTACGTAGTCAGAATTACACCTAATTATGTTGTAACAATTATTTAAAATGTACAAATTCAACAGTCTCTTTCACGAGGAGCTGGAGAGTTATTGGGTTTTTTAAATTTTACATTCATTATTTTAGAAACAAACACAAGAGAAAGTATCAGATTGCAATCGGTCGTGTATCATTATTATGTGGAGATCCGCTACATTTACTGTAACATAATGAGCTTTATTACGACATCTATAGCGTCTAAAAAGACTAATCACCTCATTTTTTTGATTAGAATTTACCGATACATTTGTAAATGTATCGGTATGGCAACATTAGTCCTCGTGTAAAAAAACTAACAGCATTAGGACATTTCAGATTTTATAATGTTGTAGATTCCGAAAGCATAAAATCCAGAAAACTTCAATTCTTTACTTCTAAATCGGTATAAAATTATAATTTTCCACGTCATTGCATGGTAAGTACAAAAAAATCCATTTCTTATGGGTGGAAGGAATCTCAGCCGTAGTTTTTATTTTTTATGACGTCATTAACTAGAGGAAGCCAGGGTAAATAGAGCTTGCGGTCGCAGCCCTCTATTTTAAACTGTTGATTGCTAACATAACGACAGAATAGTGATTTACGTGCGGCCTTAGTTATACTTGTTGTAAAGTCAACAAGTATATCTAAGGCCGCAACTGTGGTTAGCTGAGGTTAAAGATGAAAATAAGGTGTATTAGAAATTTTAACTAATTTTATTAACTAAGAACGATATATAACAGCTCCCAGTCAGTAGTATTATTATTGTGATATTAGAGCAGACATTTACCCGAGGAAAATCTCATGTTTGAGTTTAATGAAATACATATAAGGAAAAATATATGTTACCTATTTGTACTTCACTGTTTGGTTGAATTTTGCAATGTTATCTAAGCACTACTTGACGTGGTTATTTATGAGTGTCTCTTGTACGTATAAGTTTCAACACGTGTACCATTCATCTCGTTGATCTTCTCCATCGTTATCTTAGTGTGCTAAAGTGCTTATTGGGGATAGCTATCAGATAATGTATGTAGCGAATCGACGTCGATAAGAATATTGTCGAAACAATATTTCTTTACATTTTAATTAACTCAAAATTCAATCTTATCCACAACAGAACAGTGTATGTATCAGTGAAAACCAAAAAAGTAACTATTTTTTAGTTAAAAAGAGAGAACAACACTATCCTCTTTCCATCTTGTTACATTTCACACTTAAAATAGAGATCCCCTGCTGACGTTAAAAAATTTATGGCATGAAAATATTTCACACCAACGAAATCTCTCGGAAAATGTAATTTTAATATTGAGAAAACAAATCGACTGCTCAACGGGGGGCGCCGCTGTCACTTGATCCCTGCGGCTACCGTTTACGCCGTCGGCTCCCATAACTCGGCCAGTTGAGAATGTAAACTATCGAGTTTCATACTCGATAGGTTTAACATGACTCGATGGTGACTTGAATCGACTAACAACTTGACTATGTGACACTTGTTTGGTGATCTATTATTTTATTGTATTGGATTTTATAGACTAAAAATGATGGTCACAAAATATCAAATATATCATAAGTCATAACAGAGAAACTAAGACGGGTGATTAAATATTACATTCAAAGCAGTAGGGAGCAGCAGATCTGCTTAAATCGCAGCCACTGACTGGGGTAGTACATCCCCCTTTTGAAGACAGCAATTAAACAGTACTTAACTGCACAATATTACGTTTTAGCAGATAACCCTTGATAAACCTAATCGGTTATCAGAGATCCACGAGGAAGAGGATAGAATTGGCAAAGTAATACCGTGCGCTGCTTTTGCTCGTATTGATAGGGATCTTTAACCACTTACCATTAGGCAGACCGTGTGTTTTTTGCACCTTTAAAATAAAAAACATACTTTTAATTTAAATCAAAAAATATTTTAAATATAATATTTGTGTAACACACTTATTTTAGTACTTATGTTTCATAATTTTTTTGTACCACCATACCCTGCAACGCATAGTGTAAAAGTTTGTAAAATCTAAATTGTTACAAGTCAAACTTACTTATCTTACTTCGATAACTGAAAAACAACCCAATTATACTAAATTCGCAAAAACCGCCTGCGAGCATCCGTTAGTTGCAATTTCTAATAATCACTGCATAAAGAAAGCTTCACCCTCCTGAGTTGATTTCGAAACTCATTTGCGGTATATGTTTTTGATCTACAGTTACTGTGCCACCAGTCAGTAGGACAACCATAACTCCTACTTTAAAGAGACTTGGGCCGTTGAATTTCAGTTTAATTTGTAGAAGATAAACATTTACTTATTTATTGTAGCGCTAGGGAGAAGTACACAAGAGTACGGTACACGTGATCATGAATATAGTACGAAACTTTGTAACAAGGGCTACTGACGATGTTAAAGAAGTCTAAGAAGTATTATGGCTTTCAGACTTGTTGTAAGGGGAATAAATAGTTCCACTACTGCCACGATACCTTCTTAAAATAAAAGAGAACCCATAATTATTAATTATACGTGATCTTCAAAAGAATAGAAATAAATCCACAGACCGACTGTTGTATGTTTGAGCACTAATACTGTAATACATTACATCTGTTAAATTGTTGTTCAGTAAAACTATAATATTAATAATATATTTACAGTTATGATTAAATATGCCACGATTAAAGAAAGTTTTATTCTATCCAATATGATTGTCACAGTAGGCCTCATTACAAGGCGCTCAAGCGCATAATTTTGCGGTTACCACCAAACGAGAGAAGGTCGCTGGCTGCGGTTGCCAGCCACGCGCTCTCCTTTGACGCACATAAAGTGTTTTAAATATATAGATATGAATATATAATTTTAATGAGACTATTATTTTAATTATTTTGATGTAAAATAATGAGGAGGGAGTGAAGAATTTAAATTGAATTTCGGCTTATAACATACTGCCGATCAATTCTGTACCGTCACTGAAAAGTGATACAACTCGAGTTGTATCGATTTTGATATTTTTCCAATGTAAGCATCAGTAAAAAAAAACTATTTTTCAATTCAATTCTCCTATTTTTACGCCTTAAAATGAGAGAGTCATTTTCGTGTATATACCTAATACAAGTCAATATATTTTACTGCAATCAATGTGTTAAATGGTACCTTTTTATTCATAACAAAGTGAACTGAACTAATATTTTATACTTCTTTAATGTGTATTAATACAACTCAATTAATCACTTCTTACACCATGAAATTATATTATTTAAAATAAGTGCATATTGATATAATTTAATTTGTATCAATAAACACATAAGACCAAAATAAAATAATGTAATATTATACAATTCTTAAATCACTCGACACCAAACCAATAAACAATGTGTAAAATGGTAAAAATCATTCTACATTGTTTTACACAAAAAATAAGTAAATAATCATTGTGTTAAGTGATGTGAATGGAATTTTTTTTTTTTCCTAAAAAGCTGTAAACAATAATGTCATATTTCATGTAGTGAAATATTTTGTGAGTTATTTTCTAACAATGACAGTAATCAGTGTTTTCTTAAGTGCAGTAGAAAAAACGAGGGATTTTTTTTAAGTTTCAAACTCGATTTTCTCAAAACTATGATTTTAGAGTTAAATCACTTTTCACTGAAGGTACAGAATTAATTTATAATATTATTGTTTCAAAAAAAAGTTATATCTGTAAACATAAACTTTACCAGGTTTCTGTTTTCTTTATATAAAAACGTGGGCTCGTGGCTAAGTGGTAACCGAGTAGGTTAGCCCATTGCACGATTAAGTAATACTAGCCAGGTCAGTCTTAGGATGGGTGACCATTCTTAACACATTGAGACCCCTCCGTGCCTCGGAGAGCACGTTAAGCCATCGGTCCCGGTTGCTATACGAACATTTGTGGAACATTTATTGATTGATTGGACATGAACATTCGTTACGGGTAGTTGGAGCCCTAAAAAGTTCGACAACCTGGTCTAATTACAGAACTTCGATATCGCCTAGTACTTGGGTTGTGGCCGGCAGTTGCTTCAAGTAAAATATCGAAGTTCGGCCGTTTCATATTTAGACTGAAAGCCGACCCCAACTTAGTTGGAAAAAGACTAGGAGGAAAAAAATACATATATATATTTTAAAAACGATCCGAATTTAAGTATAAACTGCAAAAGTACCACTTTTGAGGGTACTTTTTCTCCTCCCACCACTTTAGCACAACTTCGCCAAGGGGGAAAACCTAGGATAGTCATATTGGGCTAAAAATGAAGCCATTAAAATAATTAAACCTTTTATAGCATGCATGTTGTTGTTATGCCTGTACGTAAATTTGCAGTTATAAAGTGTAGGTATATATTAAACCCAAAAAGTACTTTAATACCTGTCATTTAAGTATAGAATTTCAAGAGCTTTTCTGTATCGTGTGCAAACGGGTCATCACAGAGCAACATTTCAAGAGCTAACAATGTTTGTACCTTATGTGTCCTGTTCGGGTTATCAAGGAATTGAAATTATAATTTGGTATTTAGAGCTTTCATTTATCTCGCGTTCATCGCCTTATTAATACGAACATTGAAATATCATATTAAATGTTGTGTAAGACGAGAAAACCGTTTTACGATGCATTTCTATGCATACATTACAAACAGATGAGCAGAGACTTAAGCTTTTGTAATATCAATCTGACCGATTATCTACGGTGTCGTTCAAAGCGACGAATTCAATTGTAGCTGACATAAAACTCATTGATCCAAAAGCCGTGCGTGAGACGTCGCATTGAAATTTTATAGTTGGTTTTATTACTTATAAATGAGACTATTAAATTTATAGTTTTTGTGATTAGGTTTACGACGCACCGGTTGCTTTCGACGCCACAGATTTGCCGTATCACTAAATGTCCGCAACGCCGCCTCTGTATGCTATAATAAACATGATTAGTTAGTAAATTATTACATAATAATATCACTCTATCATCGCAGGACGCTAAGGTCGATAACTTAATAAAATTTTAAACAGACTGGAATTTACTTAAGGTTTTTTGTGACAATGTATAATGAATTGATACTTTTATGTATATAAATACCAATTTATAACATTTACACACATCCTTAAACCTTAAGGATATATGCAGATGTCAATGTATACATTGATTTCTGCATTTATCTGCATCTGCAGATTAATGTAATTCTAAATTATCGTTTATGTTAAGGGTACTTATTGCAGTGTTGTAGGCTCATTTAAAACCAAATAAAATCTTTGATAACGTAACTTCTTCCATGTCGATTGATTATAAAAGCGTTGGGTAAAGGTGAGCAAGAGGTTTCGAGCTAAAACCATACAGTATCCTTCCAAGAGGACCCACTCCTAACACAAATATTTAGATAAACTGGTGGACCACGGGTAATTCGGGCAATGGTGATCCACAGGAAAATACACATGCCACTGACACCTTTACAGTATTAATGTATAGATATAATTTCCTGTATTATTACACCGATTATAATTATTAATAACTGTTCCCATTAATTTTACCCGCATTTATGGTGACTGCTTCGCTCCTATAGGTCGTAGCGCGATGTTAAATGGCCTATAACCTTCCTCAATGGGTACTCTATCTAATACAAAAATATTTTTTTAAAATTTAGTTTTTTTTTTTATGATATACGGGCAAACGAGCAGATGGGTCACCTGATGGTAAATGACTACCACCGCCCATAGGCAGCTGTAACTCGAGAGTCACAAGTGTGTCGCCGCCCTATAAGGTGGGAGTAGGAGAAGAGGGGGAGGGGGGGAAGAGTGGGGAAGGACGGGAATAAGGGAGAGGAAAGGGTTAGTGCCTCCGGTAACCTCACTCGCGCGGCGAAATGCAATGCAAGCATTACTTCACTGCCGGTTTTCTGTGAGGCCGTGGTAACGAGCGGAGTCGAGCCGGCCCATACGTGCCGAAGCATGGCTCTCCCACAAATACGATGGGTAATTCCAGAGATTAGCGCGTTTAAACAATCAGTCAAAAACAATTCAGCTTTATTGTATTATATGTATATTATATAGATAATATTAATCTTCTTTAATCACTTTAAAGTTAATAAAATAGGTACATATCTCACCTAATCCACTTAAAAAAATGTTGAGCTTGAACGTTTACGAATTTAAAAGTCTTGACCACAGTATAAGTATATAAAGTATTGTGACTCGGCCCTTTCCTTGATATAATTACCTACAGCCGGACGGTACGTAAACACGACAGACGACGACGACGATAGGGCTGCCCATAATTTCATATACCTACTTGAGTTTCTTTCTAGTTTTGTGATTGTAAATATTATAATTATTTTTCATAAATATAAATAGATTTCCCTTTATTCTGGGTGTTCAAAATAAACTGCTGTCGCCGAAGGTTACCAAACTCCAATCCTTACAAACTTCAACACCAACCTACTCAATCAAAATGCAAGAAACAGCTGACGAGTAACCGTCCGTAAAATTAACGACCCCATTACCTCCAACACAGAGCAAATCAAAAAACCTTTTTTTTTGGTCAGCCATCCGATGTTGAACCGCTGCAAACGTTACTTAATATCAAACCATATTATCGCGTGTGCGCCACCTAAAGCAATCAAATCTTCTAACTAGCTACTACAAAATATTATTTATAAAGTAAATTAAAAATAAGTAAATTAAAACGTGGCAGAGAGAGTACCACGGCCTCACAGAAAAACGGGTTGCATTGCATTTCGCCGCGTGAGTGAGGTTACCGGAGGCCCTAACCCTCCCCTTTCCCTTATTCCTGTCCTTCCCCCTCTACCCCTCTTCCCACTCTTCCCCCCTCCTCCTCTTCCCACTCTTCCCACTCTTCCCCCCTCCTCCTCTTCCCACTCTTCCCCCTCTAGCCCTTTTTGCACTCTTCCCCCCACTTCCCCCCTCCCCCTCTTCCCACTCTACCCCCTTCCCCCTCCCCCTCTTGCCCCTCTTCCCCCTCCCCACTATTCCGCCCTCCCCCTCACTCTCCCCCCTTCTCACTATTCCCCCTCCCCCTCTTCCCACTCCTCCCCCCTCCCCCTCTTCCCACTATTCGCCCCTCCCCTTTTTAGCACTCTCCCCCTCCTTCCCCACTCTTCCCCCCTCCCCTTCTTCTCCTACTCTACTCCCACCTTAAAGGGAGGCTCGTTTGCCCCCTATACCATAAAAAAAAGTGTAATTCTTGCTAGGTGGGTACCTACCATTTTTTACTTTCATAATCAGTCCATAATGATATTTCGTCTAATTCAATAATATATGTATGTAGCTAAACACATAAGTTAAGAGATAGTTTAGCCTAGGAACTACCTACTAGTTTTTTATATTAAATAAATATTTAAAAAATGTTATCTCTGGGTGCGTTTTTGAAGAATTCAAGCAACCAAAAACAGTACAATATACTCTATAATTTCTAATTGCCATATTAAATACTTAAGTATTTGTATTTATTTCAATGAAATACACAAATCGCACCCTTACGGCTTAAAAAACGATCACACTGTTTGTTCGTCACTGCGGAGCAATCGCGACCGTTTCTATGAAGACACATTACTGTATGGATAGTATTACCGTGTCATGACCCTTCTCAGTATTGTGTTACTAACGATTTTAATAATAGAAAATCGAACACTAGAGTGCTTACATTATATTTACACACTATCATTCAAATTCAAAATAAATAAACAGTATTTTGGTTCCAAGGGTATAAAAATACAAAAAAAAATATATCATAACACTTGAAAGATCATATGCGCCACGTCGGCCGAAGCATTCCACAGCAATAATAAATACAAAGATCTTACGCAAGTAGTTTTTCCTAAAACAATTAATTTAAATATAGTACAAGGTTTTGCAAACATGGATTGCTACTGCAACAGATATACATAACATATAGTAATATATACCTTACCATACTTTTATTGCAATGGTTTGGTTCAATGTTTTACAAAGTGTTTTAATTTAAAAGCATTTTCTTACTCGTTTTATTAATAAACTAGCAACCCGCCCCGGCTTCGCACGGGTAGTAGAGACAGCTTCAACAACCATCATCATATTTCAACCAATTTACACAAAACGTTAACAAACTATACACCTAAACCTTCCTCATGAATAACTCTGTCTATTGGTGAAAATTGCATGAAAATCCGTTCAGTCGTTTTTTAGTTTATCGCGAACAGTCAGACGGCGCGGGGGACTTTATTTTATAATATATAGTGATATATATCATCTAACATTTAGGTATTCTTGTGCTTTAATTTCTAATTATCGTTAATTTTAAAACAATATAGTAAAATTTACATAGAGGGTGTAAGTAACACCGTGCCGAATACTGAAAAAGCGTCTTCAGATCATCATTCTGAGTCCAAAATCGTTGGAAATTTCTGCGGGAAAATTCATAATTTTTTTTTTTTAATAAAAGTGATATCACAATGAATAAACAGAACATTTTACCGAAAAAAATTAATAAATACCAGATACAGTTAAAAACTGCAATCCATTACATGAATGATGAAATGAAAATCAAACAAATATTTAAACATTTTATGCAATTAGCTGGTTTTGACGGCGCCGAACGTTTAAGGTCATTCACCGTACGGCACAAAAAGAATACTTATGTTTGTAATGTTTAAATTGCGTAGCGCTAAATGAAACTAATGACTAAAGTCCTTAATCTCGCATTTTTATTTTAAACTCACGTTTGTATTTTGATAAGTATCCACAGAAAGACGTTTTTGTAAGTTTTTCGCGAAGCTGAAACTTACACGCTGTATAAAAGCTTACGTAAGCTCTTGCATATTTCACAGTTGGCAATCACGTTTGTATTTAAACAAGTGACCACACGTGATAGAAATATACGATATTAATTAGGAGAAAAGAGAAAGCGGATGGAAGTCAAATAAGTTGACCCAAGATTCCTCAGCGCAATCAGCGTGCGAAGTCAAGCCTTGTTGGTCCTGTCGTTCTCGTTAAAGATGAAATTTAAGCCATACTCAATTAGGCGTACCTATATTGAGCAGTGAACTCGTTCAATTGTAAAGAAACATTGTTGTACCATAATGGAAAACTGGCGAATTCTTCTCGCATTATATAAAGAAAATGTCTTTGATAAAAAAGAAATTATCGCCTACCTAAAACATAATATTAGGTGACATAAGAGTTATTATGAAAATAGTATCACGGTTTGATAAAAAGACTAATCCACTTTGATTAGTCTTTACAATTGAGACTTAAACAATACATTTAATTAATTCATATTATTAAATTTACAAAAAAAAAAATATGATACAGAATTATTTAAAATGTAAAGTTTTTACACATGTTTTTTCGTTATTTCCTCTTTAATTACATGCGGTTCATCTGAGTTCAAAAATGCCAGTGATGACCGAACACAATTTTAGTATAAATTCATCTTAAATCTAAACTTATTACACAATTATTATAGTAATAATAATTCAGGGGCAGAAATCTTTAGAACATCCTTTAAACTTGACTCTAAATTTAAAAGCCCTCAACTCACCTCAAACAAAGATGATGTCATAAAATGAATGTCTCCCTTTACCGTCGTGAAGAAATTTTAATTAAATCAGTGTAAACATTCTATAGGAAGGGAACCAGAGTTCGTCATTAATACATGACAACTATTGCTAATGAGTGTTGGCGGTAAGATGTTCAAATATGAGCCGATTTCGTTGAAAGACAAAAATGTTGGGATATATTTAACTTTCGCTTATTAGGATTTATATATATGTTGTGGGCATGTCTTCATTTAGCATTGGAATTCATTAAGATTTTACTTTCACAGAGTGATCACAATTGTTTAATATTTGTTTATCATTCAAGCAATAGGTACTTAGATATTAATTTGAACTTTTCGATTCAAAGTTATGTTGTCGCCACATCAAAAACTGGTATTTATTTTATTAAAAACTAACGTTCGCTTCGCTCGCGTGTACATATTTATGCGTTTTACACGGAACCCTAATTCTTTTTCCAAAATAAAAGTAGCCTAAGTTACTCCTTATAACACCAGCTATCTGCCAGAAATCGGTGTCCCCGTTCCGGAGATTAACCTGACCAAACATACAGGCAGACAAACAAAAATTTTAAACACTGATTTTTAGGCAAAGGTATCGTGGAAATAACTATATGAGCTTAAAAAAACTATTATTTTGACATTACAAACATACACTTCAATTATATTTATTTTGTTATTAAATAGGAACAAACTATAATAGTTGATAAAACAGTTCACTATTATATGAAAATGAGTTAACAGACTAGTAATGCAACGTCATTGGCCGGGCTGACAATAGTGAGGTAATAAAAGGCTAGACATGCATTATACGTTGATAACGATCACTAGAGTGCTGATTGAGTTACGAACAACATAGCAGTTACTGTTGTTTAGTAAATTCGATAATTTGTATCAACAGTGGTTAGAATTGCCAACAGAACAAGATCTAAATATTGTCTCCATTTGATAGAAAGTGTTTTTTGAAAAGTTTTATAACTTAGATGGATTATAAAATTGGTGGTGTTTAATAGGAAGGATTCGACAAACAAAGATATCAAAAAAGTGGCTATGACATCTAAATATAATATTTGTACATTCTGCTTACTGCATTACGAACTTGCATGTCCATGTTGAATGAATAATCGTATCCTCCGACAAAATCATCTTTTTATACTTACTCCCCTAAAGTGAGACATAAGAAAATTAAACTGTGTTCAAAATTAGGTGTTTGTCGCTAAGAGTAACATTTTTGTCACTCGGTCAGATATGATTTAATGGAGTGGCGAGAGGTTCGTTAACATTAATAAATTCAACGGTCTAACTCCGGTAAACTTATTAAATTCAAAATATTTTATATTCACAATTTAATTTTTGAATTGGTATATAAGTTATGAAGTTACAAACCATATTTTATGGGTACTTTACAAGTGAAGACGGTTGGTGTTTAGCTACCATAAAATCGTTGAAAATGAATTTTACTAAATTGTTTTCCGATATGTCAAACAAGTTCTGCACATAGACAGAAATAAAGAGAATAACTTACAAAAGTATAGGTCGCCATCCATTAGAAGCCATACAATAATTTTATTAAATAAAAAACATAAAGTACTTACCTCGCCTCTTTTACGATTGATAAAAAGACATACCATAAACTTACTATGCAATGCTAAGTTTATGAAACAAATGCTATTCGTTCGAATTTCGAAAACAAGTAGTAGGGTCTAAATGCTTTTCTTACGAGAAGCTTTTAACTTTCCTTCACTTCGTTAGTCGTGTTTGTGTTTATTTAAAGCGTGTTAAGTTATCCGGCAACTGAGAACGGGATATGTCACTAACAAAGTCCTGGGATTCATTTGCCATATCCACGCCTAATCTGTAAATGTTTTATGCGATCTCATCCAATTCAAGTTTCACTGGAAGCATGCGCAGTGTTTCGAGGAATACTATAAATAAATATAGTACTTGTTGATATTTCCCTCGATTAATATTATGACTGTTTATTTAATAATGATGATGATTTATCTGAGGATGCTTACAGATATATTATTCTTTAATTAGTTATCCCTTTCAATGTATAAAACAACTCTATTTTGAGCTCCTTGTCTAACGTTTGAAAGTCTAACAACAAGCCAGATAAAAGCCATAAGCTCGAAAATACCCCTCTAAAAATAGCCTTGCTTGAATAAATCGTTTCAATTTCCTTTAAGACTTGATGCAAACATGAAAGTTGGCGGTTTATTTTAAAAGTGTACGTTAAAGTTTATACGACGCTCAAGAGAGCATGTCGCAACCAAAGAAAGAAATTGAATTTGTAACGTGAGAGGGCGCTCGTAAAGAGTTATTATTATAGGTGTTTCTTTTGTTTGTTATAATAATGCGCTCCGTCGACGTCGCGCTAAACAAAAAATCTCAAAGGACTAAGTTTACAATTTTGCGCTATAAAAAATAAATCCGTTCTGGAATCTTTACGCTGTGGCACTTTGTATAAGCCTTTAGTGTGGGTGAAGATAAGTAATGCACTTGTTTAAAATTGGATAAATACTGTACCACAAGAGTTTCTTTCGCTTTTGTGTAATTTTTACTCGACTTATTTCAACATGATCTATAGCAGCGTATGTGCCTATTAATGTCAGCAGTCAGTACCAATGTATAAACATCCATCGACTACACTGCAACTTAAAAAATAAAAATATATTTTATTTTATAATCATTCATTAAAAAATCCAATTCTTTCAACATCTCAGTAGTATGTGCGTATTGTTGTATAATAACACATGAGTGTAAAAAATAGCGTGGTTGTACTTATTTGGCATTTACTTTGTAGTTATACTAGTCAGAACATGTTAGGTTTTAGCAAAAAAGGTTTTAGAAAAATGTAGTTATGATATACTTTCTATGTCTGTGAACCTTCAACGGCTTTTAATCATTATTTATCCGATTTTATTTATGCCTATAAATGATATTGTAACGTATTACTTTATTTTATAATTTGCCCAATTTCGATAATAATAATAAAAGTGGACGTTTTGCGTTAAACTATTTTTGACATCAATGCAAAATGCACTGAAGTCAATAGACCGACCGAGGAAACCGAACTCAATTACCTATAACTTTTATTAATTAATATTGTTCCACAAAATGCCCAAAATATAAATAATATCATCGTAATCGGTTTAATATATTGTTTTGCTAGCCCATAAGTCGTGCAGCAATTTTTTTAGATTAAAGAGTTTGATGATTTTATAATAGATTCCCTCATCAGGTCTTAATCAAATTGATATGGGACTACCCCTAAAGAGGAATCTCCTGTCGAACAAAGTTTCATATAGAAATCGGTCACATATTGTTCATCTATTTAATTTTAATTTTTCGTAAATACATAAATATTATACATAGAAACAAACAGGCTAATGCAAATAGACATCTTCATGTATGTAAATATTTTCAATAAGCGGGTTTTGAACCCGCGACCCGCGATCGTGCCACATAGGTTGTCAAATATCTGTTGCCTTTTTCGTTGCATATGTCGGCGATACGCCAGGGTTTCCATGTTCAGGGTCCATCAGAATGAAAACAAGCACTAAAAATTACTTAATTTATTTTCCACAACCGCCAGCATAGTACTAATCTCATCATTCATAATCTAACGGTTGTTATACATAACCTTACAATAGATTTTTTAACGGATAAGCGAGTACAACCTCTTCTATAACAAATAAATGAGTACAACCTCTTTTATAAAAAATTAAATGTAATGACTAAAATATTTCTTGATATATAGCTAATATTCACAATAAATAAATTAATAATTTGTAATAAATAAATTGATTAACATAACCAATTTTACACAACTTTAAATGATTTGTTTTACACAAATTACATTTATTTAATACAAACAAATATTATTTTTATAAAGATCGTCAGCAGATGGCGCTGCAATCAGGATTCAATAGAAATTAAGTTTTATTTAATGCATAAAATAACAATTTGATACAGAGTAATAATATTTATTCTAATAGACTTTATTTTGCACATTTACACAATAGTTTGAAAATATTATTATTTTGAATGAGTATTTGAATTATAAGCTCGACTTTAAAAAGTGAAAACAGTGTCTATTAGAACTAAATATTAGAGTTTGATAAATAATAATTTTACTGTTTACTAATAAATTATTTAAATATAAATCTAATGTATTTTGGATCTTTCTATAATAATTATAATCACTTAAAAAAACAATATTTGAAGATTTGCACCCATTTATACATACTTTTTTTCTGGGTGGTTTAATTGTGTGTTGGTTAACATAACGATAATAAAATAGTAGCGTCACTCTCTGTATCAATTTGTCCATTTGTCATACATACAAAATTATAATATTTTAATAGTAAAAATAAAAAATAAAAATAAAAAATTGTTTATTGCCAGAAAGTTATAGCTACACTAGGCAAGCCTGTCCTGTGGGTACCTAGACGATTACTAAATACGAGTACAGTTAAGTAGTGTAACTAAACTTTTAAATCGGCCCACTGAAGTCTACTGCTGAATATAGATTTCTCCCAAAAAAAAGAAAAAAAAAAAATGTTCGATGTTCGCCATAGCACCCGGCACTTCGCCTTCCGCATCCAATTCATCCCAGCTACATTCCTCAGGTCGTCAGTCAATATATTATTATAAAATTAGCAGTTATTTCAGTTTTGAACACTTATTTAATGCACCTACTCCATGCAATCTCTACATAAACCTAACAGACTAGTAGAGAAAGCGTGCAGTATTAAGTCCGCCATTGTACACTTACCGACTACGCATAAACATTAAATGAACAAATAAATTGGGGAAGCATTTCCTCCCTTTTGAAGTTAGTTACCAAAAACTTACACACAAATGAACTATTATTAATATTCCAATCTACTTATTGTAATAGTTTGCCATAACAGAATAGTATTTTATCGAGCGTGTAATTGAACATGCAGTTAATGGTAGTGCTGATAACGACATGCGTTATTGACCTTTGGTCGGTAATAAAATATTAATAAAAAGTATCAGTTGAGCTATTGATTTTGACACTTACAAAGGAAAGGTTATAGCCAATTGTATTTAATGATAGCTAGCGGAAGCCGGGCAATATCTCGCGTAGAAGACAACCGTCAACCATATGTTAAGTAGTAAATATAAAAAGTCCTAATCAACAGAGAAAATAATTTGTCTTACTACATATGTACACTACTGCTACACCAGTACTTTACTTACTCCACTAATGCCTAATATAAAAAAATCATGTCAGTGTTAACTTCAAGGAATTGATTACTTGAATTTTATAAACATAACAGTACCCGGTTTCTGAAAAGACAGAATAACATAGCTGTTTCTAAAACGTTGATCAATGAAAAATTTACTAATCTATGATATATAGTTAAATTAAATATTCAAATGGCATTTCGAAATGCATTGAAATTTTATATGAACTTTGTTAACTGATTCGATGATCAAATCAAAGTGCCAAATCATGCTTTCAGCAACTCAATATATACTTGACAAGAGATTTAACATACGATTTTTTTTTTTTGTTAATCAGCCTTTTAGAAACGGGGCGTAAGTGTAATATAAAATTCAGATTATCACAAGTATGTGCTGTAAAAATGTATTTTAATTATTCTGCAAACTGGTAAGTAACAAACATTTGGGTGATTTTTCTCCTTTTTATTTCCGGGTCATTGTTAGCAACACAAAAATCTTTAAAATTTTGATTAATGTACTCTCTCTCTCTGTCTTTCCATTTATGAAAAAAAAAGAATTTATATCACATTAATTAGAGTATTAAGAGATAAAGCACCACCAATAATGCCCATAACAAAACATTGTGCTACTCCAGCAAATTTGGTGGCAGCAAAATGACGGACGGCATTAATTAATGCGATTACCCTATTCGTGATTGGGGGCTAATGGCAGGGATGTTTGAACTGCCACGACCTATTTGTCCGACATTTGCTTTTGTAATTAAAAGTACATACGAGTTTAATTGGTAAAACAGAAGGGAATGTGATATATTGTGCTTTACTCTTTGAGAGTAATTGACTATTACATGGTCGGCACATGTTATCGTTCTAAATCCTAAATCACTGAAACGATTTTCATTGGTTAATATAGTAATAATATTAAATTTATTTAATTATATTGTAATAATCAGCATTTTGCGAATAATTTCTGTAGAAATATGTATCTATTATATTAGATAGATACTAAAATATGGACAATCACGGTTTTTTTTTAACTACATACAATTTTATAATAGTCAACAATAATGACAATACGAGCCTAAACTAAATATTTGTTAAATTATTTGAGGAAATATTAGATTCGATTCGATGTCACTCCTATTTTCTATCTGACTATTTGGTTTTTTAAACTGTCCTAATCTCATCATGTTAAAACAAGTGACAATTAATTTCTGTTTTCACTTGAATGTCCTAAAATCCAAAGAGCACGATAGGGAGCCAACCCCAAATCTCTGCAGCTCTGGTATCACAAGCCTGAGGGTAAACCTATTGTTCAAAATGCATTTAAATCAAAATATCGGCCCTTATTTTTAAGAATTTATTAAGTCTAAAGATTTTTAATATATATTTTTTTTATAACATGCATATTTATAAATTAACTGCCTCCGCGGTTTCACCCACGTAAGTCCCGATGCCGTGAGAATATCGGGATAAACAGTAGCCTATTTGTTTATCCAGGTCTCCAGCTATCTACATACCAAGTTTCATCGCAATCGGTTCAGTAGTTTATGCGTGAAACGTATACATATATAATATACATCCATACATCCCTACAAACTTTTACGTATATAATATTAGTACAATTCGTGCATGGCGGGAAGAAGTTGATAAGTCCAAAATGGCAATTTTACAGTGCAGCAATTTTAAAGTTTAACTTTGTCTCTAAAATCGATTCTTTGGTTACACTCTTCCTAAAACTTGATTGAAGAATAATTTAATGCAATATTTGAGATTTTTATGTATTTTAGTATAATCATTTATTTTTTATGATATTGGACTTATCAACTTACTCCCCGAAAACAAAATTATTCTCCAGAATAGTGTAAAATTCAATTAAAAAAAGGTTAACTCTGTAATTAAAATCAGATTTTTCTTTTTAACAAGGTGATAATAGGGTGATTTTAAGTGTAATTTTAAGTTTTCTTCCCGTTATGTTAAGGTTTTAATAAAATCATTTTATCTTTTAAGTAAATAGACTTATCGATATATATATTCACCGACAGCTTTTAATATTTTATAAATTGTTGAGTGTAAGTTAATAAAATTATATTTTCACTTGTTACCGTAATAGCTTCTACATTGTTAGGTGGATATCTCGTTTTGTAATGTACCACATAAATAGAGATATCCATGTAAGTTCAAAGGCAATATCTTTAAAATTTACGTGGATATCAAGTTGTTAATTTTTTTTCTATGAAACCGATGTCGTAGAAAGACAATACGATGATATGGACATATATGTCCAGTTATCAACTTCTCCCTTCCAGGTATGGATATATGGATATATAATTGTAGGCTATTTAGAACATTTTTAAATTTTACAGTTTGTTGTTTTGTAACAAACAAGGCAAATAACTTCATCAGTTTTCCATTACCAACTCTCTATGCCCCATATCATATGTCTACTAAAGAGCCTTTGAAACTAAACTCTACAATTTGAGGATGACCAAGTGGACATTGGGGACGTGAGTGGACTCGAGAGGATGAAGCAAATTAGGAACTAAGCTTCTTATTACAAGTCTCCTTCTACGACTTAAGTTTGACGTAATTGTAAACCCAAAATTCGATTATAGGGTGTGTATCGATAAAAGGATTAAAGGTCTTCAAAGATATATGAGAATTTGCTATCCGTGTTGTGTAATCTTCTTGGTCACATTCTTCATAGAAAGGGGTGGTGACAGGACTTTTCATAGAAAATTTAGACCACGTACCTAATGTTACGTACCACACGTACATAATGTTTCACTATTATGTTTATTTTTGAATGCTACTGTCTTTTAAACCACAGTGAAAAACAATAAACTCATTTTTTGTAGGTAGTCTAGAGCGAGTACAAAAAATATAACAAGACAAGTACCTCCAGGTTTAAAACATATAGCCTAAGGAGACTTCACTTTTTGATAATGAAAGCTATTTTTATTTAATTACTATATAGTAATATATTGTCGTCGCCACATCAAAAACTCTTATTTATTTTATTAAAATTAGGGACAAACTATAATAGATGATAACACAGTTCACTATTTAATAAGAATAATATAATAGACATTATTTTGACTGGTTATACCGGTAACGCAATGGTATTGGTCGATTGATAAATATTAATGAATAGTGGGGTTATAAAAAGGGTAGTAATAAGTTCAGAACATTGTCTTGAGGGCGAAGAATGGTACGAACAACTTGGCAGTTACTGTAGTTTGTGATTTTCATATTTTATATCAGTGGTTGTGAGAATGTTTCTAACAATATTGAAATTGCAGAGTTCAAGAGGTGTATACAGCTTGATTTTTATATTATTATGAATTACCAATTTATGACCCTTATCGTAATGATAGTAGTAATATATTAACTAATAGTCGTATCAGTCAATGGGCTGATAGTCAGGAGCCTTTAATAGATTCGGAAGCGGCTCGAGTTAAATTGTTGGGCCGAGGCAGAACAAGGGACATCGATAGTGAGGCAGTTTCTCTCTCTTGAGCTCTTAGCACTGGCATGTTGGTCTTAGTACCCATTGTCATTGGAATTGTTATATATATATATATATATATACGCTTACACGGGCCTTTTACGAGGAAGGGCTTAAATTCATAATCCAATACATTTCCTACTGCAAATTTATCGATTTGTTGGATAATAGTGAAGAACTGCGAAATTAACATGCAAATTGCTACTCCGTATAACGTTATTTGTATTCATTGATATAAAGATGTGTATATTAAAGTATAATCAGTAATTTGCAATGGTTTCAACACTCATGTACATACAAATTTATTAATTCAAGCAATTCAAGTCAAAACAATCCGATAAAGCAACTCCAAAAACCTTTACAGTTACGCACGTGTAATTTAAATGGTAAGACTATTCTAAGATTATAAAAACATCTAAATACCGAAACTTTATCATCAAAATGTCGGTCGACGAAACTAGATTAATTAAGCAGCTTCTAATTATTTTCTATCGGCAGATAAGTCGTTTGATTTATAAGTGACGTTTCTGAAACAGATAAAGGGTAAAATTTACGATGTTTGTGTGATAACAGCTTTATAATTATTTGTTGCGACATTTTAATTGAGCTTGTTCCGTTGAATTATCGCTGTTGGAAAGTCTACGTAATTTATTGTTTGGTAATACAAATTATAAAACATGCGTCACTGATGAGTTATTTTTTTTTTGTAGTGTTGACGTATCTTCATAGTTTAAATGATCATAATGACTCCAATCATCGATCGAAAAATCAAATGATCTTGGTTATAACTTCTTGCGAATATCAATTTATTGATACCAACCTTAACTGCCAAACGCAGGTTACTAGTATCAGCCAAAGAGTGACAGGAACACTGCGGGCATTATACCGTCTTAAAAAACTTTCTCTCTTCTAAAACGAAATCTATATTAGTTCAAACTTTGATTATCCCCATAATGGATTGTTTTGTTGATATTGCTATTACGACCTGAATGCAGATCTTCTCAACTAATACAACCGTCTTCTCAATAACTGCATTCGATTCATTTTTAATCTTCGAAAGTATGATCACGTTTCCTCTTTTCGCTATGAATTAAAGTCAGCACTGTTTACAATTCTCAATTCACCCACTTCTCCTATGAAGCATTAAAAAGTATAAGAATGAGTGAAATAAGAAAAAAAATGGAGAAATAAATAAATATATACATAGATTATAAATTATTATAATTTAAAGTAAATTAATAAGTTAAATATATATAATTTAAATATTCCTGTATGTATGTATCTATGTATATATTTATCCATTTTTTTCCTTATTTCACTAATTCTTATACTTTTTAATGCACTTGCTTCATTAATTTCTACATCACCCTAAGGTAGACTGGCAGAGAATGCCTTTGGCATTAAGTCCGCCTCTGTACGCATTGTGCATAAAGTTATTAAATAAATTTATATATATATATACTACCGTGAATTGACACTCTTTGATGTAGGTACAAAAAGTTGTTAATTATAATATCATTAACATAGATGACAAAACAACAGTATTACCATTTTTTATATCTACCATTGATGTATAATTGTATTGATGAAGGAATGTATAATTTGTACAGTAAAATATTATGCACTTAAAACTACAATGACAATTAGTTTTCACAGTTCCAAAAGGATATATTTTGAACTTTAATTCGCAGTGAATCGTCCGTTTAGTTGTCAGACGTAATTCTCTTACCTTAATGTTTTATAGTTAAAGTTACTGTTCTATATGTATACTGTTCACGAAACAAGATTATGTCGTAAAGAATGAAAACAACAATAATTCACCGACTTTTACTTTTATTTCCAAATCCAAACTTGGAACATTTGAACATTATGAACAGAACTCAAGGTTATAATATCTTAATGGTTCAAGTTTAGTACAAATAGTCGTCTAGAGGGTACTACTCTTCATTAGGAAGGAGCCTCTAGTAAATTATTCTTTAGGTCACTTTGGTGCTATTTAAGTTAATTTAATAGTAACTTTGTACACTTCTCACGTACTTGCGACGTTTCTGATGATATTAATTTGGTCTCCGTGTTGCACTGACTTGGTTTCCATTTGTGTTTTGAATAATATATATTTCGCTTTGTTTCGTATTTCACCTTTTATTTTGCATGATTTAAAAATAAACTGGTATAACAATTCCCTTTGGTATCCGTAATTGTTTTAGTATAACATATTAAAGAATGTACCAAGATGAAAATTAGTGAAACTTGAAGCTCTTACCTTAGCAGGTACCTGACAAACATTTACTAAACTACGTTCGTGTTAGTTAGAGAATATTCAGGATTACTCATTACTCATGAGTTGTATTCCTCATGTATATTCTTCTACAGGTTTATGTTCCACAGAATGAAATGTCCAATTCTAATCTCTAACGAATGATGATTATCGCCATACCAATGCTTAATGCTTGGGAGTAAATATATATCTTTCGTATTAGTACAACTAATAGTACAAGAGGAAAACTCAACGGCCATAATAACAATAATTAAGAATAATTATACCTTCGAGCTTTTGACTATAAAAGCGTATAATACTTGCAATTTAATGTGCTATACGTCTTTCGCCCTGAAGTGCCAATAACTCCAAATTGTGACAGAAAATAATGCGAATCCACTTATTCCGTAATAAAGGCTTTATTTCCCAGTGCAAGAACTTACATCATAATAAAAACCCTTTCCAATAATAATTTCCTACCGTCACGACCTTTCATACACTCAACAATGTATCCACTAATGACACTTTTCTACTGACTTGTTCCAACTTCAATACAAAGTTTTAAAACGAAGCTTACTCCAACAACTCACTCGTTGGTACATTTATGTTGGTAACGTTATGTTTACTTGCCACACACATGTAGGTTGTTGGGCACGTACGTGATTCAATACAGATAGGATAGATGGCAGCACAAGTATTTAAATGTTTACATAATAAAAAAATCAGTTTAATCAAACAAAAACATTCAATAATATTTTTGCTTTATATTTTTTACGATACTAACAATTTGGTTGCGCTTACATTGCTATATAATATTGATAGTAATTTTTTAAGCATCCATTATGAGTGCCGCCGAAGCTACAAGTCCAAGATAGACTGCAAGCGACTATTGGTTTCTATGAATTTCTATGAAAATGATTCCTAGTAGGGCGACACCAATGATGACGCTAAGCACCAATTATGACGCGGACCGCAGAGCGTTCACATGGGTTGTACCTCCTCGAAAATTTTATTTACACGATAATTTAATATTTGATTAACTTTGCCTCTATGCAAAGTTTAGCAAGTTTTATGATTATTTATCAATACAGCATAACTTAGTAAACTATAATTATTTGAACACCATAATAATAGGCATTTGTCAATTTCTATTTTTTTTTTGCAATAACTTTAATAAATAAAGGATAATATTCTTCAGTTTCATACAGATGTCTAGTACAGACATCTATATGAATATGTAAGTGTTGCATTAGATCAGTTTTCGCACTACAAAAATGCTCAAGTGATTATTAATAAACCGACTAGAGGCAAACAAACTCCTACCGATAAAAAATTCTAAACAGAATGTTTTAAATTTTAACGTTTCCAAAATCAAAAAGGTACAGCTTTCATCATCATAGTCACCTAAGAGACAGATTCATCCCTAAACATAGGTTTCTCCGAAAGACTATCCAAAAAGCAGTGTTGCGCCAGTTTCATCCTTGTTTCTCCATGAGGTCGAAATAAGTTCGTTTATTTCTTATGCGTTGCGCATATCAAAACAGATAAAACTGTGATTTCAGAACACCACGACCATGTAGGATAGAATGTATGTCTATTACCATGACGTTTTCCTATCATTGTTTTGTATTTTGAGATAGTGAAAATATGCCACGTTTGCTAGTCTCTTAGAGCCTCTCTATTGTCTATTCATTATTAAAACTATTTCCTGATAAATGTTGCCATATTAATATAAGATCTGATGTATTCGGTTTTCAATGGTCTTCAATTAAGCTTTAGACATAAACTAACTTCAATCTGCATCGTGGCGTCTGCTCTTTCGACAGCGCTAGGCTGATTGATTGATTGATTGATAATATACACAATCTTAACTACTAGTTATTATATACATATATCACATCATATTAGAATACCAACAGTCAAAGACGTAGATAGATATCATTGCACAATAGCAATGCAGAAAGCAAGTAAGGAATTAAGCCTTTGTTCAACAAAAAAATCATTAAAAACTAGTTTGACCTGGAATCGGAGCTTGGCTATGCAAAGTTCATTTGACCTGATATCGAGTTTTGCCGGTAACATTGTATTGAACAATGGACGCTATAATGAGAACGTTTTTGCGATCCTAATCGAGAATCTTGATGCTAGAGATTCAATCCTATTCAGCCAGATACATTGTACATGTACTTAGTAATTTTTTTATCCTTTAGCCGTATTTCGTACATTTACTTAGGTTACCGCATCGTTTTGTGTTATAGGCTGTAGGTATATGTTAAAACCAATTTATTAAATATTGTGAAAATAATTGTGTGAAACGGAAATTGTTTTGTATCTTTTTCCCTTTTTTAAATGATGTCCACACATAACAATGGGTTATTATGACCATGAATACAATTTAACATTATTTTAGCAGCAACTTATGGTCAACTATGGGCGTACTTCATTTACTGATTGCTCCATATGTGAACGAGATTTGAATGTACCTTATTTCCCAGTGACTGTTTTTTTTTGGCAAACAAATTAACAGGCCCCTGATGATAAGCGGTTACCATATCTTATGGGTGTTTGCAAATGCAAGAGTACCACGCACACATAGACAACCCTTTTAAAACCTTATAATAATTTCTGTGAAAAATCTCTAAAGGTAGTATTTTGGGAAAACCACGACAGGTTGATCTTTTCACTTTTGAGAATGCACGTAAAGAAATCCCTTTTTGAAAGGCAATTCAAATATTTAATATAAAAGAGTAGCCGCAAGGCTTGCCTAGTCTCATTTAATGGTAGTAATAAATAACTCATGTTTAAAATAACGATGGCCGATCAAAGCGGGTTTGTTATGGAATTTGATTGGTTAGTAATTATACTCAGCATCAATTTGTTGACTATGTAAAAGTGGTCGGAAATTAACGAATACTTACTGTTTATAAAAAAAAGTAAAAGCTTTCTCACAATTAATAAGTCGATGCTTACTTTTTTAAAAATTGTAGTGACAACGATAGTACATCGCATAAAATAAAGTAAATGTAATTTTTTTTGTCAGGGTTCTTCAAACATGATATTACAAAATGTTAAAACTTTTGCTGTGTGCTGCTGCTGCAACAATGCCTTTCTTATAAGTGTCAATGATCTTCTTATGGATTACATTTACAGAAGGCAGCCAGATTTCAGCTGAGCCAAGCCAGACTTTATACGTACTTCCACGCCACAGAAAATTATTATATAGAACAATTTTCTGTGGCTACTACTAGTATTCTAGTAAATATGGTCGCCAGACATTCTTTGTGGATAGTTAAATAGCAAACGTAACAAAACTTGCGAGGCTTTAAAGGGTACCTAATAGATCACAAATTTGTGTTGAATATCAGGGACGGTCATCGATTGTAGACAACGGCACTATAGAATCATAATAATTAATATTATTATAATAAAGCGATACCGCAAAAGAACTCTATGACGTAACCGCCACAGCAATCCATATGGGACATCAAAATTTGTATCAGCTGTATACGGTTCCGCATGAATAAAACAAACTGTAACAAATCGAACATAATGGTGAACCCTTTCAGGGTTCAAACAGTTAAGCGGAGTCAACAATAGAAACCAACAAATCAAAACGGATATCAAAACAAAAATTGTTTTGCAGAAAACCGCAACGAAACTAATATTTTACGAGCTAAACGTTCGAAGGTGGTCTTGACTACTGCAAATAATCCTCACAAGGGAATAAAATATGACGACTAAAGGATGAGTTTAAATTGATTACCACAAACTGAATCATTCTGCCTTATTATTTATTTATCATCTGTCCATGCCTAGTTAAATAAGATAGACACATAACAGTAACAAACAGTGAATGTGTCTATCATATTGATAAGCAGATCTGTTTCCCTCCAAAAAAATTATAACTTTCTTTTCTTGCCAAACTAGTAACGTATTAGGCATCTGCCATTGCCTGGTTCCTTCAAAAACACAATCTGATATGACGCAGATAATAAAACAGAAGTATCGCTAAACAGAAGTAAAGAGAATTGCTCATCTTGATAGACGGTCAAGCTTAGAGGGACGTAGACTAGTTGTGATAATATGCGTCAAAGAGGTACCGGAAAGTGGAAAGTTAGAGGGGACAATTGTTTATTTTTTCAGTATGTTTGCAACATAACCACCCAGGAGTTCCCGCACTCCAACAAATAGCAAACAAGGTGAAAAGTATCAAAGGATAAAAAATTAAATTGAACTTTAACTTAGCTTGAATAACTAAGGTTTTGTAATATTTATAGTAAAATAAAGAGGTGTGACTAATTCACTGATACACTCTTGCGGTCGCGGTCTATATGTTTTTATGGGTAATAAATTTTCATGTTCTTTTTTGCGGTTCAACGATTCATGGTTTGAAAGAAATAAATTTCTATCAGTTGTTTGGCGGAATCGCTTTATTGAAATGTATGACTTAGTAGACAGAGTTTAGTCATAGGGCATGAAAAACCATCTCAGATTTATTAAAATGGTTATGCGTGGATGACGAAAGGCATGTTGCGTTTCGGTGTCAAATGTCGTGGCTTATATATAAGATGAACTTATACCTATCCGGTTTTATTAAAATAATGCTTACGACATATGCGCTAAAATACTCTAACAGGTGGACAATAGAAAAAAATTAACGTTGTTATTTAGTAGATACTTATGTCACTGACATACATTAGCATTGCCTGTGAAAAAAATATAACACCACCATACAAACTACAAAGATTCTTAATCATGTGTGAAATATTACAGATTATTTATAATCTAGCAAAATTAAACGTTTTAAAAATCACAAAGGTGACTCCTAAGTGAACAAAGACATCTTAACAAATAGCCGTCATTCACTATCCAACTTCTAATAAGGTTTCGAAGAATCACTTTGGCAATATTTTCCAAGAACAAATATTTGACCTCAGATACGGCCAAACCGTAAATCCAGTGTGAAAAATGTGATTCCAAAGTGTGGATACAAGAAAAATATCAGATTTTACGACACTGTGGTCATGTTAATGTGGTAATGTTTATCGCTATCGATGTCGTTTTATTAGATTTTTGACAAATTTATTACATTCACAAAAAACCTACGTTCTTTTTTGCACTTCGTAGTTGTATCGTGTTACTGTGACTAAACTACTCTAAAAGGAAGTACACTAAAATTCCGATTTTGGCTAACAGGTTATTGGACTGTACTTATCATTTTACTGTCCACTAAAGTCCTTTCTTCAAGGAGAAACATGAAGGTTTGAGCTGCTTATCACCCCATGTATGCCGTAAAAGTCAACATAAGGATAGTTTACAAGCAGATAAGAAATGAGCTGCTAACTTGGGTATATTGTATAGTGCAATATTGTCATGACTGTAAGTTGGAATAAGTGTCATAAAAAGTTAAATTGATATACGAATAGGTTTGAGTTAATACTTGATATTTCAGGTAAATTACTTACATAAATTGTTGCTAGTTAAAAACCAAGTCTTTTATCGTAAAAAATAATTGACCATAATTTTAAATTGAAAGCATACAAGCCATCTTAAAAACGGTTCTCACTGTAGCTTATAGACATTTGCAACAACAATAACTTTTACCTTGCCTAGCCTACAGCTCTTTAAAAAAATCTTAGGCTAGGCTCCTTCTAAAACATGCATTTTTTTAAATAAAACATGTTATTTTCTAAATTTTTGTGAGAGATAGTTTAAACTGGCCGAATTTTGGGAGTAGAAAATCAATGTGTTATATAAACTTACATTAAATTATTTTTTTACACAATAGCATGAAATTAAAACCTCATTTACGAATATTGAAATGAAGGAGAAAACTTTAAAATAAAGTAACATTTTTATTTTACTTTTGGTCAATATAATTATATTACTTACTTAATATATTTTTGTTTTTTTAAACACATTTGAAAGTGAAAAAAAAAAACTTAGTTTATTTGAATTAATGTATTATTAATCATTTTAAATATATTTTTTTGGTTTTTTATCAATTTTACTCACGTCGCATATACCATAGTATTTTCAATAATCGTTGAATGAATAACTAAAATTCATGTTATGTTCAAATACTATTTGTTTTCTCATGAAGTTTGACATAAGAAAGTTTACATACCCAAAGTTACACAAAAGTAACTGTTGAATTAAACTTTAGTCCAAAGATCCAGCGATAAAACAAATTATAAACGACAATAAAATATTAACTAACCTACAAAAGCGGAAAAGGAGTGTTTTGTTGCCGATAAAGATATTATTAAAATCTACCTACCATAAGTTTGTTAGGCATATTACTTGACCATTAAGATAAGGCTTATCATGAAAACGTTTTTGTTGGATGAAAATATATACCAAAGGAGGCATGAGAGGTATCTTGTTTGATAAAAGCAAGATTGTTACCAGCCCACAGTTGGTAGTGCATTATGAATTTTAAGTGATTCACGACATCTAGTTTTGTATGAAATGTTATCTTAATTGTTCTACGGAGTAATTTATCGTTTAAATTTGTTGTCGTTGTGCTAAACAGTAGGTGCTTAATGTGTAAGTGGTATGTTAATGTGACCAAATACATCATGTACCGTTGCCTAAATATTTGACAGTTTCTTAATTTCATAGAAAATGTTATCATAAATCTGTTGTAATTGTGCAACTTTTCGTTTTAATTTATTGTATGCATATATGGCTAACCTAGTTAAGTGACGTAAGACTACCTTTGTAGAAATATTTATGATTGGGATTAGGCTTATAATCAGTAGCGTATGTCTCGGCGATGATGATGATGATACATTACTAGTAACGCCTACCTAAGAGTATTGTCAATTATCCTCTAAAAAAAACAGTTGGATATGTCACTAGGCACAATAGTAACAAAAATGTCTTAGTATTGTCAAATCATTAACTTTTAATGGTAAGTTAACAATTATAAACTAAATTAAAAACGTTAAAATAAAACAGGACGACAATTTTCACAGTATTTTAAATTACAGTTATATTGCGACACTTGGCGAAATAATTTATTTTGAGCACAGATATCTACCCAATTCCACCACTAAGTTATGAAAAGAATTTCACAATAATTTATGTAGAAATTTGATTATTATTACTATCCTGAAGCACCCACAATGGTAAGAGCTCTGCTAAAATAGTTCTCAATATATTTGTCACAAACGGTCAACACGCATTAAACCGCAATAAGTTCGCTCATATTCCAAGTGTAAATTAAATATTTGCGGGCGTGTTGGTTCAGCTTGGGATGTTCATAATGAGCTATCATCACAACGTTGTGTCAACCTTCTTGGCTCCCTCAACAGCCATGAGTACTCTTCTGATTTATCGTCAACTCAGACGTTTTCTTTTTGTATAAACACAGCTTGAAGATACGGCATCCTTCCTCTTGTTTGTCATAATATATTGTCCCTGTGCAAGCAAAATGTTGTCATGGTCATGGATCACATGAGTTTTATAAGTTCTTATCTTTATACACATATTACGCTTACAAAGAGTACACAACACATTTGCGAGACTGGGAAACAAATATTTCAATGAAATTTCCTTTAATATTGTAAATTTGCCATTACAAAAATTCAAATCTTCTTTCAAATATAATTTTTGCGAAGGGTCTTTATAGGATTAACCATTATTAAAATGAAATGAAACCAGTAGCTCGATCATCGCAGGAATGATTATGTCAGGTATTTCATTTACATATTCGTCAACTGCATTATAAGGGAGAGCTTCGTGATCGTTGGTATTATTATTGATCGTGAATATTTTTGTAACGGGTACGTACATTATTTATGTTTTCTTTTTTGTAAGGTGATAATCCTTTACTCGGTATTTTGTTTGCAAACTCTTATTAATAAAAATAAACTGTAACTTGGCAGTTAAAAAGAGTAGCCGCGAGTTTTATCTGACTGCACGGCCCGGATGGTACGATGGTTAAAGTTCCTTAGCCACTTTACCGCGCTGCCGCGCCGGCCGTGTTGGGTGCCGTGATCTACAAATAGTTGTCCTAAGTCAGGGTGACCGTTGTTTGAATGGTTGTAAAATCCACCGCGATACAGGAACCATTCCTTGACCGGGAGTTTAAAAACTTTTTAATACTGATAATCTGTAATCTTAAAAAAAAACCGTTACAGGCATTAAATTTAACTATAACTTTCATAAGTACTAAGTTAATAGATGGCTTGAGCTGCAGGTCAAACTAATAAAGTCAATCAATTAATAAGAATTTTATCATCTTAACCATAAAAAAGCAAATTTGTAAAGAGTGCTTTTGAACTATTCACACACGAAACGTTTACCGATGTATAACAGTTTTTAGCTCGAGTTTACAAACTTTTATTTTATTTGTACATCGGTATTTCAACATAAGAGTACTCGACTTTCATTTTAACCTACGCTTTCCACGGATCACTTGACAATAAAGACCTTTTCAAGGTGTTTATTGTAAAGTTTTCTAATATCGTAACAAATCGGCCGTAAGCGTGTTCGTATCACCGATAAACGTCTATTCAGTTTTACACTATCAATCATAGTTTAACGAAGGTTACATCAATATCAAATAGTTGCAGACTCACTCTCCTTATATGAGAAATTTTTGTTCATCACTTTATAGTAAGCTCTGAAGAGGGTAATGTCAATCATGTGGTATAGCGTATGTTACAAAGGAATCTTTTAACAGAGGCAATTGGTTTTAGAAACTACTATGTATTCTACAAAGATAACATCCAGGATCAGAGTGCTGAAAACCAGTGATGTAACTAATACTCACATATTTAATTTATATAAGTTAGATATAAATTATTCGCTGATATGGTTAAAAAAAAAACATTCCTTACTTGCAAAAACTTTTTTGGTAACTACATATTTTGTGAATTAAACACCCCTTCTGACCAACGGTACCACCGACTACGTAACCACCTTTAATCAAAAGGAGATGTTAAAGACTATCAAATGTTCTCGTTTAGGCATCCCTTGGAGCCTTTTCCGTATAAACGGTTAAATATTATCAAAATGATGACAGAGGAATTGGTTAATTGGTCAATCATTTGCAACTACCTTATTTCACAACATTTAGCAAGAGTCTTTTTACGTAATGTTATGATGTGTACGTCCAGGGGGTATAAACTCTTACCCGACAGGCCCACTTCGTGATGGAAATAATGTGCGGTTATTAATGCACAGGTGAATGCTTCTACGCCTTGCCGTAGTCCTTAAGCTGCATTTTGGTTTGCCTGTGGGTGGTCTAGTAGTTTTAATAAGCCAAGATTTTTAGAGCATAGCAGCTATTGCCCTCGCTTCTTTTTTGGAAAATTGCGATTTTCGGTGAAGAGCACTTAAATCGGCAAATCTTTGATGTAGATTAACTTAAAAATCAATAACTTATCTAAATACAAAATTTGATCCTGAGCATTAAAGCCACTTCCGAGATATACGAAATAAATTTATGTACATATTATATAGTTTTATACACGCTGTAAGAATACCGAATACTGAAATAGTGTATACAGACCATCATTCTGAGTTGAAAATCGTTGGAATTTTCTGTCGGAAAATTCATCCACTTTTTTATAATTTTATTTTTTTTTAGTTAAAAGTTATATCACAATGAGTAAACAGAACATTTTAGCGAAAAAATATTAATAAATACCCCATAGGGTCAAAAACTGCAATGTAATCAATCAAACAACATTTAAACATAATATGCAATCAGCTGATCTTGACGGCACCGAACGTTTAAGGTCATTCACCGTTCTGCACAAAAAGAATACCTACTCTCGTAAGGTGTACATTGCGTAGCGTTAAATGAAACTAATAACTATAAATCCTTAATCTCGCATTTTTATGATGAACTGACTTTTGTATTGTGATAAGTATAAACAGAAAGAGGTTTTTGTAATTTTTTCTCGTAGCTTAAACTCACACGCTGTATGTAGGTACAAGAATTGCTCGTTTCAATTTATTGGATACTAGCTTATGCTCGCAGTTTCGCTCGCGTAAAAGGTATTTGTCAACCCCTCGGGGACAGTCTTTTGGGATGAGATTTGGTCTTATGTTCTTATCTGTAGCCCTGACAACGTGTTTGCAAAATATCAAAATAATCGGTTAAGCAGCTAAGACGTGAAAGCGTAACAAACAAACAAACTTACTTTCTCATTTATAATACAGTAGAACCACTGTAGGTCAAACTTCAAGGGATACGCCCAAAAATTCGAGTTATAGACTTTTCGACTCATGAAGCTGAAACCCATGAAAATCATGTTCACATGAAATTGACTGCACCAATGGCGCAATGGTTAAAGTGGTCACCTTATCACTACTTTGTGGGTTCAAATCCCACACGAGACAAAAAATTGTGTGATCCACAAATAGTTGTCCCGAGTAAATGTTTGTGAAGCGCGCGACACAAGAATATTCTGAATGCGGGAGGTTGTCTTAAAAAAATCAATAACAATAATAAGTCCCCAATATAAAACATCTGACACTTTGTAAACAATCACGTTTTAACGTCAGCCACAAATTCCATTTTCATTTCATACAATTCTATATATTCTGTATTAGTAGGTCTAGTTACCACAAATTGCCTCTCAATTAGAATTTTATCACTTAGGAATATCTTTTAAAAAAAGTACCACAAACGATGTATAATTATATGAACGGAAATACGTGACCGTGTCGTATACCTGTTTTATTCAAATATTTGTAAAGCAATCTCGTATGTTTGTGTACGATGACGCTGAAGTGCAGGTCGCGTGCCAACGTAATATTTGTTTTAAAAAATTATTCATATTCTATCTTCATGGACATTGGATTTAAAATATAAATTATTCTTTAATTCATACGTAACAAACCCGGCTCCTTGCTCTGCGCAGTGGTGTACAGCACTGCGACAGTATCCCACAATCCCACGATTGCAAATTTGATACCACTTGAACAAAAAGTCTTAAATCCTATTTAAAAAGTAATGAGTGCTAAAAAATTGTAATGTTTCACAATTTTTACTTAAAGTACAAAATTGTAGACACTATTTTTAGTTTCTAAGGAATACGTACGTATGTGTCTTATTTTATTTTAACTACCTATGTGTAACGATTTAACAATACTAACTTTTAAACTTTCGCGTTCCATGTATCTAAACGGGAATTAATGCGATCACGAATCGTGATCGTGATCGCGTTAATTCCCGTTTAGACACATGATTTAACAATACAAAAATATTCTCTAACATTTTTTTTATTCAATTGAATTTATTGTGTTGAGCAAATTGATTTGAAAATGCTTTTGAAAACCAGCGTAATACATTTCAACGGAGTGCAAACAAAAATCTCAAATACACTCCATTTCATTGACAGGACTGGATTTCAAAATTGTTCTTGCCTTACAAAACTGCACAGTACGAGTATAATGCAGTTTAATTAAGCCACACAATCAGCCGTTACCAAAGGAACGCCCCAAACGTGGAATAAATTCTTGAGGGGCTAGAATCAGTTCCAATGTCTGCGGTGATAACACGCCAGCTTAACTTTTCCTTCTTTGATGTCGAATATATTCTTTAAATAGAATGCAATAAGGTCCATTAGTATTACATATTTATGTTGTATAGGCTACCGCATCAGGGGTTTGACATCACTCCCTGAACGTTTAATTTTCTTTTAATCCCAAACGCTTCGATCTGTATCGTTAGGGGGTTCACCGAAACGAATTAAACTGATTGCATCAGTGTCGCAAATGAGGCCATTTTATTCCTTAGGAGATGTCACGCAATCGTCACGGGATAGGTTTAGGCGTAATTATTAATAAAAACCTTCATATATTAGTTTAGAGTGACAGCATAAGATTAAGTCACAAATAAGGTTTTAGTTTTAGATTTGTTTTTTGTTAAAATAATCATTTGAAAAAATTAGTTTTGTGACTTTCTACCGCATCAAATTAGGCTGGGCAAGCGCAGTTTTCGTTGCAATATGTAGAAATTTTTTAAACCTACGCAAGGATCAAACAGTGGCAAACATTCTACGATCAATCTCCTGCAACTGAGGACCCTAGGTCAAGCATTTATATAAATATAAATACAATAAATTATTATGTATTATTGTTAGAGGTTTATTTATCTAAACCCTATGCACAAGCAGTATTTAGGCGGACTTAACGCTTAAGTAATTATTTCACCTATAATGTAATATAATTAAAGACATAATTCGTTCTGAGACATATTAGTACAATGGACATTACCTGTATTCTTAGGACTATGATAATTTACAGATAAATACTTAGTAATGATTAGACCATAGATTAAATATAATGTTATTATTTAAGTTAAGCATTTTAATTATTTCACATGTCTTTCAGAGGCTAAAAAGATGGACTGTAAGCATCTATATAACACCTCCATGTACTCTATTTTATGTGAATAAATAGTCATTCATTCATTCATTAGGTAGATAGTACGTCCATCTCAGGAATCAATTCTCGACGATTTTTGCCCGTTATTTCCGAAAGACAAAATTAGTATTGCAATATTGCATATATGATATAGTACAAAGTCAACTTTCCAACCGCAAAATATAAGTTCGTAGTCACAAAAAATATTTCTTTATGTGATAAAACTACAAATTAACGACTTTCGGATTATTTCCTTTATTTGAACTTGCTTTTTACTAAATTTATAGCCTATATATATACCATAATTCTAGGTCAATGGAAACCTACCCTCTACGTTTTGATTCGAAATGTTCAAATTTGTTAGAATGTATGGTGTAAATGGCCTTTTGATTGTGTTAACTTAAAAGTTTGATTTTATTACATCTTCAAGGGACCGCAGGTTTAAGTATTTGATGTTAATTTCAACTTGATGCCTCCTCAGGTTCCTGAGAACCTTTTTCTCAGGAACCTTTACAGTTCAAAAATTAGATTATGTACACATACACTTATGGTTGCGGTAAAGAATTTTAGGTATTACATATTATTCGTTTATAGTAGTGTTAGTATGATTAGTATTGGTGTGTCTGGCTGTGTATGTGTGTGTGTGCGTGTGCGTGTGCGTGTGCGTGTGCGTGTGCGTGTGCGTGTGCGTGTGTGTGTGTGTGTGTGTGTGTTATACCTGTACAGATATATATATAGTACCTGGGAGACCGAGCTTCACTCGGTAGCTTTTTGTAAAATCGTCTTTTTTTCTTTATTTTTTTTTAAAACCGAAAATACAACTATGCAGTTGAACTTAAAATGCAAAACTGTATACAAAATTTTATCAAAATCGTTGAAGCCGTTTTCGAGACACCCGAAATATAAATACATACATACAAGAATACGTTTAAAATCATAAGATTTATTATAAATATAAAACATTCTGAACGAAAAAAGGAAGAGCCAGTAAACCGCTACATGTGGATTTAAGTATTGATTAAGTATGTACTTGATGATAACTTTGGTGATACTAGGTATTTATGTACTAGGTATTATGTAGTATATCACACCTCTGTCATATACATTAGTTCTGGTGTGTGAAAAGTTCGTACTGAATTCGATTCGAACAGTAACTTTGAAATGTATAATTGTTAGAACAAATGAGAGAAGCGGTTCAGTGAGCAGTCAGCGTGGACGACTGTCAAGTTTCTGTACCAAATCGATGAAGCCTTTATAAAGTTGTAATTATAAACGTAGATAGTTCATTTTGCAATATACACTGTTAATTCTTCAGCTTCTCTCAACTCACAACCTCCTACATGAACACCCCGGTTACTAGTATAGTATTATGTTATCTGTGCCCCGGTTAAGCGGGGCCTTGCAATATATAGTGAAATGTACCTACTTAATACGTCACCAAACTACATAAGTAGCTATATGGAATACCGTGTGTAAATGCAAACAATAATAAATTTAGAATAATATTATTTTAATTCCTGAAATTATCGTCTTTTTTTAATATGGTTTAATAATGTGATTGGATATAATAAAGTACTAACTTTACCTCCCCGCTATTATATTTTAACATCTTAAATAATACGTCTTTATTTGGTTATTTCTTAATATATCAACAACTGAAATATAGCAATAGAAAGTCTAAAAGTACTTAACCATAACTGGAAATAGTATGACGGTAGAATTTATTTTGCTTGAATAAAGAAAGATCTTTCACAACGATAGAACTCTTGCCACTAATGCACAGAACTGGACCGTGACTTAAAAGAAAATTACTTGACCGAGTCGCTGTACAAAGTCAGCGTTGTCATGAAGACGTAAAACAAACTTCACAATACATTTCAGTGTAAGAAACGTTTCAAAGAACTAAGATAGTCTGGAGCGCTTTACGATTCGCAAACAAAAGCCAAACAATCCATTGTCTATCGATTGTAGCCCCGAGTGCAGTTTGTCGTCAAAGGCCTTAAGTTGCTCTTTTTAGAGCCTTTACTACGTGTTACTTTTTGTACGTAATTTTACCCAGACAAACTTGTTTTAGGTTATACAGTATTATGAACTCTCAACAATATTGTTTGTATTGATAAGGAACGAATACTTCATAAATAAACTGTTTATTAAAGATTCTAGTAAGGTTTATATTTGTGGCTTATACCTACTGCATTTCATTTTTTATAACCTTTTTGAATTTGCGCTTTGTTGAATTAACTAGTAGTCGCCGTACTAATCTACTAATGAATCAATTTTTTTACAATTGACTTAGAATTGTAAATATTTCTTATAAAATAGGTGGATACTTATTCCAAATGAGTGGATTGTTAAGAATATATTTTCAATATATTGTACTTCGTGATAAACATAAATTATTTAATCCTTAAATATCACATAAATAAATTCGCTTGTGAAACCCGTGGTAGGGTGAATGTCAGTATTGAGAACATCCCCTTAAGCCCTCTCTCAATACATTCGTTACTTTGTTTCAAACATTTAGTAATTTCGTTCACTTATTTCTTAGACTAGATTGATCTAACTTTGACTCTCTTGACATGTCTGAAATATGTCTTGAACTTAAGTCATCTACATCTTTTTTTATAAATTCCAAACTTATATTTTTCTTAGGGCATCAAGGTTTAAAGTGAATGAATGAATGAAGATTGGCATTTATTTTGTTAAAACTGAAGTACATCCATCAAAAGAGTCTAGGGATCAAGTACGTTTTAGAGTATCGCCGCAATTGAGGACTATTATTTTAACTTTTTTGGATCGTTATTGATTCTTTTTAGTGAATTTCACTATTTGAATGAAAAAATTTCTTTAAATTTTGATTAAAAACAGAAAATCAACTGTCAATCAGGAATCCTATAAAAGTGTGTAATAGCGTTTTTACAAAACCATTACAATTTCTGCATCGGAACTGAAAAAAATTGCATCGATATGGAGCAACGACATCATTTCGTCATCATAACGGAACTGAAAAATTATAGGCCAATTTCTCTACTACCTACAATATCTAAAATATTTGAAAACATTTTAAAGATTCGGCTTGCATCTCACCTAAACAGAAATAAGGTCCTTAATGTGAGACAATACGGGTATCAGAAATGTGTTGGCACCAGTGACGCCATATATATATTTATGGAAGATGTAACAGAATATATTAACAATACAATGAAAGTAGCGGGCCTATTTCTGTATTTCTGCATTCGATACTGTAGATCATGAGTTACTAATTAATAAATTAAATTATTGTGGAGTGAGAGGAAACTTGCTAGAATTATTTTCTTTATATCTTAAAATTAGAAAAATGTATTTTGAAGTTTGTAAAACTGATGATAGTGGATATAACAATTCTTACAGATCGGCGATAATTCATGCTAAAACTGGTGTTCCACAAGGATCCATTCCAGGACCAATCTTATTCATTATTTTTACTAATGATTTCCTCAACTATATAAACTAAACGATACCAGATTGCCAACGTACAGTTTTTGTTGATGAAACTAATGCAATTTTAGTAACAAAAGACATGAAAAGTTTGACACAATCAATTAACACAATGTTATCAGATACTACCTACTTGGTTTTCAGCAAATAAGCTTATAATAAATGCTAGTAAAACTAAAATTGTGCTATTTAGGACAACAGCGCGAAATTAAGATAATATAATTGTTTTTAAACTTTCGCGACTTGGATACATACTAGGTCGCGATTAAGTCCCGAATTACACACCTAATAAAGATAATATAGATATAACATTAAGTGAAAATAAAATTGAACTGGTAAAAGAAGTTAAATTTCTAGGTGTATACATAGGATGACATGCTAAATTGGAAACCCGAATTAAAAGCAATAGATGCCTCGCCTCGGTATCATCGGCGTGTTACGCTCTTAGATCTTTAAGAAATGATATTGATATAAAACAATTGAAAATGATTTACTATGCACTTGTTGAATCGAGGTTTAGATATAGCATACAATTTTGGGGACAAAGTTATAGTTACAACCAACAAAATTAGGACTATTATGCGACCACAAATAGACATATTCCACTAGCCTAAACATTTTGACCATTCCGAGTTTGTACATATTTGTAGCATTAACAAATTTTGCTAAATATATTTATCAATTCGAAACAAATGATGAAAGAGTAATTAGAGAGAATTTTTTTTTAACTGAAAATAGTTCCTAAACTTAATATTGTAAAGCACAGCCCGCGTTATCAAGCAGTTTAATTATTTAATAAGCAACCTCAAAAGTATTCTTTACAATAGTGCTTTCAAACCAAAATTAAAGAAATACAGATTGAATATATGCTTATATAATGTAAACGAATTGTGTTTTGATTGATTTTTATTCTTAAATTTCTTAAATTGTTTATTATATTTCTTTTTTTAATTTAATGATATTAACATATTATAGACATGTAAACAAACTGTGATTAATTGATTTTTATGATTTAAATTATTTCATTGCTTAAAATTTGATTTTATTTTATTGATATTGACAATTTTTAGATATAATGAATGAATTGTAATGTAAGACAAAATTTGTGTCATGTGTAACATTGCAACCATTATATGTTAAGTCTAAGGTAATAATTGAAATATTTATATAAAATAATGTATGTTCCAAACATTTCAATACAATGTACATTGCTTAGAAATAAATAAATGAAAAAAATAAATTTGCCACGAGAAGAGATGATGAGAGCCGTCGGAATGTTGCAAGCTGATTCCAGGCAACGTACTCTGGCTGTCGCTCTTGGCACTACATAGAGCGTCATAAGCCGCCTTTGGACACGCTATCGTATCACGGACAGCGTGGCCGAGCGACATGGAGGGCGATCTCGCATCACCACTCGCAGACAGGACCGGTACATAGAAAATACTGCTGATGATGTTGGTTATGCGGCTCCACGACTCTTTAGGCTTGTTGATAAGCGACCAAACCATCCAAAACCGTTTACGTGAAGTGGGTCTGCGTTCCCGAAGGCCGCTCGGAGTTCCGCCTATAGTACCCCACAATCGTAGGGCCCGTTTACAATGGGCTCGCGAACACAGAACTTGGGAGGAAGAAGTCTGGCGTTGTGTTTGCTTTTCCGATGAACCTCGTTTCGGTATAGGGCTGGATACAAGACGTACTCGAGTTTAGAGGACCTCTGGACGTCAAGAACGAATATTAAAATTTTGTCAGGAAGTTCATTCATATGGAGAAAGAACAATAATGGTTTGAGCTGGTTTTTGGATCGGTGGAAGAACCGATCTCATTTGTATCAGGGGCAACCTCAATGCTCAGGATTGTTTCAAATGTGATCATCCATTTGCGAAGCCGGTTGGGTGATTTTTTTTTCGATTAATGCACGTCCACACACGGCTAGAGTCGTAACACGCAATCTTGCCGATGCTCGCATCAACGTTCTGCCATCGCCTGCTCAATCGCTAGACCTAAAGCCGTGCATACCACACAACAACTTTTTGACTTGTTAGAAAGAACGTGGGCGGTCATTCCTCAAAGTGATTTTGATGAACTGATTTTAAGCATGCCAAATCGCTGTGATTGTGTGATTCGTGGTTTAAACACAGATTATATTTTTTTGATCTTTAAAATAAAAAAATAAAAAATCCTTATTTTCGCCTTTTCTGTCATGTAATTGACGACATTAACTTAGATTAATTTCCAACAATTTGCAAAAATTGCAATTATTCTTAATTCTTACAAAATATAGGGATAAGTTATTAACTTAAATATTAGGAATTAAAGTAAGAAGCCAGTCTGCAAGATTAGATTTGATAAATATGAATTGGATAATTTTTTATAGTTAAAAATGTACTCGACCCCTAGACACTTTTGATGTGTACTTGAAAAGGATATTTGTAATATTTGAATATTTGTTTACACAAACAAATATTTAAATATTACAAATATCCTTAATAATATCATAAATAGTTGAACTTAAAAAATTGATCGAAGTTTTAATTTATTTATTCTGAAGAAATTAATTAAAGTAATTAAATGTTGTGTATAAAAATACGTACATAAAAATTTACGTTTTCAACTCATAGCATAAGATTAACTCATTAATCAAAAACATCAACTTTTTTCTCTTCCTCTAAAATTATCCTCCTTCGCCACTTCCTATCCGCCCCAATGTTTTCAAAAAAAATGTATATAATAGTTAATTATTTCAAATTTCACAGCAACTTTGCATTTGTATTTTAAAAGTAAAGTTCTTGATAATAAACAAAATAAATTTTAAACAGTCAGTAATGAACTATAAAATATGAGTTACATGTCTGATCAGTACAGATTTTAATGAAACGTTACATATTTGGGTAATTGTTGCTTATGTTTATAATAAATTATGTCACACATTATGTTGAATATTAGTTTTCACTAAAATTTTCAAGCGAACGTAGTCGTGGGCAACAGCTAGTCTTGAATAAATATTAATACCATCACTCACATATGTTTTTATTCTAATAAGAAGATTATATTAATGTAATATAAAATACTAGCGGACCCGACTGACGTTGTCCTGCCGGCACGTAAAAAATATTATTCCTGGAACCCTATCGCAGCGCCATCTACCGGGTCCAATTGTAAATCTAAACCATTCTCGAGTGAATTCACCTGAAGACACACAAAAAATTTCATTAAAATCCGTCCAGCCGTTTAGGAGGAGTTCAGTGACATACACACACGCAGAAGAAATATATATATAAAGATACCTATATATTATCAAGAAACTTTTACTGTCAAACAATATTATATTATTTTCTTTAAGAGAATAAGGATTGAGGATATGGACCAATTTTTCATAAAACATTTTAGCATGTTATATATTTTGCTACAATATACTGAACATACGAGCATCAGTCGTTTCCTCCATTCCTTTATAATAACATGAAAGGCTCCATTCGCTAATAAGATAATGTTTCGATTGAAGTGCGTGCTTTTTGCCTAATTCAACCATTTTACGAATACATAGTCTCTCATTATTAACATACAAAATTAGTTTTAGAAAAAGGCCATATTTACTGTAAAAATATTGGTTTTAGACTTTGAATACTAAATATGTAAGATTCTCTCTTGTTCTATCTGGAACGCTTTATACATGTGTATAAATAAAATGGAAATTAGGAGAGACCAAAAGTGGTTAATAAATTATTTTATGTGTTTTATTATATAATTTGTTCTAATCGGAACTTAAGAACTTTAAAAAAATAGACAATAAACTCTATCAGGACAAAAGTATTTTTGAATTATTCCATCACTATGAAGCTTTTAATTAAACTTAGCTTTTTACATATTAACCTGACTAGCTGAATAACTTGGCGCCAATTTCCACATGTCAACATTGTCAACCTGTCAAAATTATCGCGGGACATAGGCTAATATAGTTGGAATGCCCCATGCCCGCATCGACTACTGTGACTGCGACTATATGTGACATCTACTCATGTAGTGTAATATGTCACTCACTGAAGGGTATAGAAGAGCGCAAAAGCCACGGCGATTACGAGCATTGTATTCCACGAAAGATGGTACAAATATAATGTAATATGGAAATGTATATTTTCCCCCGTGAGTGAGAATACCTATTACCCTACTACACAATAAACAAAGTAGAAATTACATGGTATATTTGGACAGTTGACCAAGCCAGCTGTATGGAGTTGCATAAATATTTACGGTTCCGGATCACTAGCTTAGATGATTACATTATACGCGCATATGTAATGTATTGTAACGGACTGGAACGGAACCGAATGGGCGGAATTTGCTTTCGTTTAATAAAGGGTATCTATCTAGTTGAACATTTTAGCGGGAATACAAAGGTTTAATTTTGAATAAACGCCCGCCCGCGGCAAGTGTGCTTTCTCACGATGTTTTTCATAACCCCTTTTGTAGATGTCTGGTATTATTTTTAAAAGTTTAACCTACTTTCTCGTTCTCAATTTATTTGATTTTTTTGTATGTTCAGCGATAATTTTTTTACCATGTTGTCCATTTCTCCGTATCTTTCTGCTGCCTATTCAGTAAGGTGTGCTAAATAAATAAGCTCCTATATAAATGTGGTACAGATCTGATGATGGAACCCGTTATAAAATTATCAACCTCGTAAATGCCGTTGCAGCATGTGCAGGACATTTCTAAATAAACCTATACTGCAACAACCAATTTTAACAATTTTAATGATTATTGAAAGTGTTTTTCATTTTAATTATTTTACTTAATCTAGAAAAATACCCATGAAGTGTTTCAAGGCGTAGTTACTAAACTAAAGATAATAAAGTTGTAGTACTGAGTCGTAAATATGTCTTTAAGTATACAACTTGAAATATTATACAATAAAGTACTAAAGTGCCGATGCACTTAATTGTTGGATAAACGTAACGACACTACATTTCAATGCTATTTATTGGTAATAAATGCAGAACATTTAGGCTGCATTTCCACCAGAGATGCGCGAGGTAGCTGAGCGAGGCGAGGATGTGTACAATACGAGTACACATCAACCTCTAACAAACACCGTCTAGCACACATCCCTCGCACATATCTCTCGCACACATCTCTCTCACACATCCCTCGCACCCATTCCTCGCTTGTTTTGTACGTACAAAAACCTCGATCCGCTCAGCCGTTTCCACAGGAGCTGCGCTGAGCGAGGTTAGGTAAATGCACCAATTGTATTGGTTCTTAACAAACACATCCCTCGCTACGCATCCTCGCACATCTCTGGTGGAAACGCAGTCTTACTTTCAATTCAGATTTGTCTCAATATAAACAAAAACACACATTTTCCAACTTCAACTTGAAGAACACTTTACAAGCAAAAGATTTATAGAATGCAAAATTTCTAAATGAGCAAGGAAAGGTTCAGACATCAGAGAATGTTGATTGCGCGGTCATTTTCCATGGTACATTTGATTTAGTATGGCTTGGTCTAAACACGTGCATATCACATCACGAACAACGAATATCGCCTTAATATACTAAACTGAACCTTGTGTATATAGAAATAGGGTGCGATGAAACGTAAAATAAGCATATTTGTAAACGTTAATTAAGCGATATTTCTGTTGGTGACGCTTGGCGCCGTCTGCTAAACGCCTTGACGAAATAATTACTAGAAAGTTCACTTTTCTTTGATATTATTTTAGGTGTTGAAATGGAAAGTAAACTATTAAGAATAGGTAGGTGTTGAAACTGTTATAATTTTGTGGATTGTACCCATTAAATAACTTTTTTTTTGTAATTACGACCTGTGACACGGTGGTCGAGTATTTGACAGATTGTACATGGGTCGCTTATTCGATTCCCGCCTAGTGCAAATATTTGTTTGCATTGTTCTGAGTATTTTTATGTATTATATATATATGTGTATACAAAATGAATATATCTATGTATATTAATCCGTTCGATCCTTTAGGTTGAAAAGCGTGGTGCTACCAAACAAAACCTAACTTCAATTGGGTCTAAGCACTGAGGTATTTAACCTTAAATATAAATAAATCTGTAAATTGGTAGGAAAATCCTTCTTCATAATTCCAAATAGACCACAGAATGGAATGTCATTTAGTTTAGCCAAAAATAGAATGAGGAAAATCCCTCGCATCATCCATTATCAGATCTGGGGTGTCAACGCGACAGTAAACGCGTTCAGAGCATGTCAATCTCAAGAGTACTGCTAATACTCTTCATTTATCACCTTTGGTCTGAGGCTTTCGAACAATAGACGACGTGTCATTATAGCGTGATGTTTCTTTTAGTACGTCGGTTAATACAAAATATATACCTATACAATGAAGCTTAGTTTTCGAATGTCCTATACATGTGCGTGCAATATTCAAATTGGGAATTCAAACAGTCAATTGTTCGTGACTTCTCCTATCTAAATATATATTAACTAGCCGTCCCCGCAGTTTCACCTGCGTTTATGGTCACTGCTCCGCTCCTATTGGTCGTAGCGTGATGAAATTTCTCGATAAATGGGCTATCTAACAATGAAAGAATTTTTCAAATCAGACCAGTAGTTCCTTAGATTAGCGCGTTCAAGCAAACAAACAAACAAACTCTTCAGCTTTATATATTAGTATAGATATGTGTAGAGAATTCTTTGTACCCCCTTTTAAGCAAATTTAGCAGAGGAAGCGATGTGAAATTAGGAATACTAAAAGATTATACCATTTATAAAAGAAGTGCAGAAGGCTAAAATTTTTAAACAGTGTTCGTCACAAATTACGTAAAAACGGCTACATCAAGCTGCAGACGCCCAGTATACGTTTTGATCTGTCATGGTGCCTAAGTCTATACAATGACAGTTCAAGTTATACTAGACAATTAAATAAACCAAAAATGAATTATGGTCGAAATTTGACCACCAGGCGATCTCTAGTTTTAATAGTAAATATATACTGGCTACGTATAAACTAAATAACTAAATATTATTAATATGCATAAGCATATTAATAATATGACGTTTCATTAACAAAATTCTAAGTAACGAGTGGAGCTATGGCCTTTTTCAATTTAGGTTCTCTGAACTTGCTAGCCTGCAAGAATGCCTGCATTCGTGTACCATCAAACTTTCTTTATACTAACTTTTAACTTCCACGTTCCATGATAAATTTATGTAGGTACTATTTCGTCATCGCATTAATGCCTGTATATATATTCAGCACCTATTTTTTTTCTTTTATTTTTTTATCGTGTGGAAACCCCCACGGGTCATCACCTTACCGAAGGTGAAGTGGTATGTCGGACTTGAACCGACTAAAACCACACGGTGTTCCGTCACAAGTGAGTCTATGGCAGGGGACCCCGGAGACCGAGCTTTGCTCGGTAGCTTTTTCTAAAATTGCATTTTTACAAGAGATACAACTATGCAGGTGAACTTAAAATGCAAAACTGTATCTGTTTACAAAATTTCATCAAAATCGTTAGAGCCGTTTCCGAGATTTAGATTATATATTTACATATATACAAGAATTGCTCGTTTAAAGGTATTAGGTAATTACACTTTTTTATGTTATCTTTGTGTTAATCAATGATCATCAATCACCAAAATTGATATTAATTAACAATTTATATGGGCGACGCGCTCGCATAATTACACACATAGGTATTACACATTCTAGTCCTTCCCATAAATTGATATTTCCCTCTTGTGAATAAGATATAGGTGAAGGTTTTGAGTAGTTACCTATGTAAACCGTATGAGTCAACACATTATTATCAGGTTCGAATAAATTCAATCAGTAAGACATCGCGTAAAGATAGAAAATGAAAACAATAATTAATTAGGTATTACATTACTTTGTCTAGAAAATCATGCGTATTAGTAGATTTATTGCAAAATATAAGTTAGTATATTGGTCCTCATCTTCTTCGAAATTTTCTTACTTGGAACACTAACGGACCTGAGAGACATTGTTCTGTCCGAATGTTGGCTTTCCGTTTAGGTGGCATAAATTGATTTCAACACTAAATAAAATACTGCAAGACACTAAAATCAATAAATAACTTAAATTTCTTCAAAAAATATAATTTCTAAAACACAATTGCAGCGCCACCTACCGGTCATATTATGAATCTAAACCATCTAGATACAAACTCAAACACGAGAAAATTTTGTAGTAGTGTCTTACACCATCTGCATGGAAAAATGCACAAATTATCCCACTACCTTAAAAAGTTAAACTTTTTTCATCCTCTGACTCTCGTCCTATATCTATTTTACCTTTCCTATCCAAAGTCCTTGAATGCCTTATCCATTCTCAGGAAAGCAACTTTCTCTGTAAGAATTCGTTATTAAACCCCTTTCAATCTGGCTTTCGTCCTGGCCACAGCACGACTTCTGCGCTTGTTCGCCACCTACCGGATCCAATTGTGAAGCTAAATCATTCAGACTACCCTACTTGAACACTCAACAATTTTTTTCAGAATTGGTCCAGCAACCGTTTAGAAGTTCAGTAATAAAATAAAAACAGTATACCAGTACCTTTTACCAGTGACTTTTCCGTTGATTTCCAAAAAAATGCTTTCACACAAACCTTGTCCTGGCTATTATGACCACAAAAATAGAATCACCTAAATCGGATGAGCCGTTCTCGAGTAATGCTCCCGCACACATGTAGCAATTGATTTTTTTATATATCTGTAAATCAGGCAAAAAGTTTTTGTTGACGTTTGAAGGCTTCGAGGATAGACATCGCTAGCAATGTCTATCCTATACATAATATAGATATTGTTTTGGTTTATTTTAACTAGACATTTTATGAAATTAGAAAAATAAAGTCTTGTCACTGCTGAGTACAATTTTTTCAATCAGTTCAATTGAAATGTTTTCAATCAGCTTGAAAATAGGAAATGTGAAATGTCGGTACCGTCTGACGTCACTCATTCGATAGACGTTGGATGTTGGCGACGAGTGTGTAGCGTGCGCTGAGAATTTACAGCCGCAATTAGTTATGTACCCGACATACGACAAACGATGTAGGCTGACAAATGGTCGGCCAGTTGGGCTGGGTGCGTCTACCCGCAGACAATGAACGCTGTATGCGATCCGGTCGATCATTCGGTGAATAGGATTGTGTAACAAATACCTATACGTTTCGATAAAGTCGTAGTTTACTGGCCAAGGTGTGTCATAAAGCGACATCTAGACGTTAACTCTTATAACTATTACACTGTGGCCCACATGACTGTACAGCGTGTAAGTTTGAGCTACGCGAAAAACTTACAAAAACCTCTTTCTGTTTATACTTATCACAATACTAAAGTCAGTTCATCATAAAAATGCGAAATTAAGGATTTATAGTTATTAGTTTCATTTGGCGCTACGCAATGTACGCGGTTTTCTTTTTGTGCGGTACGGTGAATGGCCTTCAGCGTCCGACGGCGTCGAAGCAGCTGATTGCATAAATGTTCTTTAATTGGTTACATTGCAGTTTTTGGCCGTATGGGGTATTTTTTAATTTTTTTCGGAAAAATGTTCTGTTTACTCATTGTGATATCACTTTCAACCAAAAAAAAAATTAAATTTCTCTTTCTCTTTCTTAAAAAAAGACAACTCCCGCATTAGGAATTACTCCTGTGTCGCGGGGGACTTTACAAACATACAAACAACGGACACAAGGAACACCCAGACTCGGGTGGGAATCGAACCCACGACCCATGGCTTAGCAGTCAGGGTCACTAACCAATAGGCCAACAGGCCAGTCAAATTAAAAAAAAAATTATTGACTGATGAATGATTTTCAACTCAAAATGATGGTTTGAATACACTATTTTAATATTCGGTACGGTGTTTCTTACACCCTGTATATAAATAGGCAAAATCAAAACGGCTGAGAACAATTTTCTCCTATAATTGTTAACAGATTTTCTTTAATTTTTCTATTCAGTGACTTTGACGAGCTTTAGTGTTATCAACGGGATTTAAGTGTTATAAAAGTGTATGATTTCAAATGTACAATGCAGTATAAAATGTACAGTAATGTATAAGAGGAGAAAAAAAGTGAAAAACACGTAAATTCAATTCTGACTCAAATTTTGCAATAAAGATTATTGTCGAATTTCGACCACCTAGTGAATACTAGTGAGTATACGTTTCAATGCGTATAAGAAATTGGCAGACATTTTTATTTATTTATTTAATACTTCCTGCATTTTAAATTGCATGGGGCGGACTTAATGCCAAGTGGCATTATCTACCAGTCAACCTTTGGGTGGTGCAGAGAAGGACGTGGCAGGTGCATATATATATATATATATAAGTATAAAGAGAAGTGACAAATTGAAAGGTCAATCATATACCTTACACATAAATAAGTTTAATTGTGTATTTACAAAACATAATTTATGGCGTATACCTAACATTGGGGTTGCAATTTAAAAATAGATACGATAATAGGTTACTAACCTGTGTGAGTCCAATTTATATAGTTATAAAACTATTAACTCAAGGTTCAAAGAAAGTGTGTCTCTTTTATTTAGTAGATTTAAAAAAGTTGTGACAAGCATACCTACTACATACGTACTTGAGATTGATTCGGGTTTCGCTTTTCTTTCAATTTATTCTCACCGTACCTAGTGAAAGAAAAAAAACAGAAAATTTAAAACAATTTATTTAATAGTTATAAAATTCGTCCAAATTCCAATTTTTGGAAACGATTTTAATGGTTACATCTCGCATGCTAATAATAATAACCTACCTTCAGTTATACATTATTATGTTTATAGAGAACACTTGTTCGTACATTACTCGAACCACTCCAATTAGTTAGTAGCATCTAGTGCCTATATAACACGTTGGGTTAATCCAGGCTTACAAGCGCAACCGTACTAAACAGTCGAAATCCTGTACAATGCATTGCAATCGTGTCTTTGAAGCGTATGACAGGATCAAAAGGCCCTACAACCGACGGATTACACTGTAAACCTACACAGAGTGAAGTGTGTGCAGAAAATGACCCAAGCTAGCTTAAAGGGCATTTTAGATTGATGTATTTTCTTAACAACAACAGTGTTGAATGACTTCTTCCGATAAAAAGTTTACTTTATACGTTTTTGAATTGTGCACTGCAGTATAACGATTTTTTAACCATGCTGACATAAACTAACACTTGTATAAATCTTCAATATTATCTAATTTAGATATTTATACGAAACGTATTTCATAGAACCTACCAAGGTACATGTCGGCAATACGCCAGGGTTTCCATGTTCAGGGTCCATCTGAATGAAAACAAGTACTAAATATTACCTAGTTTATTTTCACACAACCGCCAACACAGTAATAACCTCTTTTTCACAATTCAAACGTTTTTATAAATAACCTTACAATAGATTTTTAAACGGATAAGCGACTACAACCTCTTTTATAACAAATAAATGAAATTACTAAAAATAATTCTTGCTAAATAGCTTTATAAACATGTCAATCAATTTTACACAACTTTAAATGATTTCTTTTACACAAATTACATTTATTTAATATAAACAAATGTTATTTTTATAAAGATCGTCAGCAGATGGCGCTGCAATCAGGATTCAATAGAAATTAAGTTTTATTGAATGCATAAAATAATAAAACTTGATACAGAATAATAACATTAATTCTAATAGACTTTATTTTGCACATTTACACAACTATTTGAATATATTATTATTTTAAATAAGTATTTGTACCATAAGTTCAACTTTAAACAGTCAAAACCTTAGATTATCTAAAGGTCCAGATACCGTGAAAAGTACAAATCTCACCGTTTACTTTGAAGCCACTTTTTGGAGCTGTGTGAGTGAACCCCGCCCAACGCGAGTGTCTACGTGTAATATTTGTGCTTGTGTGCATGGCGGTTTTCCTACCAGCGCATAGAGGTTACCCCAAAATTTAAGGACTTTTTTATTAAACAATATTTTTTAAATGTAATATGTAATAAATAAAGACATTTTAAATATATTTAAATGTGTTACAAGTGTTCTTTTACTTTCTCTAAAGCTTAGTAGGATAACAAATTATTCTTATTATTAATTTATTGGATCAAATAACATGCGTTATATTTCAGTCACTGTCATAAATGAGACACGATAGATATTCTATTATTTCTCAGCGGCTTGAGGCACCAGGAAAAGAAGAAACGAATTAGTAGGCACTATTTATTTATAACAATATTTTTTGGAGTTTACTCCTAAAGAATCGATTTTGGTATGAAAAACATACGAAGAGTAAAAATTTTGTGATCGAAGGACAGTGTAACGCTTTAACGCTTTATTTGTTGAATTGTAGGACGAGACAGCAAATTAAAAATTATTAATTTTTAAATTCGGTCGTATTAGTTTGTTTTGGGATTAACTAAAAAAACAGTCGGTTTCTAGGTACTTGCAACACCGGCAGGCAAATATATAAAATAACATGTATTATTTTTGCTAACATTTTAACAGCAGATACTTCTTACACATAAACATAACACAACACTACTTAAATAACATTATTTATGAGCACGATACAACTAAGATGCAATAGAAAAATTAAAATAATCCCATGAAAAATTATGTCAATAATGTTAGAATATAGCAAAATGTCAATGTACTCACTAAAATTAATTAACTGTCAGTATATTTCTCGTCTTCCTATAAATAACAAGTTTGGCAAACAAAAATATACATATTGCTAGAATGTGTTTTGGGTAACTAGAATTCACGTCCCTGGCAACATCTATAGTAATGGCGTAGCTATTTTGTTAATTTGAAATTTTGTTATATTTTTATAAATACATTAGCAAATAGAATACCTAGATATGAAATGTGATGTTCGAACACATATGATTTTTTTTAGTATAGTTTTTACAGGATTTGACAGCACAACTAGGCATTTTTGAATACTATAAATAGCGACTCGAGACGTACTTCAGCGGCGAACGTTCGCTCGCGTGTGACGAGTGAGTCGCTTATATTTGTAATAGTCGCTTATATTTTTTGGCTTCAGTTTTGGGGCACGGATTAGGCATCTGAACCTATATATAATCTAAGAGTCAAAACAGTGTCTATTCGAACTAAATATTAGAGCTGGATAAATATATATATATATATATATATATTTTTTTTAATTGTTTTACTGTTTACTAATATATTATTTGAATATAAATCTAATGTATTTTGGATATTTCTATAAAAATTATAATCACTTAAAAAACAATATTTGAAGATTTGCGGCCATATACACTATTGCTCCTAAAACTTTCTCCACTTTATTAATTAATTTAGTTGATCAAGTAATTTAGTTAATTAATTTAATTTTAAAAATCTTATTACATGTGAAAAAATCTTTTTCTGCAATTAAGGTGTTAAATTACAATAAAAAAAAACTATATTCTAACAATGCAAAAGAAACATTGCCTCCAAATTGTGATAGATGTTCAACAATTTAGGCTATGCGTTGTCTCTCACTCAGTCATTCACGATACTACGAGTATTTTACGCAAATAAAGAAAAAACCTAGGTAACAATGTGAACGTTATGTCTGAAATAAAAAATGTGGCTCTAACTGAAACTGAAAAATACACACTATAACGGCACTGCAACGGCACAGCTGCAGCATGGCGCTGCCTGAAATTGAGGCTACCGCTGGTCGGCAGCGTGCTTTACGCGTCGCTTAATTTCATCGTCTTCATGTGCGAAGTTTTTTCGCTAGTGGCTCGCAGTCGGCGTGCTGTAAGCACGCGGGCCGCGCGCGAGCTGACCGCGAGCTTACAGCGCGCCGACTGCGAGTCGAGTTGTATGCCAACGGCGGGCAGCAAGCGCGCTTGCTGCCCGCCGTTGGCTTTTTCATTTTGACACTATGAATTTATTTTACGACCACGTTTTAAAGCTCAGATTTGAATGATAACTTAATTGCTGGGGTGGAGCCGTGCCGTGACGGTATAGTGTGTGATGAGTTTATAGCTCAATTTGTATTATTTTTAGTTAAGAGTATATACAAATTCATGTATTCAATTAAAGTTTTGAACAAAAGTTGATTTTGGTTTCAACTTATCAATTTTATTTCAAAAAAAAAATCTATTTCCCAAAATGTTAATTCTTATTATCTACTGCTACACAAAGTCAAACACCAAAATAGACCAAGCGCCTCACAACATTTTGTATCAACTACACCGGAAAAGACAGTAAAGGAAATGGGTTGCATACGTTTGTTATCAACAGAATGTTACGTAGTAATGTGGCAAATTGTTTGATTCTATCATGATGATAAACGCTGTGTTTTTGGAAGGTAAGGTCGTATTTAAGCATTTTTTAGCATCAAGACCTTGCAAATAACACTCTTTAAATAAAAAAAGTTTTTAAATTATTTTGGAGAAAACAAAATTAAACTGTGCACGTGGTCATGAAACCATACAAATAATGGTAAGATATATTACTATATAATACTATATAAGAAAAGATATATATATATATAAATATTAAGGATATTATGGTTTATGTTATATATTTTTTCAGGCTAAGTGAACAGTTTAGATAATAATCTTAAAATATGTACACACCTTTCAGTAACAGGTTGTATAATTATGTTTATATGGAATCAGTAAATTCATATGTATGTATTTTATAAACTAATTTCTAAATTCTCGTGAATAAATGAAGTTTTTGTATTAATTTTATACAAATTCAAAATTTAATTCAAGTCAAAATATTCACATGTAGTCAGTCATACATATGTTGATGGCAATAACTTGCTAAAAGCACATAATTAAATAAATATTAAAGACCACCTACACACCGAGGAATCTGATTATGAATTCATGAACTTTGTAATTCACGAAGCATCCTCCGGCAATAAAGTAATCAAAGATTGAGCGTTGACAACTTGCACGATATACATTCAGTTAACAGTCATACAATTCATGTTAGTTGCTTTTTAAGTAGTCATTATATGCAAATTACTGAATCGTGATGATGTCTGTCTTGATAGACTGAACGTGTTCCGCTGCTCACGCGACACACCGTTTTAATATTCAGCGAACATGTAGTAATAAATCTCAGAGTATCGCACAGAGTTGGAAGACTTGGCGATATATACGCACGGCTTAACCACTTGCTGTGTTACCTTGAATTGATCCTCTTTTAAAAGAAATCTCATTTTAAGGGCCCACCTTTTTAATTCGTACTATATATTTTTATTCCTTAAAAAAAATGGCAGGCTTTATAATACAATAATATATGCTGTTACAACAATGGTTTATACAATAAAATAACAGGTTTTCATTTCTATATAGTATTTACATCATCACTATTTTCACTCAATCCATAAACTGGCCATTACGATAAAACTTAGTGCGTATTAACTGAAACTTCTTTAATATACAGACTACTCGTAGTCTTAATAGACAGTTAAAGTCACATCGTTCTACGGATCACAATGTAATACTTATGAAGATAATAATCTACATGTCTAGTGACTGCCAGGATATCATGGAGAAAATAAGCAAATAATGAAAATCACGGCTACGTTTTTTTTTTTTCAATCGAGGTTAATTAATAAGGGATTGGTGTTGACAGCTGCTCTAACTAAGATCCCATGTTATCGGATATTAGCAATTTATGTAATTGTGCAATGGTAGCAACTACTTACACACTATCTCCAAAAAAGTGGTAACCAATGCACATACTTAGGTATTTACATAATTGTAGATAAAAATACAAATAATCTTGTACTGCATTATTATTATACTTATTCTAAGCTCTAGCTCCTTCTGTGTTCTGGAGACTCCAATCACCATATGAAATAAAAGCAAAATAAAATAAATTATGTATTTATACGGGAATCAGCCTGTGACCACGGCCAGTGCAACCTGGTCGAAACGTCAGGCAATTCAGAGGTCTGGGCACGTCAAAATTGTGGCGGTAAGACCCGTCCTGGAGGATTGGCTAGAGAGGCGACATGGCAGCCTCTCCTACCGTCTGACGCAGGTACTACCGGACACGGCTGCTTCGGTAAGTATCTGTGTCGTATAGGACGGAAGCCAACGTCTGCGTGCCACCACTGCGGAGGCTGTCGTGAGGACACTGCACTCCACACATTAGTGGAGTGTTCAGCGTAGGTGCAGCAGCGCCTCAACCTCGCGATGGCTATCGGTGGGGGAAGCCTTTCGCTGGAGACCATGGTTCTGTCTATGGTCCGAAGTGAGAGTGCTTGGAATGCCGGTGCCTCATTTTGCGAGGAGGTGATGTTGGCTAAAGAGGCGTCGGAAAGGGTACGGGAAAGGACGAGTACTCTCCCGTCCCGCAGAGGCTTCCTTCTTAGGGTATTCCCGGGTCCCTGCAATAGGCTTGTGACGGAACACCGTGTGGTTTTAGTCGGTTCGACTCCGACATACCACTTCACCATTAGCTCAGGTGAGGTGATGACCCGAGAGGGTTTTCACACGAAAAAAAAAAAAAAAAATGCAATTCAGAGGTATGTAATACCTTTTCGTGATCGCGTTAATTCCTGTATAAATACATAATGAAATAAATTTAATTATTCCAAAAACAAAACTTTCTAAACTTTCGTTTAAAAATAAAGCAGTATATCATATTCCAAGTAGTAGAAGCGTAATTGTTTCGAAAGTAACTGTCAGTTCCGAACTGTTTAGGAGTTTGTGTGGCCAATCCAACTTGCACAATTTATGAAGTATTCGCACGAAATAGCACACCGCAGTCTATAGAAGCTTTAACACACGATCCTAACACCGTCAAGAATAGAAGTAGAACAAAGAAATAGATGCAATTCGCTTGTTTTAATTCGCTGCGACTTAACACATAACAAGTTGTTGAATCGGGAGGTTAGTAATTTAAGTAATATTGTTAGGAATTTAATTAATGTTTTGAAATTAAGTTAATTATGACATGATTTTTATGTCAAGTGACTTGGTCGAGAGTGATTCCATTTCAGGTCTTTGAAGATTATCAACACTTTTGTAATCATTGACGGGATTTTTGATTGTGGGTTTTTAAAAATATATATATATTATATATACAAAGGTTTCTATATATTTAGCTAGTTCTAATCACGCTTACGAATGTTCTCAATTTGTTAGTGAGATTAATAAGTCTAAAATTACAATATTTTTTTAGAATGCTAACCGTGTAACTTATTATTGAGCCTTGTCAAGAATATCATAGGAGTATTTTTTTTTGTTTTGGTTTTTTAAGACTACGAATACATTTTATTACTATATTCTTGTTGTCCCCTCCAGCTAAATTATATTCCGGTGTTAGTAGTGCAAAATTTTAGCTCGCTGCACATCTTCTACAAATAAACGTTTCTCAAATTTGCTTAAAAAGGGGTACAAAAGATTCTTTTCACGTATTGTCTAGACTAATTTGTAATAAGCCATGATTTTTTGTTGAAGAACCCAAATAAGCACCATGTTGCTGGTCACCAGAACCTTTCCATAATAAATCACAATTTGATCACTTTCCCATAACAGAGCAATAATTTATTTGTTTTGATAGATTTTTATCCTTGCGCTCCATAATATCTGCGGGCGGGATTACTTTACGATTACGATCAGCAAATCTGAAATCGAATACTCGTTTGGGGTGCTTTTGATTTAAAACAGAACAGAATCTATGGGGTAGACAGAGAACATAAATTGAATTCTTATCTTTAATCTATTCTGAGAGAATTTCTTCTCCACTCAATTATTCTATTATTAATTTCGAACTGGGTATAACTCAGATTTCACGCTCAATATTGTTCTGTGTTTTGATTAAACTGTTGATATTTCATTCCTCTTCTACCTTTGTCTCTTAAAGACCTAATATATATTTTTTTAATTTAATATCCTATTTTAATTTAACACTTAATTGTATATAAAATTGTGATGAATCTTTTGAGAACGACATTGAAAGGTACGCTAGGTAAAGTCACTACAAATAACATATGTTTTTAAAATTAAATACTTAATAGTATTCTGTTATAAGTTAAGTTATTCTGTTATATCTTACTCAAATTATATTACTGACCGTGAATCGTCAGTTGAATGATGCGTTAAATTGCAGCTGGCGCCACCAAACGATGTCATAAAGTTGAAAAATATCGCTCTGTTATTATTTTCCTTTTCATTATTTTGATTCCAGCTTAATGTACAAAGGGTAAACGGTTTATGGTTCTTCATATAAACAATACAATTTAAATATCTAGTTACTTTAATTACAACCTGGGTATAACATATTTATGCAAAGTGCTATAAAAAAGATGTGGTCATAATTAAAATATTTTAGTTAGCCTGTACATAAGTAAAATAAAACCTTTTTTAGCATACTTATACTTTTAGACTACTCTCAGAAACCTAAAAGTAAATTGTCACTAGCTTTGAAAGCTTCATATAAGGGAGTGTCAGTAAGTAGATGAGTCAATATTAACGTATATAAAAAAGGCAATTCACATGCCAAGCGCGACTCCAAGCTTTCATCCCTGCCCATTCTAACTTCTTATGCAAATTATATAATGTTCTTTACGACATGAGATGGCGAACTTTACTTAAGGAGTAAATATTTATGTAGTTTAATATATTAAGGCTGTCGTTTACTTCTGAAGTATAAAAAAATCTCTAACGTAAATATTGCCACTCAGAAAGGCGGTAGGCACCAGGTACATTATAAAAAGGTTTCATTATTTATAACACTAAGTTATAAAATAATATATATTGCAAAGCCTCCCGCTTTGCAGCGTGAAGGAGTACAATTGAAACGGCTGTAAGGGAAGACTGCTTATAATGATAACTGATCAATATAATACTTTACAAATATTATCACTTAATATTTTCTTCATCGAAGCCTCGCCTCTTGACAGACAGACCGCTCTCACTGCCGCCTGACCCGCGAGTCTTCTTTTCTAATTGTTACATTAGACAAATTCAAAGCATAGAACATTAGAACTTGTCTCGAACTTGGTGCTACCAGCCAGGACCTCTTTACCTCGAAGAAGTTTTCGCTCTGAATCGAAGGAGGTCCAATGCTACAATATATAATAATACATATCCATCTGATGGTAGACTTTCACCTCCAATACAGAATTCATCTTAGAAATGTTGTAATAGGGGGTAAACGAGCAGACGGGTCACCTGATGGTAAGTGACTACCGCCGCCCATGGACAACTCAAGAGTCACAAAGCGTTGCAGGCCTTTAAGGTGGGAGAAGGGGAAGGGGGGGGAGACGGGAAGAGGTGGAGAGGGAAGGGTTAGCCTCCAGTAATCTCACTCACTCAGTGTAATGCAATCATTGCTTCACTGCCGGTTTTCTATGAGGCCGCGGTATCACTCCGGTCGAGCCGGCCCATACGTGCCGAAGCATGGCTCTCCCACCGTTAAACAGTTATACTAAATTAATGTGCGTGTAACTTTTACCCCATGTCATGCAAGTTTGCATGTTAAGTGAAGTTCTGGATTCGATTACCAGATCGGGTTAATTGTTAGTAAGTTTAATAGATTTTCCTTTTCCGAAATTATCTGTAGCAGTACGGAATTTTGAAACAAGGCTGTTTGTATTTTGTCTAAATCCTAAAACATTATACAAGCCACGAGTGCAAATAACATTTTCTTTCAAAGTTTTAACAAATAAATAGAGGTATGTGTGTATATGACAGCTGGTGCTATCAGAAATCTTGCCAAATTCGATGGAGAGCCCACTTGGAGATATTCCAACTTGGCACTTGATGCCACATGACCCGTATTAATAAGCGACTATAGCCTACTCCATCGTTTTGGAGAAACTTTTGTTGAAGACTGTTTTATGGAATCTTGACAATATAGTGAGGCTTTATAATTAACAAACTACGTAACGTTCATTGTCGTAAATCTGTTATTGTCATAGTTAAATATATATATATGTATTAATTGAGTGCACAGTGATCGCTCCTCAATAATGCAATCACGATAACAAAATGAAATATCAATAGGGAATAGATTTCACCAAAAATTTAAGGGTACCTCTAGTCCCCTGACACTTACAGGATAATAAGTGAGGATTACTTTATTATCTTATTACTGGTAAATAAGTTAGTAAAACTATTATTATAATGACTAAATGAGATAATGATTTTTGTATTTTTGGTGGGGTTCATATATGTATTTGAAAATCGAAGGAGCAATGGCAAACATTTTAAAATTGGATAGAAAAGTGTTTGCTTCAATAAGAGCTCCAAGAAACAATATTTTCGCAATACAAAAGGTCAAGAATTTCAAGTCTAACAGTTTTTGATAAATGGTGTACCGTCCTCTGTTGACATTGTACGGAAAACTTCGTGGTTATCTTTTAAATTTGGAATCCACAAACATTAAGTACAGATGTTATGTTAACGGTAGTATTGCAAAAGTCTAATAAGCGTTACGCAAATATTCAGTCACGTAACTTTTAGAGTTACGTATTTTACAACATGAACAAGAACACTAAAAGAGCCATCGCCACAATAATCCTTAGAGTAAATGCATTCAAATTTTCACGCCATTACACAGTTGAAGTGCGATTAGTAGTTAACTGGGTTGCGGTGCTCTCTATTAATTTGTCAGTTCCAATTGTGTCGTCTACCGATAATTGCTGAAATGTTGCGGTTAAATGCACAATGCCTTGTTGCAGTTCAGGGACTATTTTTGCTGTCAGACTTTTACTTGCGGCAAACAATATCACTGAAAAAGTTTTATAATGTCAAGGAATGATAATGTATGCAGATCATACTCATTGCCACACCTACGATTGCATGACTTAAACTATCTATAACAGATATAGGAAGTTTGGACCAGATTCTAAGCATAACATACAATATGATAAAAATACATAACATACAATACAATGATGTCATCTAATACCCTTAGATGTTTTAAATATGAACAATAGAGATAAATTACGAGGTATTCTCAACAAGTAACAGTAAAGCAATAATATTTTTATGGGCCCAGATATATAAATATTTTCAACGCCCTATAAGAATAAAAAGTTGTGTAACGTTTCGTAATGGTTTTATTTTGTAAGATAAGGTTACTAAACAAAGCGAAGCGGAGTAAAATATATCCTTTTCTGAACCAGTAACGTAACCGAAATTATTTATGTATGTTAGATATCATTTAGTATTTTAAGTTTTGTAGATTTATACTCATATTGAACACAGGTTTAAAAAAACCACACATGATAAAAAACAAAAAGAAGAGGTTCAAATGAAAAATACAAATTAAAATTACAGACAGAAAGGGTCTTGATCTAGTTGAAAGCCAAAAATGCTTTTGATTTTTACACGATCGGTTTTTACAGATAACAAATAGTCACTTTCAAGTGTGGAATCAAAATCCTTTTAAATAACTTTTTACCAGTCTTCTCAGTACTTGCTTTAAGAGGGTTAATTTTGGTCGTATAATAAATCGGACTCATGACCGACGGTAGCATTGTTAGTTAACCAATATTTTATCCGGTCTGCCTTCAGTGCTGGATATGTGTCAACTATAGGTACGCAGAGTGCCTAGCGTGTCAAACAAAATTATGCATTTAGGGTGCCCATGGGGCTGCCGCAAATTTGTTGTGCCTGAGACATGTTTGCCGAGGTTATTGTATACTGCGCACAGAGCGCAAGACGTGCGGCAGTGCAGACAAGTGACAGCATCCTCGCTGATAATCGAGCGCTGCGTTCGTATGAACACAGTCAAATAGTTATGTGTACCCATTAGCCAACTTGCTTGCACTAGGTATCTTTGAGAGACACGTCAAATGAGTTAGGTACTCATAGTACCTAATTCATTTGATGTGTCTCTTCACCATTAACAGCAATGTCAAAATCAACGTGTTAATAAATATTGTGGTAACCAGACGCAATTGAAAATAAGAGGTTTTTTTTTATATAGTAATATAATTTAATTATATAGTAATATCCAGGCAGATTTATAGCTTGAACACGTAGAAAAACACCCACAACAATAACAAGATCAAGGCTTGTAAACAAATGAAACGACCAACTGATACATTTACTGTATCAAATTTTATTACAGATGGTATCTACTGACGTATTACGTGTTCCACCCGCGCTACTATTTTATTAGTTTCATACAATATGACCTCATATCGCCTCCATAGTTATCAACAGTTACAAAATCGATATCAATACGACAATAATAAAATCGTTTGATGTCTTTATTAACATGTGAGACTCGAACGTTCAAAAGTGTGATTGAGTTTCTTTGAAGTATTATGTATAGGAATGGGCGCCATGAGAATACATTGTTAGCAGCCATATGGCTACATAAGAATATGAATAGGGAATATGCATGTACTTTTTTTTTAAATAATAAAAAAATGCAATGTTCAAATTAATTTTTAAAATAATATTGAAAACATCGATAAAATTTGATCTATTTGAACGCCGCCATATTTCGCGGGCCTTGGATGACGTCACATGCCACGCTCAGTGTTTGTTTCATAAACTTAGTATACTTACTTGAAATGTTACAGTAATTTTATACCGATTTTGAGTTGTAATTACTATTTATTGTAATTACTAGACGATCGATAAAGTTAAAAAAACATTTTAAAGGGATTGTCTTGTCCCTAAGTGTAAAAACACTATAAGAAATACACCCAATAAAGTATTTTTTCCTGTACCAAGAGATGCGAAAATACGAAAACAATGGTGTAAATTTATGAGAAGAGATGAAGTATCTTCAATATCGTGGTTATATTGTTGTGAAGATCACTTTAATATAAGTATATTACAATTTAATTGCTAGTATAGTGTGAATTAGTCAGTAGTAATTTATATTGCCGGTTTTTAACACAGAATATGTGAACTGGAAATACCTTATACACATACATTATACAATACACTACTTGATCTTCATAAGCCATGAACTCTGCATTTTTCACAACAATAACACAACACAAACAACACTTCACACAGGCTGGCAACCTGGACATACCGGGGTAAGCTCCAAACATTCAAGTCGTCGCAGGCGCATTATTGTGCAAAAATAACAATGTCTTAGAGTACATGTTACAGCCGGAAACAACCTATCTAAAAGACGAAGCGTCCCGGAAGTTTGGGGTTTACAGGACGACGTGCCATTATGTTGCCAGCCATAAATATATTGTTCAGTTTATCTTCATTTATGTAGATCATAATATAAAATATTATATAAAATATATGTATATTTATTTATTTACATATGCACACCTACTCCACACGGTCACCGCTGAAAATCAGCGCTGCTTGGCAACTTCCTTGCTGGCGCCATCAGCATCAATGCTGAGCGGTGACCAATTTCAATAAGTGACGTGCAAGTGCGTGCAAGGCAATAGTCACTCTATTTAATTTATTTCTTTATTTTACTTGTATTTCTTTTTTTTTTAATGTTTCATAACTATAAGTACTGTAAGCACGAACGTTACTTATTAAGAAATAAATACTTTTTCTTTCTTTCATATTTGTTTTAAATATCAAGCAGAAGGTAACTTGCTTGTCTACTTAAACTAGGTAACAAGAGTCCAATAAAACTTCATGAATAGAACTAACTATACATATCTTACCTATGTATTCGATTATATATAACATGTATTATAATAATTACCTTGCGGCTTTCACTCCTATGATCTCAGCGGACGTAAAATCTGGATTTGATGCAAAATATATAGTCATCATGAATTCATCTATTTACGGTAGATTGTCCGATTGTGCTTTGATAAAACCACTTTCAGTCATCGTCCTAGATGATTTCTAATATCAATAAATGACAGGACATGGAATGTGACGTCATGTTTTGGTTCGACCAATAGTGATGCGTTTTGCAAAGTTAAATTTCACTCCCTTATTTTGCATATTTTAGTTAATATTTTTTTGCAATTTGAAAACGAACTAAATAAGAAAATAATTGTTTAGGCATAATATCTGGACAATGAAGATTCAAGGGAAAAAAATCAAGTAAATTTAAAGAACATGCATATTCCCTATTGTCTTGCTTGTTCTAAATATGAGTTCTCGTATATCAATGGCCTGTCGACCTCCTAAACAATTGATTGACCGTAATTTGTAAGCGAATTTAAAAAAAGACGTTTCTATTCGGCAAAAATGCATTTTAAATAGTTCTTTGTATTTTTTTTTTTGGTAATAGTGTGTTTTACTGTCTTAACGATTTCTTTTCTCAAAACCCTCGGGAATGATAACTCTTAAAAAAATGAAAATCATTAACATTATGTGTAAATTTTAACAAAATGTATAGAGTACAATAATTTTTAAACTTCCCTTCATCATATGGGTGTATAGATTCGATGTGGAAGTTCGTGATGCCATTGTTAGACGAAGATCGGACGTAGAGCTAAAGGGTTATAAGGTCTTGGCATTAATCGCTTAAAAAGGGTAATTAATTTTAACGACACTCTTAACTTTTAAAACATAGCCACTTTTTACCCCAACAATCTTATTTAAGAGCTAAGGAAACAACACATAAGTCCACGTTAGACGACTTTAAAATAGTTAATTACCAGATTTATAATAGTTCATTAGGCTAAAAGACTACTGTTTGACAGTTATTTTGATGTTCTACTTTTTAAGTCGTATTTTAAATTAAAATTGTCCCATTATAGCAAGTGGGGGACATAAAAGCTGTTTGTCAAATTTAAATGGTCGGTCATGAACTACTCTGTAGTAAGTTAGTCAGTTCATGCATTTGTAAACATTATTCAAATTATCAAGTTTGGTAGTCACTTAAAACTATGACCATTATTTCATTTAAAATAAAATGTTGCTTGCATTTTTTTCTCGTAATATCTGAAGTTACATATTAAACTTTTTTTTTTAAATTATAACAGCAATTAAAATTCTCGTGCATTTAAGCATACACCTATACGTGGGCTCAGATGACTCCATCAGCGTGGGAGGCATGCTACTGGTATGATTCTATATATTTTAAACATGGTAATCATGTGTAATGTTCCATGATATTATGACTTATGTGAGAAACAAAACTCTGGTGATATTCAGGATATCTACTGTTTCTATCCGTATCTGCAAGATACGTATAGGAATAGTAGATTATTGTAACTCTCTCCATGTTCGTCCTCCACGAGGTTCTTGCCTTGTTATCTACAATCAAATCATAGGTCGATGCTAGATATAGGTGACCTCTTTCTTCAGTTACCGTAAATCATAAGCTGGTGTACCTTGAATAGTAATAACTCATAATTTAAAAGTCCAAGCAATAGCTGAGATTAGGTACTATTTACGATTGTAATTACTTAATTTCTGATCACATTTTCTATTTTTATTTAAACAAGTTTTCTATAATATTCATATAAAAATATACATTTTATGAACCGACTTATGTATTATGTACACCTATATTATGATATTATGTATCTATGTTAGATATTTTATTAATAGTGGACTGCTTCATTGGTAACGTGACGTAAGATTGCAATTATGTTTTGCGTGCGGTCGTATAGTCTTGGATTTATTTTGGAGTTTTACTGTTGTAAAACACTCAGTGATAGTGCCAGGGCGTCTGAAAACATTTTCGGTAGAAGGAAGTAAGTAGGCCCATTATTACGTGGGCTCAAAACCACGGCGTAGGTTTGTAATAACACCTCTGCTTTAAGAAGGTGTGAATATTTATTTGTTTGAATTAATTTTGAATTGTTTATAAGTTCAAAGGAATAGTTGTAAATTTATTGAAGTTCTTCCACACACCAGTGAACAGTCTTTCTGTAAAAGTCCTAATAAACAAATAAATAAATTTGTCAGGTATATGTATCATAACTCAACCATGAGAGAGTCTGATAAACATCAGACATTAGAAAGAACAGAATGGCAAAGCAAAGAACGCACTACCATAAACCTCTAACAAGTACGCGCCAACTCATAAACTCATACATAAATTATTGTAACCTCTGGTTTATTACTGCCTAAACACACAACACGTAAAGCCTAGTACCCACGGGACGTAACAACAACTTGATAAGTAAGCTAGGACAGTAAATAGTGATTTACTACCTATTATGTGTACGATGTGTACCAGGGTAAGCAATTTGTGGTCACGAGATGTTTTATTGCGATTTTTTTGTAAAGTTTTGTTCTGTGGACTTGAATGATGATTTATGGATCTTGTAGGTTATGAAAATTTTATTGGCTCTAGAAATATTCTTTACGTCTTATAAGCTAAACGATGCAGGAATTTATCTACACGTTTGTATAATATTTGTATTGTGTTGTTGTACAATTGCTAACCCTAGAGACTACTCTAGTTTTATTTTTAATCACCTCAACCTTTTAAGTACAACTAGGGAGCACTACTTAGCTAGTGATCTGATGGTAGTGGAGGGTGATTGGGTTCATCATTTCGGCCGCAGGACGTTAACTGTTGAACATCTATCTATCCTAGCAGTATAGCTAGCTAGTATAGCTAGGATGGGGTTGCCAATGTGTGAATGAAAACTTCTGTTGAAAATGTTTACTTACTAGTACGGGTAGCCGATTATCATCGGACAAGCTATATCCTAGTTTATTAAAATATGTGTAAAATGTTATCTGCCTATAGAAGTATCTATTATAAAGCCTTTTATATCTATCACCATAATACCATTCCGAGTATAGACTGATAAAATACCCCTACAACAGCAACAAATATAACATGTAGTTGGTTTTGGTATGTCTACAATTACTTAATATAATTAAGTAGAAATCTCACGAGACTTAGTTGCCATAAATTTTTAAGGCCCTCGGAATTTTTTAACGCTTTTAGGGGATTGGTCCTATTTACCTTATAACTAGTAAATTAAAAGACTAGAAAATGAAATATTGGTGTAATTTAGCGTATCTGTCTGGACATTTCAATCTGAATACAAAAACTGGTGCTATAAGTAAATGTACGAAATTTTTGTTTCTTATTACCATTAAGGTCTAACAATACTTCTTAAGTATATCTTACTCTAAATAAGTCCTATAATATTACTATTATTTGTAAAATGCTTATATATCGAATATTATTTTAGTATAAAAATTTGTAAAGACACGTGGTGCCATCTGTTGCGTCCTAAAATAAGCATAGCTATCATTCATCACTACTAGATGCCGCAGGAAGCCCGAACGTATTACTTAAAACCCTAAATACAACAAAAAATTTAAATATGTTTTTAAAAATTATTTTATATACATAGTAAAAATATAGCCTTCTTTTTGATAAGAGTAAAACAAGCTTGACGTTTGTTTATTACGACATTGTGTCTTTATTTTACGATCCTCGAAGGAATTTAAGGGTTTTGTAATTTATATATAATTTATAATTTTTTCTGTAAATTATAAGTGAGAAAATTAGAAACTATATCGCACGTTTTCTGCAATTAAAACAGACACAGCACAACACACAGTTTTTTTTTACTCTATTACAAACTTCACTTTTACTCATTGTTATATTTATAATCACAATGAAAACAAAATTAAAATTTATGAATTATTAATTTTGCAATCACTATAGCATATACATAATACAAATTTGGGTGTATGTACACAAAGTTTTAGGCTCTGTAGTCCATAAGATTAGAGGACAAATCTTAGGCTGTCTTCTGTAGGGTAATGGAATTTTCCCTGTCAGTCGGATTTAATTTGATCAGAAATTTCTAGTGCTCTAACTCTTTCTTGTTCAAAAAAAGTTAAAATCTAACCAGTTCCTTAAACCATTACTATATCAAGTAAATTACAGAGAAGGTTGTTAAGTAACCAGAATCGAAAATACAAATGCATTCCTAATTCATGCCCTTCTTGTTTTACGTTAGAAGAATCGGCTACAGTTCATTAATATTTATCATAACAATCGTATTATCAACATCAGTGTTAGGTTTTGTATCGAATGTTTTACACGACCCCAGAATGCAATACCGCTTTGCTAATTGACAATGGTTTAAGAAAAAGTTTTGATACCATTATGTTGATGATTTCATTAAAGTCTTCGTGCTGTGATTACTTATTTGATCAAGCTTTTACAAACGTACGCGTTTTGTTTTTAAATTTGTGTGTTTATGGGAAGTTCGTTTTTTATGTAATATAATTTGCAAAATAAGCACACGGCCCACCTAATGGTAGGTTGCAGCAAGTACCGACTTCTCCATAATCTGTTACGCCGATGACACTTTAGTCACAGCCCGGGGGGTGAACTTTCATGAGGCGGCGCGCTTGGCCACCAGGGGAGTCTCTTTGGTGGTCGGGCGCATTGAGGCGCTGGGCTTACGGGTGGCCCTGGATAAGACGGTGGCACTTTTATTCCATGGGCCCCGTCGTGGTCCACCCCCTGGCGCCTCCATAGTGGTCAACTCGGTTCTCATACCGGTTCAAGCCCACATTAAATATCTGGGCCTGATCTTCGACGGTAGGTGGTGCTTCGACGAGCATTTTCGACAGCTTGCACCGAAGCTGGTCGGCGCTGCGTCCGCCCTTGGGCGACTCTTGCCCAATTTGGGTGGACCCAGCGTCGCTACAAGACGGCTCTACACGGGGGTTGTTTGGTCAATGGCACTTTACGGTGCACCGGTGTGGGCGGAAGCTCTGACCACCCAGAATAGGGCGCGCCTCTGGCGCCCTCAGAGGGTTATGGTGGTTAGAGCCAGTGTCGTCGGAGGCGGCGTGCGCGTTGGCCGGGACTCCCCTGTGGGATTTGAAGGCAGAAGTGCTCGCCGAAGTATATCGGCAAACGGCTGAGTTCCGGGCAGGAAGTGGCTGTCGGCCCCCGCCCGAAGAGGTACGCAAATGGCGTGAGGCCGATCGCCGAGCCACCATGGTCGTCCCGGCTGGAGGCTCCACGAGCTGGCTTTGCCGCCGTGGAGGTGCTCCAGCCAGTCATCGTCGGGTGGGCAGGGCGGCAGCACGGGACCCTTTCCTTCCGACTGACGCAGGTTCTTTCCGGGCACGGCTGCTTCGGGAAGTAGGTACCTGCACTTGGTCACTAGGAGAGAACTGAGTCCCGCCTGTCGCCACTGCGACTGCAGTAAAGACTCGGCTCAGCACACGCTGGTGGTTTGCTTCGCTTAGGCGATGCAGCGTCGGGCCCTCACTGCAGTCATCGGAGGGGATCTCTTGCTACCAGCCGTTATGCGCTCCATGGCCGGTAGCGACAGGAATTTTACCGCGGTCGTGACCTTCTGTGAGGACGTCATCTTGCAGAAGGAGGCGGCAGAACGGGTCCGGGAGGAACGAGGATCTCCACTCGGAGTTAATTCGCCGCCTGTGAACCGGGCGACGGAGGCGTGCTTTCCAGCGCCTCATGCCGCCTTGAGTGTGGCCGCGGGTGGATGGTACGGGTTTTCCCCTTAGTAAAACTAAGAAAACACGCTTTAATTAAGAAATTAAAATACCCCTTTGTCTTTTTAAAAATAACAAAAAAAAGCAAAAAAAAAGAAAATTAAAATACCCCTGACTTGAAAATCCCGAAAGTCCCGAACGTTTTCAAAAAAGCTGATGATCTTCGAACGTCTGAACAGATTTTCTGTAATTATATTTAAGAACACTTTCGATCAAGTCACCTTTCAAACAAAAGAAAACCGCACTTAAATCGGTTCATCCATTTGGGAGCTACGATGCCACAGACAGATACACAGATACACAGACACGACAAACTTATAACACCCCTCTTTTTGCGTCGAGGGTCAAAATAAAGTTCATCTATTCACCGCCTGGCTTCATCATCAGACCGTCGATCGTTGGACTCGTCAAAACGAACCATATGAATTAGTTACAAGTGAAGGTAAAAAAGCGTGTTAAAGAGGCAATACCACGCTAGTTGTGCAGACTAACCATAGTTTTCCGTAGGCTAGAGATACTGGATCCATATTTCAACCCTATTTACAAAGTTTCCATGTGCGCTAGATTTCCTATAGGTTGCCAGTCAGGTTTACGGTTTAGACCTAAAACAATACGCCGAAAGGCAACGAATCCGACTGTTTCCTTACCGTTTCTGCTACATATTAAACGAGGCATTCAGGGGTCTAGAGCGGTATCAAAACTGGGCTATTCCATGTCCTTTAGGAACTCGGGTGCTGTAAGAATTTATAGCGAACGTCAACCGCATACTAACAATACGCTTGTATTACGCAGTATTATAAAATATAATTTATACTCAAACCACTTTTTGCTAACCCTTGCATACTGTATGTGGCATGTGACAGTAGCCCTAGCATGGTATGTATCTACATATTATATTACTTTATTAAAACACTACTCGTATGTACCTATTGCCAATAAACTGAGAACTATAGTTGTAAAAAAACACCAACTTTATTCATTATTTTGAATTCCTGAGTTTCCATGCTCGCTTTTGGTGTAAAGGCAAAATAATTACCTCACATTTCTAACTTTTAAATTCAGCGTAAAAGAAGAGAAATTCGAAAATTACGAGCCAACACAAGCTTCTAGTGACGCCTGTAATCTGGATTCCCCATGGCTTTGACTCTTTGTCCGGGGGGCCTGTCAAATTAACGGACATTTTGGGAGCTAGACGGGAATGCGCCCTTATATCAGAACGCAATTACACGTGTTTTACGAGTTTTCTAGTTTGGACGGTGGTAGCCTACGAAGTTTTTACTGGATTTAATTTGGCAATATATTTGAATAGTTTCCTAGTTGTAAATGTCTTTGTAATAGTTTTACTAGTTAAATATTGTGGTTATGTGTATCTTAGACATGTAATATTTTTAATTAAAAAAAACCATCCTCAAAATAGGCATGTTGCATTTATATTTTACGAAATACAATTATACTTAGCTTAGGTAATATAATATGCAACTATCCTCGTTTAAAATTATCAAAAATCAGTTTATGGCCTACTTTAATTAAGAAATAAAGATTAAGTAAAACCAAGTAGGTTCAAATATCTATAGTAGATATATAGTTGCTTTTTAAATAAAATATCATGGAAACGGGAACACAAAATTACAAGTTAAAGCAGATCCTAAATCCTACCAAATGACTATTTGCCAGACAAAGCGTGTTTCATTGTCCATTCTAATATGCCCGACAGTGTGTCCCGACAAGATCCAAGCAGCTATATTCTCTAATTAACTAGGATTACCTCTCTATCTCGACCCAGCCATGGAATGAGCTTGTTGTGTTCCTTTCTGCACCTATCCACATGTTCTTTAAGTGCATGTAAATTTAAGAGAAATCGATTCTGATTAGTTTCTTACTATTCTCTGATTACATCTGCGGTTCTAGAACTCATTTGGGTTTCGATTATACCACTTCGTTAATGTCAGCAAGTGGTATAATAGACATTGCGCAACTATTCTTAGGCTTAAGTGGATTTGGCCCAATTTTCGTCCAGTGTAACCTAATTTATTTAATGCTACTTAGTACGTTTTATTATTAGCTTTCTTGTCTATTATTTTATTCAAAGTGGCACATTGGACTTAAAATCCATTAATACTTTTTACTGCTCGTTACGTTCAATCTACGCGCCAAAAGTATGGATACAGCGATAAACTGATGTGTAAATATGTTAATGTTAGATTTTTTGTAGAAACTTTTGTGTTACCGGTTAAACTAATAAACTAACTACCATTAAAATGAAAACAAAACAACTAAGGTAAACAAATGTACACGTTTTTATCACATATTTTTTTTAAATCTGCGAATAAAAAATATAGTACTATTATGATATTAGGGATAGTAGTATTATGACGTCATTTCAATAACTTTAAACTACGTATTTATAAAGTCAGCTAAACCTGCTAATACACAAGTACCCATATCTATACAAATAATAACTCAGAAGAGTTAGTTTTCTTAGACAGTCCAATTCTTGAGAAAGGCTATTTGACATCACGCTACCAGTATAAGGAGCGGAGCGGAAGTTTTACAACGATGGTTCAACTTATACTGAAAATTAATAGCTTGATTTATAAATAAGTCAATGAAATAAAACAAAAGATTCTAGATTTTGTGAATTATGGTCGAACATCGACCAACAAGCGACCTCTAATCTATGTATAAGACGTGAAGAGAATTCTTTGTACGCATTTTTAAGAAAACTTCGCTGACGAGAAGAAGCACTTCTTCTATACATAAACATATATTTAAACTATATGCTTATATATATATATACATAACATTATTGCTACACCAAGCTACACGCGTCCAGTATACCTATATAATATGTTGACCAAAAACAAAACAAAAATGAATTATGGTCGAAATTCACATTATATCCTTAGACTTTACTTTTTTGATACTTTAGTATTAATTTGATCTGATTTTATTTAATAAGCTACCTAACCGATTTCAGAAAACAATCAACTTTTTTTAATTACAACTTTCTAGTTCCGACGTAGGTAGCATTTTGTGAACTGAGTCCAACATAGACATTTGCTAATTAAGTATTCATTGTAATTCCTAACTCCACAATAGATTTGTTCGTTCGACTTTCTATACCTACCAAGGTTAGTATCCTTTTCTACTCTGATTAAATTTATTTTAGTTTTATCGGTTACCTACAGTAAAATTTTTGATCTGATTATTAGATTCTATATGCATTGTGACTAAGAATAATCATGAGAATAGTCGACAAATCCCAATACTATGGAAATTTAAACATAGGTCGTATATTGGCTACCTTTCAATCGCCTAAGATGGCGTCGTCCTCCCTTCTTTCTTCGTCCTTCGTGAATATAGAGCCAATGCTATAAGGATATTTACAATAACAAGGTGCACAGCAAAGTAAAATGGTGTTTAGAAAGTGAAAATACTTCTCCATTTAGATTATTGTATAAGGTAAAAAAATATATTTAAACATTCGAATTCTTTGAATGCACACCTTTTGATGAAAATCAACTTCACAATAGGTATTTATGATCACAGTTTACTACATGTTTTGTAATTTCTGCAAGAGTCCGTGGATGCCAACATTACGTTGTTTAAAAAGCACTGCTATTAATCACCCGTACGAACCAGTACTTTCAATAATGCACCAATCATTCAATCACAAAGTTTATCGGACTAAAGTTCTGTATAAGTGGCCTCATCAAATCACTTGAGCGCTTCAATCAAGTATTAAACTCAAAGTACTTTCAACCATAAAATGACATATAATTGATTCCAATAACAGGAAAAAAATAACTCAAAATACCTGCTTGCGGTAGTTCTCTGTTTTGTTTTTTCTTTGTTACTGTCATGTGGATACGATATGGCGATGATAATCTTCTTCTATCTATTTAAATAAAAAATAATGTTTGTATGTTTGTCCTCTATACGTTCCGAAACATTTTAATAGATTGTGATGGAAATTTGGTAGGGTGTTCTGGGGACGCCCGCGATGGTTGGGTGGAAATATATATTTAAAAAAAAATGGCATTGCAACGCATGCCGGGTGCAGCTAGTTATATATAAAAATTACGTGTTAGTACGCGATGAAAACCTAAAGTAACCAATTTAATTTTCATTTCATTTATTTTATTTAAAAACTTCCCACAGTTTGCAATGCACGAGGTGTACTTAATGCCACATGGCATTATCTACCGGTCAACCTATGGGTGATTCAGAAAGGGACAAATTAGTTATATATGTTGCAGATTCCAAGACTTGCGGGTTTTCAAGTGCCATACTCGGCGTTTTCATGAGATACTTTTATTGTTCCGGGTGCTCAAGAGTCACAGCGTTGGGAATGTGGGTATGATTAATCAGAAAAAACAAGACTGTCAATCAATTAATCAACGTGTAGGTAAATACAAAATTCATGATGATTGATTGAGTAGTTAATGCGTGAAAGGGTAGCAAACAAACAAACTCACTATCGTACTTATAATATTGGTTAGTATTAGAATTGATACCTTTATATTTCAGATTACATTATTTATTAATATCCAGCATTACGCAGGGTATACTTACCCAAATAACTCGTACCTACGTAGATACTCGCTAACCCTTACCAGTAATTATAACATTTAAATATTGTAGTAGTGACGTAAATGGTGTCCACAGAGGCGGAAACTAATAAGTCCCTTGACACACCGTGATTAGACTGTCATAGGGCTGGAGAGAGGGCATTGTAATCAGTTTCGCGGGCAGCTTTAGTGCACTCGGTAGCGGCATACCCGGACAGCATAAAGTGCCTCATAACTATGGTTTCAGGGTTTTCGAACTGATGATACCGAACTTGATAACTGACCATAAATAAATGGTTATTATTTATTTATTGATGAAATAAAATTAATGCTATCATGTCAAACTATCACTACATATTATAAAACAAAGTCCCCCGCCGCGTCTGTCTGTTCGCGATAAACTAAAAAACTACTAAACGGATTTTCATGCGGTTTCACTAATAGACAGAGTGATTCATGAGGAAGGTTGTAATGAAGGTGTATAGTTTGTTAACGTTTTGTGTAAATTGGTTGAAATATGATGATGGTTGTTGAAGATGTCTCTGCTACCCGTGCGAAGCCGGGGCGGGTTCCTATTTATTAAAAAAAAAAAATGTACTTACTCAAATTGTATATTTATGCTTAAAAACAAACGGAAATCCTACCTGGGATAATCTGAAAATGACAAACTAGATACACAGTAGCGACGTCGCTTATGTTTTATGAACTTTTGTACGTTGAGATTTTTTCTTGTAATCATTGGGTTTTTTTTTTGGAAATAAAGAATTATTATTAATATTGACATTGTTCTGCCCGTGACCACTATCAGTTAAAGTCGCGCGCCTTGCTCTTCGTGAGTAAGTTTTTGGAAAATATAAATGAAACTTCGTAAAATGTATACATCCATAGACAATTCAAAACTAAATTATTAGTAAATAAGTATCTAAACAATATAAAAGTTAAAGATATCTGATTATAGCAGCATGATTATAATTAATTTAAAAAAATATCAGAAACTTAAAGTAGGTAATTATCCCGAAGCATTTAATTTAATATTGTGAATGGTGATACTATCCCATTCTAATTTCCGCTGCCCTTATTTTACCTTGTCCGTTCCCTAACGCAGGAACAAAAGCTTTTTTGTAACCAGTGCACCTCGGGGACGAACCAAGCTGGTCATTTACATAACTGCCTTATTTTATTTAAGAGTAGTCTCGCCCTCACTTTGTTACAGACACGGATATCTTTATGCCGTTCCCATTTTGTGTTTTTGCTCGCTTTGTGTCCAATAGATTCCCGTCTATAGTGTTCATATGTGTTAACGTATTGTTTCAAGTAAGGCACTGTTTATAGTTGGAATTCATTGGAAATAGATCAGGTTCAATAATAAAATTTTCTGGTTTTGTGAAAATAATAATATAATTACGTAATAGGTACATGTAGTCATAGTAATAACTACTATATTATTTCATTAATCGTTGGTGGATGGTACAGTGATAACTTCACATAAATTACACTATAGTTTCTTTATTAAATACATATACATATTACTCTCCCTTCACAGAACACTGAATTTCCTCTTTGTAACACCTACTATTTAATGATTAATCCCTTGTTATTAACAAAGATAGTGATCAAATTAATTATAAAAAAGCAACCTCGCCAGCAATATAACAGGAGTCCTTGGTATGCCTTAAGGACTTCTCCTGTAACTCTGATGAAGTGCCATAATTTGCTTTTTCGGGCAGACGTTGCTGATGCCGGTTAAGATTCTGCTGCGACGGAATCGGTCCCCTTTTATCAGTCGCTCTGTATCTCCACGTTTACATCTGATTGTCAGGGAATGAACAGGTTGGTTCCCTAGACGTGGTCCTACGGTCCGGCTCAAAGGTCTAATATGGTTACGGCAGAGTTTCGGTTCGTTCGGTCCTACCCGTAAGGTTAACTAGGAATAGATGGCAAAAAATGTGAGGTAAAAATTCTGCATAAATTATAAATACCCAGATGGCCTAGTGGTAGCAGCAAGGGAAGCTCATAACAAGAGAATCCCGAGAAAAAGAAGTTGGCGCCCTCATGATTCACGATATTGGCCATGCCAGATCTGCTGAATGCTGGAAGCTCGGCAGTTATGTTTCGTATAGACTTCCCCTTTTGATAATATTCTGATATGAAGCACATAGCAACGGTTTGAAATCTACGACTCTAATAAAATTCACTCGTTAAGATAATCTTTATTTCCAATGTGTTCACCGCCGCCGCGCCGTGTACCTACTGAGAGTTTTCTGCGATAATCTAAACGAAACAATGGGAGTACATTGATAACTTTATTATGCTTAATTCTTATTGTAGTCTTAGATAGTTTTAAGATTTGTGCAAAAAATGCTTGCCACATAATATATCTCTTCTTAACTGATATTAAAATACTACAATTATCTTGATATGGAATTTCTGATTTTTCTGATATGGGATTCCTGATATAACTTAAATGTACATCAATCAATAAACCTATTGCAGTCCACTGCTAGACACAAGCCTCTCCCAATGTCCGCCATAGCACCCGGTCCTGCGCCTTGCGCATCCAGTCAGTCCCAGCTAACTTCTTCAGGTCTTCAGGACATGTACATATGTCAACAACTTAAGTTTGACATCATGCCTATGACCTGGTCTACTGGTCCACATTTTCAAATTTGTTTCACATCTTACATCAAAACACGCTTAAACCTGGAATAGAAACAGTCACAAATCTGTTTGTTCCAACGTTCGAAGAGTAGCGAGGAGACCATGTGAAATGTTTCACCAATCTTTGTAAACTATAACATCAGTCGTATACTTGTCTTAACATGATTAACCATGACTAGAAACAAGCAAACCTCACATAATCCATTATCTGCACCTTTCAAACATAAAGGGCCTGGCGCTATTTTCGCTTTCTTGACAAAGACTTAGTAGATTTGGTAGTCCAAGTACATTATGTTTGAACGTAACCGTGTCAAGCGTTGTGGCCACGGCTTCATACAACCTGTGCAATGTACCGAATCATTTGTAGCAGATGAAATGTAAATGCACACTCGTTACTCGACGCCGCCGCCCGCTCCGTATTCATGAATCTAAGGTACGTGGCTAAGTGATACGCGACTAATTTTTAAAACTGAAAATAATCAAAGGGAAACTTAGATTAATATTTTCATAAAAGACATTAGGTATTTGTATAATATTATTTATATTCATGGTAAATCAACTTTAGGCTTACATCAGCCAATGTGAAATATTAGGGCAAAAAATCTAGACGAAGTTAAAGACAGACAAGACATAGAGTCTCGTCTTGTCTTGTATTGACTTGTCGCGCGACAAATCGCTTTACCAAATGTGAGATGAGAAAAATTCTACAAAAGAGTTAGCGGGTATGATTACTATGTACCAGAATACTTGCTCAAACGTTGTATATGTAATATTATAGGTACTCAGAAAACTTATTACAAGTCATAGTGACTATCATATTTACACATTGACACTGTTTGCTCAACATTTATTTATTTGTATTCTTAAACAGTTTAGCAACGCGTTCTGAATGCTAAAAAACACTAACTATCAGAATAACGACAAAAAACTTTAAACAAGAACAAGCAATAGTTCACCAAAAAAGGGTCAAAGCTTTTGACTCAAACCTCCTCCTGTCGGAAGGGTATGCGCACATTATCTTCAAATGTGTCAACAGCTCACGTTCTTTCTCGTTTACTAGTCACTATTCGTCTATTGTGACTTTTTTAACTTATTGTGCACTTTATAAAAGGGCAGCCACAATCGTTAGTATTATTTACATATCCTATTGAATAAATTTCTATAAATATAAACAGATCAGAACGGCCCGGGTCAGAATGCGTTTACTGAATGTCACCCAAAATACTCGTACAAAATAGGGTTCATGATTGTGATTATTTAATATCGATAGCTATGTATGTATGTAGAAATGGGATATAAATAGTTAATCGCTTGTAATACTAACATACTGCACCAATCTGAGAAAGTCGCCCTAACACCTTTCATCTTTATATATATTGTTTAGCAGCCTACGAGCAAGTTGAATGGGCATACAAGTTTTGTCCCTTGTCTCAATTTTATTTGGGATCGGCGCAATATGTTTTATTATTCCATTCTACTGTATCGTTCGTCATTTCACTACTTTTTCCCTATCTAGCCATTTCTTCTTTCATATAGTTCATTCTACTTTTTATGGGTTTCAACTTCTATACATTTCTCTTTTCAATACATTTTGCTCATCCCGCCGCATCACATGTTAGTACCACGATAACCTATTGCTCCTCAACCTTTCATCCACTGGCGCTACTTCCTGAAAGTACTCACTCTAATATATGTATTCATTTCTCACCTTGTCCATTCTAGTCAAATCTTACTATATTATCCTAACTAATTTTATAAATGCAAAATTGAGTTTGTTTGTTTGTTACAGTTTCACGCCTTTACTACTCAAAAAATGACCATGAAATTTTGCGTAAATGTGTGTAACATGTTCGCAAACAATCAATTTTTTCTTTTATTTTATCAACCAACAATTAAAATCTAGTACTTATCTAATGTAATTAGATAAATCTCAGTGTTCGTATTAATAACTAGCTGTTTGTGTATGCTGTATTAATAAACAGCAATATGTCGCTTATAATAGGCGTTACACCTTTTCCTGAAAGGAGGGAATCCTCAAGGCAGGGTTTTTTACTGTATTGGCGGTGAATGAACTTAGAGTGTATAAAAAAAAAATTTGAAAACCACACTGCGTGCTTTACAGCGCTTGTAATGAGTGGACCGTCGGTACTGTTTTGCCTCCAATGGTCCACCCAGTACCAGTCCACGGGTGGCAAGCGGGCTCAGTCTACTAAATGGGCGATGTCCAGATACACCTTTTACGGGAAACTCTACTGCGGTTAAAAACATAAAACCCGTCTCATCCACCACGGCCATTTTTAAGGACCGCACGTGAGCGCGAGCGCAACGGTTCCGCCTGGATGTTTTCCTACCGTATCCACTCCGCAACCCTTGTACAAGGTGTTCTCCTCGAGTATACCTAATATACTACTCCCAGCTAAGGGAAAAACTAAGGTAAACCCCCACAATAATAAATGTTTGGTTCTGAGCTTTATTTAGTCACGGTGTAACATAAAATTGCATACGCATGTAACCTGAAAAGAAAATCAATCGGCTATTTGTTAATATTTCAGCTTAGATGTAATTTTGTTGGAGATAGTGTGTGGGATCTTCTTGTTCTCTACTCGTATTTATAAATCCTATTATGGAGTAAGGTTAGGCACGTGCGGGGTGCCGATGTGACTGCACATCTCCATCGCAAAGGTAACAATGCGTGAGACTCCTTCCAAAGATTGAAGTCATTTATTTTTTGGCGTATCCGGTTGACGTTCAATAACGCCAGATCCGTCGATTTGGCGGAATCGATTTTCCGGATTTTTTTAATCTTTCTCTCCAGTCCCTTTAAAAAACTTTTAGTCTTCGCTGCTACTCTTGTTGAATTTCACTCAGTGCAGTTTCGTGGATTCCTTATTAATTTATATATGTAAATGTGGTTGATGTACGTGTGCTAATGTTGTTGGAAATAACTTAAATATGCTTTGTAGTAATATTACATGATTCTGTGCTGAATATGAATTTCATTTCATAATAAGTATTTTCAGGTTTATCTAAATAAACTTATTATAAAATAAGACTCGTGAAGAAACCAAATATTTTAAAATTTGAACTTACAAATATTTTGGTTTCTTCAGGATTGACACCTTCGAGTTAAAGGGAGTGATATAAAAAATAACGATTTAGTCAGGTCTAAGATTGAATTCCAGAATCAGCATGAGATCAAATATAAATAAAAAAGTAAAATGTAAAATATCTTACTAACTGCATGGGAACGTCCAGAACAGTCTCCTATTATTTTATGAAACTTCACACTAAGAAAAAATATGCACGAACAAATAATGTGCATCCTTATTTATTCCCGATAAAATACTTACGACTTTTATAACCTTCGCTGTCAAGTGAGGATATAAAATATTTTTATAAGCAGTGCGAACCGTCAGAAATAATGACCACCTAACACATTTGATTTATATTAATAAACCGTCGCGATGATATACAGTTGCAATATTATAAAACAAAATGCCACGGGGTCCAATTCTCAAGTCAAAATTTATGCGTTCCATACAGCCGAGCGATGCATCTGCTTTCCGTGTCACCCGGCCGGGGTCCAATTAAGTTCAACTCACGACCTCGTGTTAAGGCTACAATGTTAGCGATTTCAAAAATCTAAGGCTTCTTCAATTGTCAATAAGTGTGTACTTTAGTATCCAATAATTGTCATTAACTTTGTACTTTAGCCTATGTTATAAATATGTTTATAAATAGGTAAAGACAAAACAGTTAAATACCTTTCTCCTCTGTTTGTTAATCGATTTTCTTTACTATCTTTTTTTTGTGACTATTTACGAGATTTTGTGTTGTTATAAATAAAAAAGAAAGGTTTTGATAATGACTGAGATCGACTTTCGACAAGTTAGCGAACACTATTAGTTATATACAAATGCCATTAAGTCAAAAAAGTTACCGACCAAAAAGTTATCTCAAATTGAAAAGAGTAAAAACCAAGAAGAAGTCTGAAGAAAATTATGTACAAGTAAGAGCCTACAGCTCTGCTAATTATATTACCTCTATTATTAGACTGCCAGCTTCTCCAATTAATTATAAAATCTTACCCTATAAGAGCAGGGCAAACTATTTTTATTTTTATAACAATGCAATTTACATTTCGCTAGTTTCATGGCCGCTCAGTGGCCTCAGTCAGGACTTCGTGCTAGAGAAAGCGGAAAGCGGGTCGCAGCTAGATCACCACTATTAGATTGTCATGCATGTTGGATGAGGTAATTAATTGTGACATACCATTTTGCCGGAGTTCACTCACTTCATACACGTACGATTTATAGGTAGAATATTGCCCTCAAAAGAGACTATACTTCGTTGTGCGGTCTTGAAATACAAGAGCTAAAACTTCTTGTAAGTATTTATTGGATTGAACATTGTATTTGCACTTACTACGTAGTATGGGAATGTTATACTACTAATGATTCCGTCAAATTTGCCACTGGAAAATACGTGGCAATAATAAGTATTGCAATATTTATTGCGATAATGTGTGATTTTATATCAGATTTAGTGACGGTGTGGAATAAGAAGTGTCGACAACGAGCCAAAAAGAATTGCTACGGCACGTTTCCTGCGAGACCTAGCTTGACCGTAGGTACTACCACGCCAAGCACTTAATAGGGTGGAGACCATCGACAAGACAGTGAGATAAAACTTATAGCTAGGTGTTGTGGTGCAACGGTATTTTCTTGCTATTTGTGATGTGTGTACCCGATAACTAGCTGCATCTCGTCTTGGCGAAAGATTTTGAGCATTTGTTCGGGTGTTTTGTCGCTCCTGTAGGCTAGTGCTACACGAACGTTGCCATAGTGCTGGAAAGTGTTTACTACTATATTTTTAAGTTTAATACACTAATACAATCTTATAATAATATAACAATATCCATGGACGCAATCCTCAATTACCGGATTTTTATTATAAATCAACAAAATGATGAGGAGGACAATGATTGAAAATCACTGTAAAACTATGTCATACAAGAGTCCGATTAGCAAATTTAATTAATAAAGTCATTAACAAATAAACAAAAATGTTTCTAATCAAAGATCAATTGAGGATTGAACACAAAGAATAACTTTCAGTAAGAGGTTTAAGATTCGACATTTTGTCAATAATAGATTATATTATATGGACAATTTTGTGAAAGTTAAATAAACTAGCTACCCGGCCACGCGTTGCTTTGGCTAAGTAATTTTAAATAAAAAAATATTGTGACCATAAATTGAGACAAAAATTGTCCTATCTCTCAAGTTAGACCAAACTGGATACAGTGTGAAAATGTTCATTAGAATCGGTTCATTAGATTAGTAGTTCATCGTTAAAAAACAATGTGACACGATTTTTTTTGTATTTATAAGGATTATATTTGCAATTATTATTACGATAATTAGAATAATGTGTAACTGAATGTTAGATCTCGTTCGTAACATCAGTTAAGAGTAGAAAGCTATTCGCCAGCATCGCTTCCCATCGAGCTAATGAATTCAACTCATTCAATGCTGACAAGCCGTAGTATTAAACAATTTGCGTAATTGTAGCTTTCAGTAAAAACGATGTTCAGTGTAAGCGAGGTGTGCTATGTAAATTTAAACTAAGGGTGAAATGAGAATGTTAACCGCCTTTACGGTTCGTTTGCTGTGTTCGTGTAGGAGTTATAAAATTTTATGACTGTAAATAAGCAATGGAATGAGTACTTTGATGTCTAATTAGGGTTCTTATTGTATTGTTAATGTGACGTTAAGAAAGGTTTCTAATAGAATCAGATACCGGATTAATGTTCATTTTCTGACGCCATTACTGTTGTCATGTCAATCGATTACATGTTAAATACACATGTGCAATGTGCATGACACGCATACGTAATGCGTACATTGGCTTACCTTTCTTTCTTCTTGCTTTCTCTACAAATCCTAAATATAATATATCCGCGGAGGTAAAAAATGGCAACTTTTTTGGAGGGCAAAAAAACTGATTTCTTTTGTATCGAACAGCCGTTTAACGTTAGGTTTATTCAATATACAAATAAAAATATATTCCTTCAGATCTTGTGTTTAATTAGTAAAAAATTCTAAAAATTGTGTTTCGTTTCGAATTACGGAACATATTTCACCCAAAAAATGGAATATTTTATAACTTTTATCAGAAGAATGATCTAATAAATAAAAAACCACGGGAAAAAAGTAACCTTTAAAAAATATATTTTTTTTAGGACGTGATCCTCACCTTAGTGAGGGTGGGTTCTAAGGAGGAATGAGCTTGTGAATGATTTCTTTTTTTATTTGATGAGATGAATCAACAAAGCTAGGCTCTACCAAATTACGTGTATTAGTATTCAGTATTCATGAATTCTTCAACATTCAATAAAAAAAAACAGTAGTATTATTTCAGTCAAGATATTAAATACATTCCGGTATACAATACAAAAGGTTGCCTGTAAGAGATCGCGCTTAGCGATAAGGCCGCCTATTGTACATATCCACTTTGTGTATTTTTTTAAGCAATATGTCGTTGGTGTGCAATAAAGAATTATTTAGATGTAAGTTTGTTATAGTATAATTATTGTAACTCAAGTGTCTAGGAATTTTTTTTTTCTTTCTCTTTCAATTATTTTACCAACACCAGCGTTTGATTATGTATTTGCAATAATTTTCCTCAACATCATGAAAAAATGTGCTTTTACTTTTACATAGTTCTTTGGTAGCAAGCTCTTTGAATGCGATTCACAAAGGACATTTTTCAGCACTGCACGCTACCTTTTCTTACAAGTGCATACAGAAGCAGTGTAATGAGTTTAAGGTGAGAGTTCAACGTCTTTTGTTCCATTCACGGAGCATTGTGTTAGAGTCCTTTGTGAAGAACAAAAACGTAGGAACAATGATACCAATTGATTGATTAATTAGGTTAATTCTAGTAGCTCTTTCGCTATGTATAATATTTAATGCCGTCAATTGTAATTCGGAGAGCAATTGTTCAAATTCAAAATGGATGTTCCGTAATCAAAGTTTGTCCTTCAAATTGAATTAGTTTATATTTTGGAATTGATAAGCTTTATTTGAAATGAGAATATACCTAATAGAAATGTTATGCGTCTTTAGATAAATGCTGTATAGTGCGAACATTAACTTATAACCTCGTCTGATTGTAGTTTAGCAAGGAAAGGAAAAGGATTTATTAAAAAGTCTGATTGAGTATAAATAGATCTGAATCAAAGGTAATCCCGTATCTGGCCATACTCTAGTAGGGTAAATGTTGGGTGTCGGGTTTATTTAATTAAAATGCATTGTACCCTTTTTATTTTGTGGAAACCTTCAGGTACCACCTCACCGAGAGTAAGGTAAAATGTTTATGTTAAAGTCGAGCTGTTGAACACAACTCTCAATGTCTTCAACATTAGACCAGTAGATCTATTGCCGGGAGAGGCGATATATATGGGAGGCCATAATTCAGCCTTCTTAGGAAAAAACTGCATTTTAGAAAAACAATCAGTAAGTACATACTTTTAACTATATATAACTCACAATATATATATTTAATAGTTTCGCCTAAAATTTCACCCTGCACATCAGTAACAAAGTTCTTTTTATATTGAATGGAACATTGATGTCAATTGTTTGTGACTAGAATGGCTATAAGGATACGTTCTACTTCCGATAGCAACAGTTTGCATTTAGATATTACATGTACAAAAAACAGTATCCTACTAACATCATAAACGTGAAAGTTTGTGAGGATGTATGGATGTATGAATGTTTATTACTCTTTCACGCAAAAACTACTAAACCGATTGCGATGAAACTTGGTATGTAGATAGCTGGAGACCTGGATTAACACATATAAAAAATTTTATCTCGATATTCCCACGGCACCGAGACTTACGCGGGTGAACCCCAGGGTGCAGCTAGTGATATATAAACTGGATTGGAAGACTACAATAGTGCATAAATAACGATAGGTTGCGATTTTAGCCCACGGCTGTACAGCCCTTTCTTATGATTACTCCACCTTGGGCAAGATGTGTTCTGGTAACCTTTCTATTTTTTTTTTACTAACATTTCCTATCCGGTCCGATGGCATTTTATGTAAAAACTTTCTGGGTATGTACTTGGTATTCTTTTTGCTCTCGAATTATCACAATGAATCAAACTATGCTAAGAACGGGATGGATTGAATTCTATTGGATGTGTTTTTGTAGTTTTTGCCCGAACACTTGCAATACCTTGCTCTAAAATATTTTTCTGTAAGTAGTTATAACCAAAAATTGTGACGGTTAAATATCAAATGTCGATAGAGACAAAAAGACCGAGTACCATATATCACTAAATAAGTCTTCAAAATTAAGATGCTATTCCCTAGCTAGACTACATTATTGGGATAGGCTAAGTTTGAGAATTACACAACCATAGGTGCATTAAATTTATGCATCGTTACGGGTAGTTGGAGCCCTAAAAAGTCCGACAACCTGGTCTAACTACAGAACTTCGATATCGCCTAGTATTTGGGTTTTGGAGGTCTAAAGGCAGTCGCTTAACGTAAAATATCAAAGTTCGGCTATAATGTAGTTAGACTGAAAGCCGACCCCAACTTAGTTGGGAAAAGGCGCCGAGGATGAGGTGCATTTAGAACTAAAGTCACCAATAGATTTTAATTTAATACATCGTGTCAATTTGTAGGTCAATATTGTTGATTATGATGTCAGACGTATCCGTAAGGGAAATGCGAATGGCCACTACATCTAGGTATAAATGAAGATTATCATACGATCTTCTGATCTGCGGAACCATCTTTCTTCTGTAATTAACTACAAAGAGACGTGTTTAAACATTATACTAATGGAAATTTACCTAAGAACTCCGTGGATGAGTGGTTCATTAATCAGGTAACTAGTATAATATATAGTTTACTTCAGTGACTTCTATAAAGTGGTTTCCTAAATATACATCTACTAATTAATTACGACTGACAGACAAATCGATATGTCCATATGTCACGGATCCTGAGTGTGCGGTAGCCCGTTATTTTAATTCATGCTATCAAATGAAACGTTCGCACGTTATAAATAAAGCGGCCGACAGACTGTCGCGACGATTCCAATGGCAATATTTCACACCCAGCTAACGCATCGGGTGTGTGTCTTACTTAGATTTTTAGAATAAGGATAGACCCCAATTTTTGTTACATTTGTTACGATTTGATTTTATTTCAACTACGATTGCTAAGAACTTGTTCCATCTGATTAACTACAATTTGTATAGAATTAAAATTGACACGTCAGCAATATATTTTATTAATTATTCCGATACTCATAATAATATGTTATGTAACACCCCAGTGCAGTGGCTTATGTAGTCATCATAACTATTCGCAGAAATCTTGTAATTATGTAGGACATTCTCCGAGGCCAACTTATTAATGATGTTCATTAAAAATATAAGAAAATGACGGAGGAGACTGACACGCTTCCCTTTGCGATCCTTGTCAAATTTTACATCGTGGTGGCTATAGCCACCGAGATTCATTCTGCACCACGGTGCTGAAAATTAATTTAACTTCATAAAGATAGAAATTGTAGAAAAATTAAGAATGACAAAGAATATTCTCTTCGTCATTAACAAAAGATGTCGTGTAAGCTTTATAAACATACAAACATCTCAACCAATTTATCCCATATAATAACTGATCAACAATACTCTATGCAGTGGCAGTTGGAAAACAGAGAGAACCCGAAAGTTTAAAAGTAGGTATACTTATTCCGGTTTTCTACTTATGCGAATAGTTGAAACACTTCTTATCCTTTTTCTTGCATTCTAAGAAAGTGAAACATCGCGAGTCCTTTGATGATTCTGCTTATGAATATCGTGTCTTCGCTGCCGTGACAGCGTAGCGAGAATACGCAACCAGTCGTTCGGAATACTACGAATATGTTTGTACCTATTGCATTTGTCTACGTATACCTATTACTGATATCCAATTCGTATCTTATTTATAAGGAAAACATGTTACCTGGCTGTTATATGTACATACTAGCTGCACCCCGCGGTTTCACCCGCGTAAGTCCCAATCCCGTGAGAATATCGGGATGAAAAGTAGCCTATATATTAATCCAGGTCTCCAGCTATCTACATACCAAGTTTCATCGCAATCGGTTCAGTAGTTTTTGCGTGAAAGAGTAACAAACATCCATCCATCCATACTCACAAACTTTCACGTTTATAATATTAGTAGGATGTGTGCTACTTCAAATTAGTAGGTACTTAATTGCAATTGGAAAGTGAAATTAATAAGTACATGTAAAGGCGATGATAGAGTTAGTAAGGGGAGAATGAAACCGAACAGAACAAATACAGTGTTAATTTAATAAGCCTTGTTTTAAAATCGTGGTGATTACTGTACGCCAATTGGACGTCATTTAATGAAAAGGATCCAACCCACAATATTGTCGAAAATGACTTACCTATATATACCAAACTACTCTTTGTAGTCAATACTATCGTACCAAGTTAATTAACTTGCAACATGATTATTTCGATGTACCGTACATACCCACTTTAAAACATTGGAGGACATCGTCTTATTCATCGATATGGCTTCAAGTTGCTTAGCTCGTTTATTAGGAAAATGATATTATAAAGAAAAATGAATCACAAAAATAAAATAAACAATTATAATAGAACAGGGAAACAAAGACAAAAACCTGTCTGAACTTTAAACTTAATGGCTGTTGGTCTAGTGGTTAGTGATCCTGAATGCTGAGCCGGAGGTCGTGGGTTCGATTAATGGGGACAAATAATTATGTCATGAGCAAGATCATTTGTTCTATTTCTGGGTGTAATTTATTTATAACATGTATGTTTTATGTATTAAGAAATATATAAGTATGCTTATTTATCAGCAGTCTGGTTACCATAGTACAGGCTCTTCCTAGTTTGGGATCAGACGGCCGTGTGTGAGAAGATGTAGAGCGAGAGATAATTATAACTTGACACTGACTAACTTGATACAAGTCAGTCAGTGTCAAGTTATAATTATCTCAAAAGTAACGCTGTATGGATTGGGCGCCTTTCATCAAACGATGTCCAATTAAAGTATTATTTTGAGCAAGGATACATAGAATTTATATTATACCAGTTTATTCCCGTGGCTTCCCTCGCCCAAAAGTTACTTTTCTTTCCTTCGGGATGTGTACTTTTTTCTGGATGAGAAGTATCCTTTGTCCTTTTCTGTAATGCCTGGCAATTTGTATGCAATATTTCACGATGATCGCTTGAGTAATTAAGGTGTATAAACAAAAAAAAAACAGTCAGTCGTAGGACTGCACGTCAGAAGTGAAAACATAAATAACTTCACAATGTATTTGCATATACATACACACACACATCTGTATACATATAATTAGGTTAAAAATAAAAATTATGTAATAACATATCTATATGTATACATAGGGTACACTGGAAGTTCTGCGCTCCTAGGCCGCTCATAAATGTTGGAATTTAGAATGTTATATTTTTTTAAATATAACTCGGCTCTGTCATACGAATTTTCGTTCAGTTTAACATTTTTTACCCATCCCAAAAAGTGCTCAACGCCGCTAGGAGAGGCCTATGTCCAGCAGTGGGCGATGATAGGCTGATGATGATGATATGTATTAGTTAGGATAGTTAAGAGATTTGATAGAAAATGCCACATACATTTTTAAAGGTTCTTTCGTGGAAATTATTGCATGTATGCGACAAGTCAAAAATAAATTATGACAAATTCTCTTACAATAAGCATTATAACCACATTATTTTGTATGATACATGGGCCACAGATAGCCTGTACTCTGTACAAGATAGTATTGGTAAAATGTTTGTGGCCATACACGAACTACAAACTACGCAATCAACTTCGGTTCGGTTACTTTCATGACATCATATTTTTTTATTAATTAATCATTGATAAAGAAAAGACATCCGCTAAAAAAGAAGTGCGACACGCTTATCTTGGATCAAACCGCACTACCGTAATAACAGTCTAAGGTTTTTACACCGTAACGTGCACGAGTAAAAACCGAACGCGCCTTCTATAAACGTCCCTGATAGGTATTGTAAAGTCTGGGACACATCGACACAAAAATGTTAAACTTATTGCAGCATGTCAGAGATAAAAGTCATTTAAAAATAAAAGGAGTTGCAAAACGGGTAGCAATTTGGACCACGATATATGCCCGTTGATTGTACTATGTCTAAATGTATATCCTACTAATATTATGAATGCGAAAGTTTGTAAATATGGATGGATGGATGGATGTTTGTTACTCTTTCACGCCAAAACTACTGAACCGAATGCGATGAAACTTGGTATGTAGATAGCTGGAGACCTGGATTAACATATATGCTACTTTTTATCCCGGTATTCCCCGGGATTGGGATTTACGCGGGTGAAACCGCAGGGCGCTGCTAGTAATTTATACATTTAAACAAACAAATGCACCCGCTTACGTACCGCTTACATATTTACATACACACGTCCATGAATTCACCCATGTTCAGATATACAGAGCATACGCAATTTGTTCGAATTTGATTACATTTGGTATTATCATATTGGTTTTCTATAATTATGGCATTAAGTGCCAGACTTATTTGTATACCTAATAGACTGCAACTCAATTTCATCCGTTTGACGGTGGGCGTTGATTGCGCCACTAATACAAAAATGCGAACACCATTAAACATTATTAAAGGTATAACATTGTTTAAACTACGAACTTAAAATTAATATAATCAAAATCTATTTCAAATCTAAGTATATCCCAAGCTTACTACGAAAAAAAAATCTCTGCGCAAATTGTCTAGGTAACGAGACGACTGCAGAGGCTGCGGTTACTAGATAATGTTTTGCGGTCTCCGTGATGGGCTACATCAAACGAGCTGGTGACCCAAGCAGCAATCATCCTAGTTTGACTTTATACTTTAAATTACACAAGCAATCCCAAGAGAGGGATGAAACATTTTGTAATTAGTCTTTTGAAGGTCTCAAGATGTTTTGTTACTATACTAAGATAGTTTAAATAATTACATATGTATAGAGAGCAGATTTGATAACATGCAATATTATGGTAGTAATAAATATGGTAACTACTTAGTTTTTATTGGCTTAATTTAATTTAATTATAAAATTATAATAGGAAATATATCCATGCTTTGGTATCGACAAGTAACAAGAAAAAAAATATTTTCAAAATGAATACTTATTTATTTTTAAGTATTAATGAATCTTATTATCAAAAAAAAAGGTGAAAATAAATAAAAAATCCTACAGCTTTGAATTCACTGTTTAGTAGGTATGTTATGTTTAATAAACACACGTAAAGTATATTTCAGTATACATAAATATTGAACTTTTGGGAAGGCCCGAGAGGAGTGTTCCGCGCGCGGAGTCAGCTAGCCAGCAGCTCATAGGAGTGCGGCTGGCAGGTGATGGTCGCACCCGGTGACGGGAACCGTCTTGAATGAGACGTGTCAATGCCTGTCACGGGATGCTGATTAATACAAAGGTGATTTTCGCTACCCCAATCATAGGTAAGCGGAACACCGGGGTGGTTTTTAGTCGGTAAGAGCTCGATAGACCCATTTACCGCTCCCAAGGGCGGAGGACATCCATGAGGATCTTCCACCCCGTCAACAAAAATAAAATACATAAATATGCACATAAACAAATGAAAGTCTTATCTATTTTGAACATTTTCAATCTTACGTGCAAAACGAATTTAAGTTACCGCTTTTAAATTAAATTAAAAGTTATTTGTCGTCGTCCTCATCATGATAAAAGAATTAAATTTACAGCACACAGTATGTGTAATGTATATATGTATTAGTGATGTTACGAATATTCGCATTCGCATTCGCGAATATTTGCTTGTTTCTTGATATTCGCATTCACAATTATTTTGCGAAATGTGCACGTCAGTTAAAAACAGAGTGAAAACCATATTGTAAAATTAAACTAAGAAAATATATGTACGTATTGTAATTATAATTAGAAAAACTCATTTCTCAAAACAACAAAAACAACATTACTCTTAATCATATTTTAGTAAAGTTAAAAATATTATTTTTCTTATTAATAAAAAGAATGGGTTATTAATCGAACCGGAGAAGAGGAATATTAAACTTTAAAAATAATAGGTTCAAGCCTTTTCTCCTTCAAGTCTGTTTCGATGTGGTGTGTTGAGGAGCCCAGCACCACTAAACACGCGCTCACTGGGGACACTCGTTGGTGGTGTGACTAAATATTCCTTCGCTATAGGAAAAAGAATCCCGTACTTCTGTACTGTACATTTGTATCATCCATTAACGATATCATCGTATTCCTCAAAAATAAACATTTATTCGTTACGTAATCTCTAGTTTCATTTAATCTGGAAAGCTTCGCATTACGTGAATTTGAAGGTCTGTCTGTTTCACTGTCTTCAAGCAAATCTAAAATATGCTGTATGACAATCTCTTTAGTCGAGGTATTCTTAAAAAACTTGACTTAATAGCTTGGACCAATGAACGTCGCCGTTACAAACAATATTTCATTTTCTAAAATTGAAAATTTGCCACTAAGCCCCTCTTTTATAATGGCTGTTGTATCAATGTGTTCATCGCGCATAAATCAAGATCATTAAGATTTTTTTCTAACGTGGCAATCAAGGGAATCACTGATGATACAGAAACATCGGCTGAACTTAATTCTTTAGTTACCTTTTCAAATGGTTTCAGTACAGTGGTAAGTTTCTTAATGATCAACCACTCTTCGGAAGTGGGTTTTGCAATTTGATTATTGGTTGTGGATGCGTAAAGACATAAAGACTTGGACTTGCAGAATACGCTCCAACATATAAAAGGTGCTGTTCCATCAAGTAGTACATTCTTGAATAACCTAAGAGCATTTAGTTATGGCAGCCGCAACTGATTGTTGGGCTTGCAGCCCTTCTTTCAACACGTTTTGATTTTTGTATGAAACACAGTCAATATGTTGAACAATTAATAAAGAAACGCCTTTCTTCATGTTCGCGCCTGCATCTCGAACCACATTTCACTTTTTCTTTTGGTATTTCCCATGTCAAGTTTTTCAACAATATTCTCTGCGGTATGATGGCCGTCATTAAATACTTCTACTTTTAACACTATTATTTTCCATTCGAATTCTTCTTTAATCATGACAAGTTAAAGTCACTAGCGAAACTCCTGAACAAGAATCAGACCATATGTCACTTGTAAATGTCATTTTTTCAAAGGGCTTCAGCAACTCGAGTATCTTCTGACGTTCTTTACCACATAAATTATCGCAGATAAAAGAAGTATAATATTAACGTGACTTTAACGTAACTTTAAGATTAACATGGGCACAATTGTTTTATAATTTAACAAATCCAATAAATTCCACAAAACTGAATGTCAAGTCATCCAACGCAATCATTTCACTTACTGAGCAATCGACTGCCATCTTCGATCTTTCAATACAGTCTTGAAGCGAGATTTGTTTTTCAGGTATAATACTTTGGTGTAAACATGACGGCAGTGCAAGTAATTTAATTGCATCCTGTTTTCCTTTTTCACAATTTTCTAATGCAGAAAACTCGGTTTTATGCCAATGCATAGTTGAAGTTGAAGTCAATACTTCAAATGATTTCTCAAAACCGTAGTAGTTCCTCCTTTTTGTGAATATTCCTTGCTACACAGCTTGCATTTAGCTCGTTCTGCATCGCAAATCGTAAAATAAGCCCAAATTTCACTTAATTTATTCATGTGAACAAATCACATATTATATACAAATCTTAAAATTCTATTCTTTTTGCTATCTGAGGGTAGGTAAATAAACACTAGATCGGCTTTGTTCGCATCAGCTCGACAATACTCATAAAAAGTTGCAAACGCACGGTATGATATTTTAACTTAGTAGCGGACATTCTCGTTTTATACTGTGATTTGATGGGTTTCATTGTAATAATTTATATTATAAAACACGTGATTAGCTATTTCACTTAGTTCCAGAAATATAATCAATACTACTAATGTAAGTAAAGTCATTGAACTCCATGAAACATGATTTTAAATTTGTAAATTAGTAAAAGGTGCCTTTGCGAATAAATAGAAAATTGCTTGTTGATTTAAAATATAATGTATTCTAAATTTTAAGAGCCTAGCTGCACGAGAAAGTGAAATAATCATTATTTTGTAATTTTTAAATAAAATATTTAAAATGAATTACCTATACATATATTATTAGCATTTTATTTTGGCAAATATACGTAATAAAATAATGTACGTACAAATCAGACACGACATATATAAAAATAAAGGTAGTTTAATTTGTAAAAACGCAGTATTTTTTATAGATGATGTCTTGAGTTTTACATAATATATTATTATGTTAAATTCAATTTCTTTATTTAATAAAATCAGTTATTCAAAATCGTCAATAAAAAAAAATATAATTAAAAATTATGGTTCAACACACAGAGTCGCCGTAACCATAGGTTGCTTTGTCAAATGTATAATCATAAAAAAATTGATAACAGATAATACCGTATATGCCTGTGTCGATCTATAACCGCCCGTTTCCAAATAGTTGAGCCTTGTGAGAAGAAATGGGGATGCAAGTTTACGGCCACTCTTCCAAATCACCAGGAAGTTTTAACAATATTTAGTAAATCGTGTTATTTATCTTTTTTGTTTTATGCTATTGTGTTATTAAAGGTAAATGAACTAAATAAACTGTTGTTGTTCAACTGCGCTGCTTGCATTTTTTATGTATCAAAGTTTTGATGGGTCCGAATTAGGATTACAAAAACGAGAAGTTCTCCTTTAACGGAGCCGGGCCGGATTTAAAAAGGATGTGCCATTTTTTACTTCCGTACCTCGGCCTCACATTCAAATTTGCTTATATGATCGGGTACAGTTAGCTAGCCCAAGTTTATTTACAACCTGTCTGAGCTCTTTATTGAAATATGTTTGTAGTAATCCCGGCCAGTACTCCATGACGAAACGTGCTCGTCGTGTGTGTTTTAAGGCATTGCTTTTTGAAATAGAATAGGTACAGTTGATGTGCATAATCACTACATATTATAAAACAAAGACCCCCGCCGCGTCTGTCTGTCTGTCTGTTCGCGATAAACTAAAAAACTACTGAACGGATTTTCATGCAGTTTTCACCAATAGACAGAGTGATTCATGAGGAAGGTTCAAGTGTTTCAATCAATTTATTAAGGTTTTGTGAAAAATGTCTGAAATATGACGATGATTGTTAAAGATGTCGGAAAAAATCAATATAATATGCTCTGCTACCCGTGCGAAGCCGAGGCGCGTTGTTAATAGTACATAAATGTGAGTTTTTATTATACTAGTTCGCTCGTTAGTTACGAGTGCCCTACAGTTTCACCTGATCACTTAGTACCTGAACGAAAACAACAAATAAACATAGAGACTTTTGGGGTCGACTTAATCTAGTCTAATTTAACCCAACGAAGACACAGGTTTGCGCGTTCACCGCCAAAAAGATACCGTTTGTCGTGTCACCTTGCTTTGAGAGCACTTCCCTGACTGCCACAGCCAGCATCGGAATCCTTGGTGTCGATATATCGAGCGAAGTCCAGTTCCGCGGTCACTTGGATAGTAAGTTCAAATTAGCCTCGAAGAAGCTTGGTGTGCTGAATAGATCGAAACAGTATTTCACCCCGGCCCACCGCCTGCAACTTCATAAGGCACATATGGAATACTGTTCTCATATCTATGCAGCCACTCCAGCTTCTCCCTCTTGACCGCATTCAACGGAGAGGGACTCGAATGATCGATTGCCAGGATATTTTAGATAGGCTTAACCCCTTGGCGTTGTGTAGAGATGTAGCTTCACTCTGCATTCTCTATCGCATGTATCATGGGGAGTGCTCCAAGGAATTGTTCTGACTTATACCGGCCGCAACGTTTCGTCATCGTTCAACGCGACAAAACTTTCATCCCCATCACATGGATAATTGGCAATCCACCACTGTGCGGTTCTCCAGAAATTTTTTACCACGCATAACCAATCTTTGGAACAAATTGTCGCCTGCGGTATTTCCGGACCGATACGACCTTCAGACCTTCAAGAAAAGAGCGTACTCCTGTCTCAAAGGCCGGCAACGCATTTGTGACTCTTGAATTGCAGGTGTCCATGGGCGACGATAGTCACTTATATCAGGTGACTCGTCTGCTCGTTTGCCCCCTAAAAAAGATCATTTTTTGCATTATATTTGATACGATAGATAGAGGTGATCTATAAAGTACTCAATATTTTTTTCTTTCTCACCCCCCGTATTAGGATCCGACCACGCTATAATTGGAACTAACCTTAATCATACCTATCTGTCCATCTAAAGGTTGTCTGTAAGAAATTACATAGCGATAAGACCGCCGCGCCGTTTTTACCATTATTCTTTTTTTGTCTTTGTAAATGTTTTAAACTGTTCCTCATGGTGTACAATAAAGAGTATTGTATTGTAATGTGACTGAAACTACCTAATGTTCACTAAGCGTTTTAATTATTAATTTGTTTTAAGCACAATCCTTTTTCGCTTATGTCATTCCCTGTATTTAAATTAATAATTCTACTAACTCTGATAATATACGAGAGAATATAATATTCTTAAAAGTAATAAAATGACTTACTAGAAAACTTTGAATTCAATACATACGTAATTTAATTCCTTTGTAGAAAACTTATTTATCGGTTAGTAGGTACTATGTGCTTACTTAAATTGTTTGTACAAGATATTATCTTGCTAGTAGTTTCTCACTCCCAGACTAAAGAAAAATTATTTCATTCATAACGTCAAGAGTACTGACAGTTATTGGCAGTTGTTATTTGGTGTTTAACAAATAACTGTTATATAAGAGCTAAGCTAAGAGTAATAACACGTGTGAAAAACATTTAAACTATTAAGAAGTTCAGAACATATTAAAAATTGGATTGCAAGATTCTGTAATATGTAATATGTACTTACTTTGTATAAATCATACAGAAAAATAGAACGTTGCTGACAAATTGAAATTGTATTATGGTCATTGGCGACATGAAACTCGAATAATTGTTGCTTAATATATTATTACCTCATCGATATAAAGCATTAATTTGAAATTGTAGTCCAGTGGTTAATTATTTGCCGACATTAAAACAAATAGGCCGTCAACAAAATTGCACTGATAATTGGGCGTCTGTATCTGGAATGTTGCTCTACCAGTGCTTTTAAAACAATTTCATAAAACATTTTTATCGCTGATGGTGAACGATTATGCTGGTATGTGGTCAACAACACAGAAATACATTATAATTAAAATAAGTGTCTTTACGAAATAACTTTTACGAAATTATTTGTACTTACTAAATATTTTTTGTTAAGTACAAACAATTATAAAGTTGTCCAATTAGCAGCTAAAACTATATACTACTTTACAAATACATCTTAAAATTATGAACCTTATAAATATTAAAAAAATCCTAAAACGGATGACTTTTGATCAAATGTATAACCTGCTCTGATAGGCTTTAACCTTTAGCACCCATTATTTGATAAAGCAAAATAAAAAGAAAGCATGTCTAACCTCCAATAGTGAACATTTATGTGCACATAAAATTTTGATTACCGTTTACATGTCGTGAGAAAGAAACTTTCCTTATCTCATTACTAAAATATAATACACAATAAAATTGTATGGTATTATCTAGCAGTTTCATTAATAAAACTTCTCGCTGGTTGTACGTTATGTTAATATGTATGTATGTAGGATCATAATATTGTGAACGATTCGTTCCAATGTATGTCATAGTAATTATAACACTCTCATAAATGTCAACTGAGATCTGATAAACCTGCGTGCCCTTAGATTATTAATAAAACACCCTATCACCTCTCGCAGGTGTTAGAACGGGTGAGTATGGCACCCATTACACGGTAGGTTTTGCTGTCAGTTTTGCCATAATCAAAACGGTGATTGATGAATAACCCATCGTCTAATCCAGTGAGTGACGGTTGCATGATGAGACCAACGAACCTCCGAACATCCGTCAATCATGACTTTTGGTAATAACTGACGTTTGCATGAGCGTCTAATGGACGCCTAAAGTGATAAGTTTAAAAACAGTTGGTTTCTCATTTTCTTTCTCTTCATATGTTTCTTGTCCAACACATCCAAACCAAACAAGTTCATAAAACAAAACGCTACCGAAAATATATTGTACTGAGCATGAACTATATAGCATTTATTTAGTTAAATTTATACTAGGTCACATTCAATATTAGAGTCTGCTACCCGTAGTGGTAACTCGTGAATTTAAAATCACAAGCAAAAATTTTTCGATTATCGAAATCTACGTGTTTTGTAGGCAAAATCTTTTGAAATTATTTACAAGAAAACTTTGAATACCTAAATTTACACTAATCGCAAGGTTGCAGTTTAATTCCTTTGTAGAAAAGTTATTTATCTGTTAGTACTATGTGCTGACTAAAATTGTTTGTACAAGATATTATCTTGCTAGTAGTTTCTCGCTCCCAGACTCTTCGAAGAATTATTTCATTCATAAGCTTAAGAGCCTTACGTCACCCTAAAATTGTTCCCGGTTTGATAAGACGAGTTGTCCACCTATTTAAATGGTAAAAAAGGCTACGTTCGACGATAACCCCATTAAATTATCACACGTATAAAGGAAGGATTTATAAACATACATTATAAAAGAATCAGCTTTATATAAACTTTAATTTCAGCCTGAGGAAAATTGCAATAAATATCGGCGAATAACTTATAACCGATTTCATATTATGTTTTTAAGCTCTCCTTGATGATCTTAAAGTAAAAACAAGTTCTTCGACAAAGAAAACGTGCTACCTTATCTGAATAGAGATAGAAATTTATTTTAACTTGGTAGTCATAAAGACGATACGCAACTGTAACTGTTAGCTCTATTTTATTTATCATTAAAAATTTGAGAGCATATTTCAAAGATGTTTAGAAACTCATAAACATTTAACGCGAACGGTTACCGGGCGTTAAGACATTTAGTAAACGCGCAATCTCGTGGATCTAGACACATGGTAGCGTGTCAAGCCAAGTTCAAGAAAAAGGAACTGGCGACGTAGCAGCCGTGTGTTATATTACACGAATCATTTGGAGCCGCTTTTGATCGCTTAATAACTCATAATCTATTTTACATAAATACTTTAATTTTAGTTTTATTTATAAAAAAACCCCTTAGCTTAACTAGAAACCCAAATTTCATAAATATGCCTTGAACAGTCATCGAGATATTATCGTTTAAAAATCCACATTTTTATCACTGACTGACTGACAAATAGATCAAAAACTTAACCCACTTCCCGATGACCTAGAAAGGTGAAATTTGGCGTCCAGCGGGGGATTTGTGTGTTTGCTAAGGAAAAAATCAGAAAACAACGAATTTTTACGATTTAAAATATTTTCCAAACAATTGATTTTTATTAATACCTTTCAAAATTATAAAAGCCGTTTTTTGCGTTAGAGCAGGTAATAATAGATAATGTACAAAAACTATACAACGTAAACGCAGAAAAAATGTTAATTTTACTGATCACTTTTGAATGAATAATAATAATTTCTTTACAAAAAGTAATGATACCCCATCAAAAACATGAATGTGAAAATGAGATTCCAAGTTTGAAAGAATTGATATCTAAACGGTTGCTGCTGCTGTTAAAACTAGCCAAGTCAAATATTCAGGATTATCTATAGGATCTTGGCAACCATTCAGATATCAATTCTTTTGTTGGTGTTGTCGATAACCACGTATATTCTTAATATTGAACTTGACTCTCATTTTCACATTTATGTTTTTGATGGAATTTTTATTATCTCAGTTGTTATAAGTAAAAAGAAAGTTTCAAAATAAATAAAAACTCATGACAAACGTTACCGTCCTCGGTACTCTCGAGTAAAAGCATTTCTTACTTAGTAACTCGTCATAAAAATAAGTTGAGTAATTTAATTTCCCAGATGATCTGGAGTTAAATATTAAAAAAATAAAGCAAAGGGGTACATTAAAATGTGGTCTACATTTTCTGAGAAAACTGTCATCAATGTGGACAGTCTCCTAATTTTTAACCGATAAAAAAGGAGGTTCTCAATTCGACTCCAGTTCAGCCCTCACTTCGTTATTTATGAACCGATTTTGATGTATATTTTTTGTTAGATAGGGTATACCTCAAGGGTGGTCCCATGTCAAGGACGTCAGAATCTGATGATAGGATCCTGATAAAATTGAGAGAAACCCTCGAAAATCGAAGGAACGAATAGTATTTTTGTTTACTTTTCATAACTTAATCAGGTATTTGCGTTTAGGAATCATCACATCATGTAGCTGAGCTGATAATACAATAATTACCTTTCCTAAACAATCAGAAGTTATATTTAAAAACTGAAGTTTTAGTGACAGAAACCCAGAAACCACTCATATGACATTTGATAGCGTTTTAAAGTATTTGGTTTTAAATATATTAAAAGGTAGCAGTTATCAGAGTAATAAAAGATGACGGAAGCCACAAAAAATCCTAAAATATAAAACTTTTTAACAAAGAATTAAACCAACGAAAATAACTAAAAAGCAATAAATAAATAAACCATATAAGTCTTGAGTATTGAGCTTATTTCCATAAACTATCAAATGTTATACAAACTAATTTTGAGGCGGCGCCAAATAATAAAATGATTAATTACCTACGTAGAGCCTTCTCTATTTCTACGTACATATAAAATTTTGATACCTAATTAATCAGTTTAGGTTTAATCAGTTTAGGTTTATTTAGTTTTTGCTTTTTAGTTATTTTCGTCGGATTAATTTTTTGTTAAAAAGTTTTTTATTGAAAACTTTCACAAACACTTAAAATAAATTTTAATATAGGCATACAGGTTTTCACTTACGCATGACGGGCAAATCGTTTGTTGCCAAGTTGCCACGGTCTCACTGTATGTTTCATTCGAAATTTTTGGAAGAGGCTTATGGGGTTGGTTAACATAATGGATATTTTTTTTTTATGTTATAGATGGCAAACGAACAGACGGAACACCTGATGGTAAATGACTTCCGCCGCCCATGGGCACCTGCAATTCAAGAGTCACAAGTACGTTGCCAGCCTTTAAGGTGGGACTAGGGAAGAGGGGAAAAGGGGGAGAGGAGGGGGAGAGGGAAGGGTTAGGGTCTCCGGTAAAGAAATCATTGCTTCATTGCCGGTTTTCTGTGAGGCCGTGGTGTATCATTTCGGTCGAGCCGGCCCATACGTGCCGAAGCATGGCTCTCCCACGAAGAAAAATAATGGATGGATGTTAATTAATACGAAGCTTATATTGTGGACTAGCAGTGCTCCGCGGTTTCACCTGCGTAAATCCCGATCCCGTGGGAATATCGGGATAAAAAGTAGCCTATGCGTTAATCCAAGTCTCCAGCTATCTACATACCAAGTTTCATCGCAATCGGTTCAGTGGTTTTTACGTGAAAAAGTAACAAACATCCATCCATCCAAACTTTCATATTTATAATATTAGTGGCATTAATAAAGTACCAAACATCATACCTCTAATATCAGCCTAGTACTGAAAGTTTTCATTAATGCTGATCCACTATCGAGGATGGGACGTCCCCTCATTACAAGAACCGTTAGCCCATAACCGTTTACCATCAGGCGGACCGAATACTGTTTTGACGCCAACATGGTATAAAAAACCAGAACACATATCAACACAAAAGTAAATACTTACGTGTTGATATCTCTATCCTATTTCCATTGACATAAGTTGCTTCTAGTAACTAAAATATAGGATGCAGGTGTCACCCATTTAATCGCTTCTGGTTCAAGCAGTAATCTTCTATTCTCTTCTTGTCTATCTTTAGTATATCCAACCTATTTCTTTTTTTTATATTAAAGGGGGCAAACGAGCAGACGGGTCACCTGATGGTAAGTGACCACCTTTGCCCATGGACACATGCAACTCAAGAGTCACAAGTGCGTTGCCGACCTTTGCATTTCATATTATATTAAATAAATAAAAGCCAACGGACTCATAAAATAACAATATAATTAGTTTATTACAAAACATACTACTGAAGGTTAATTTTACACCTTTTTTAAATAACTCAACACAACATGTTGGATCGCAGACAACTTTATTATTTACTTTACTTTTCCTTTTTCTTTAGTGTGCAATGTAAATAGGCTCGATGCGCCGACACAGCCAGGTGCAATTGCTTGCAATTTATGTCAGGACGATGGGGCCGCAATTACTGTGTCTGAGCTAAGAAAAATTGATTCTTCAATGTTGGTTTTGAGGTGGTCCTTGATGGGATACGGCATTCAATTGAACGTAATTATGCCTAGGAATGGCTTTTTGTAAAAGGGTATTGATTGTTTTATCGACACTGTTTAATGTCAATTCATATCATTGTTTATTGAGTTTTTATTAATCACCATAGTGTAATACAATTCGATTACTAATTCGGTATAGGGATAGCCTTAAACCATTTAAATGTATTACACATTGTACATTTTTTAAATGTACACCTTAGTTGTTTATTTTTACTTTTCTTCCAAACAATTCAAATACCTTTGCTGAGTAGATTAGTTTACGCTCAGTTCACCTACAATAAAATTTATTCAATTATTATAAAAATATACGGAGAAAGGATGGTTTTATTGACGCAGCATTTTAAAAGATAACTAAACATTTAAATCAAAGAATAGCTATAATTTTTTATTAAATAACAAACAATGGTATGCTTATAAACACACAGCAGTTGTGTTTTGTTTTTTAAATTAAGTGTAAAGAGAAACGAGTTATAACATTTAAGTAGTCTTTCTTGCATCTGCACGTGATACTTATCGGTCGTTATAGTAACACTAGTGCCGGCAATAAAGTTTATCTCTGTATATCTATATCATAAGTCCATTGAGGTTTCATTTGAAAACAAATAGTGGCAGCTGTTTACTATATACATAGACGGAAATAGCCGAAAAAAGGTTTTACTTCTATTCAAATAGGTTTTGCAAGAGCATTGATTTTGCGACGTGGCTATTTATTTGACGATGATGATTTTCTTTCGGTTACTAAACATTTTCTTTCATAGGTGCTAGCTGGCGTTACTGCCACCACACGTATTCTCGAACAACCTTTGTGCATAGACCTATAAGATTTCTACGAATATAATATTTAGTTCCTGTCATTTGTGAATTAACAATAAATATAATTTGCATAATAATGGCTGTGCATGCTATACAATATTTAATACAATGTCTACTACACAACTTAGTAAGGCCTTACATAATAGTTGGTGAAGCAGAAATTTATAGTGCTTACTGTGAGCCGAAAGACTGTTTATGTTCTACAATTATTTTCACAACATTTAACATACACAAGCTTGATACTATTTTTTCGTTCTTCAGTCAAGTAGTACTATTCTCCACCACCGAAAAGGACCGTCTTCCTACTTAACTTCCTTCACTTTATAGCGCACTGCTCATTTAAGCAAACATATTAATATATAATTTTGTAGTTCTCATGTAACCTACCTTTTGCACTAAAATTTAAAATACAACTCGCACGAAATTTATCATTGAATGGTATTTATACCCTCAACTTCCTTTAATTATTCATACTTCTTAGCCAATACCAAGTGCATTCAAAGGGTTATGCAAAGCCATTTTACATACACACGGCATTTGTAATTGGATAACCCTTTAACCGGGCTGACAGATGGCATGTACAAATTAAATTAACAAGGATATGCGAGATGGTATGCTATCGCGGACCCGAGTCACTTGTGTGTGTTTGGGTTGCACACAATTGTGTATGAAGGCTACTCAGCCTTCATACACAATTGTGTGCAGAAAACTCTTTCTTATTGTTTTTTTTTTAGTTATTCAGGTCCAAAATAATTCGAACGGACATTTAAAACTATTTTATATTTATATTACATTTTTTAATGTTACAATTATTCATCATTTCACTGGTTTAACCATTCTTTGCGTGTAAAATTAGTAATTCATATTATTTCAGTTTCTATGAAGAAGCTTAAAAACAATTTTATTATATAATATTTCATATATTTATTGACTCCACTTATTAGCAATTAAAAAGAATAATTAGTTACATGTAAACATTGTAATCGCGTATTTCGTACTCATAGTTTACCAGTAGCTGAACTATTCATATTAACAGTTGCAAGGAGTAGAAATATAGTAATTTAAGTTTACTGAGAACGCAATTGTACGTAATAATAGTATAATGTGCCCTCTCTTGTTCCCGCTCTAGTTCTATAATGATTCTAATGGCTACAAAAAATGTTTAGGTGCACTGTTTATTTTTTCACATTTAGTATTTTATAACTCAAATTAATAGGTACATATTAATAGTTGTCATGATCAGTATCACGGTCATATTATTAGTCATATATATTGAAAGTTAAACCACGAGGCTAGCGTACAATTTAGACTGTCTATTATAATTATGTACTTATACAGGAATTAACGCGATCACGAAAAGGTATTACATACCTCTGAATTGTCTGACGTTTCGACCAGGTTGCACTGGCCGTGGTCACAGGTTGACTCTGTGATCGCGTTAATTCCCCTATAAGTAGATAATTATATCATGAAACGCGAAAGTTTAAAAGTTAGTATAGACTGTCTAATGTCTTCAATCTACCAGTTTATTGGAAGGAAGTAGTAATTTAAGCCCTAATCTTAAAAAGTTATTCTTTGTTTTCATTTGGAATTCGCTTATTGGGTAAGAAAACTCGAACGATTCACAATTTTACATTTTATAAGCCTTTATTTAACTTTGTTCGTTCGTTCGTTCTTCGTTTGTATGTAAGAGTGAAGAAAAAACAATGAATTTAAATTAAATCAAACCAGTGTTTTTTTATATAACTGTTGTTACATTAAAGCACGCACATAATTGTTGGTAAAATAAACATTGTAACATATGTGGTTGACCATCAGTGTACAATAACACTATAAACGGACATTAAAATTACTGCTGTTTATGGTCCACGCTTTATATAAGGTTGAAACAATGTATGAGGAATCGTGTGTGGTCCAAATACTACAATTATTATACAAATAAAACAATTTAAGCTGTATAAGGTTAGTGGCAGTTCTAAAATTAATTTAAAGAACCACAAAAACAGATGCGTCGTAATTATATACTCGCAAATCAATTGTATACACCTATAAAGAATGAATGTCAAAGCCGTTTAATTGACTAACATCTCAACATTGTGGCATGCAATATATTAATTTCAGTATTTTTATGGATTCCAATAACAATTCGATAACTTCAGCCACTTGAAAAACAAAAATGGCAAGAGACGAGACGCGTTGATTAACATAAAAAATGTGTTGTTTCATAAATAATTACTTTAAAACAAAACTTAATAATCCTTGCAAAATTTATTTACATTACTATTTAAAGGAAGGAGTAAAAATATTTAGTGTTTGTCATTTAGTATACACCAATAACACGAATTGGCGGAACGCTGCGGCCGGTATAAGTCCGAACAATTCCTAGGAGCACTCCCCCTAGTACAAGCAATAGAGCATGCAGAGTGAAGCTACATCTCTACACTACGCCAAGGGGTCAAGCCGATCTAAAATATCCTAGCAATAGACGATTCAAGTCGCTCTCCGTTGAATGCGGTCCCGAGGGAGAAGCTGGTACTAGGGTGCCCCTGCATAGAGATGAGAACAGTATTCCATATGCGGCTGAACCTACGCCTTATAAAGTTGTAGGCAGTGGGCCGGAGTCTTAGATTTAACTGTAAATGTGATTCTTATTTTCCAAGTTTCTATTGTTTGCTAAATACAAATTTAATTTACCATAATCAGAAAAAACAACATTTAAGTATCTATAGAAGAAATTGTAAAATTTTAAAGCCTAAAGAACGTCTACCTAACGTACGGCAAAAAAACAAAAAAAAACTAGTAGACGTAGGTATTTAAAAAATAAACTCAACCCATATTTCACCCTCTAAATATTCAGAAAGCATACAGTAAAACCCGCTTAATACGATTACGTTTAATACGATTTCTCGCAAAATACGCCATTTTACGTCGATTTCTGCAACTTGAGGCATGTTTTCATACATTTCATCCCGCTTAATAAGACTCGTCATCCCGTTTATTACGCCATCTGAACACGCGTGTTATATCTCACGCGGCAGCGAAGTGGACGTCGTATAGGATATAAAGAGCAAAACTTGCGTTAATGCAGGGTTTTCTTGAATATTCTTCCATTGATGATAATGTTGCAGACGACTAAATCAACCGCGAAAGTCTTATTTTAAATGTGAATAACATTCAACAAGAGGCCCTTAGTAATGATATTGAATAGGAAAGAGTGTGAACTCAGATTTTTTCAAATGCCCAGGCATTACCAGTAGATAACGATTTAAAGCACTATGTATCTTCTTTGGGTAAAAGAAAAGACGCAATTCTCTTTGTCAAACCAAAATAAGTGATGAATACTACTAGTTGCTTCAACAGACCGTTGTCATGCTTAATTATAATTCCTGTTACTACTATAGTGAATGTACATAAATGTGCAGTTACATGTTCCGTACTTCTATACTACATTAACAGCTGCCAGCCATACGTTACAGCTTTAGAAGTGCGGCCACTAAATCAGATATCTGCATTAGCAACTACACGTTGCCAACACATCGGTTTCGAGTAACATATCACCCTTGGGTAATGCGAGGTCATGAAAATCTATGTACCGATCTATCTTCATAATTCGGAACAAGTTAGGGATATCTAGGTTGAAGAGCTGATTTAATATTACAAACATGTGAATTCGATGTTCTTTTTAAAATCGAATCAAAATGTTGTTTTATTTTATTGGGTTGGCGTTTGTCTTTCAACATATCTGATGAAACGTGATAAGGAAGACGAAGATGGTACAGGCCTATCTAAGAGGAACGTATTCACTCTATTCTTGAAGGTTCCAGAATTATATAAAATCAATGTTATATCTAAAGATTGAAAAAATAGGAAGTCATGGGACTGCCGACAGAAGTGAAAACTTAAAACGAAACGACGAACTTAAAACGTCACATTAGCAGGTTGGTAACGCGAACCCATAACTTTTGCCCATTTTCTTAGAGTAGTATTTAATCGTATTTAATCTATGTATGGTATGCCACAAGAGGAATCTTGTAGACTAATATTTAAAGCATGTGGTTTGTTACCTCTACCATCGCTTTACATTTACGAAATTTGTATGTTTGTACGTAAGCACAGTGAATATTTTATGACTGTAATTGATGTAAGCTGTCAAAATCAAAGAGATCCACATAGACTTGTGTTAAAAGATATTCCAAGATCCACAAAATATAATAAGAACTGTTTGGCAATGTGTGTGCGAATTTATAAGAAAGTGGCTAATGATATTAAATTATTGAATACGAGATTATTTAAAATTAAGTTACAGGCTTGGTTGATACAGAATATTTTAACAGTACTAAGGAATGTATAGATTTTAAACACTAGATTCATTTTGCATGCATCTGTAGCTAAACATGTATGATTTATGTACACTTTACCATCCTTAAATACCGTGTTTTAATGCAAATAAATGATACTGATTATGATTATGAACTAAAAATCCCTTTTTTCCAACAAAATATTGGAAAGTAGCACCAAAAATACTGAATTGCACGCAAATAAAATAAAATTCAGTATACTGTTTAATAGATGAAGCAAAACTGGTTTACTATGTGATCGTCTGTTATCTAATAGTAAATCTAATAATTTTTTAAGTCACACCTTTTAATCAGTCATATGTATGTAAAGTACCCAAAATAATAATTAGTAGTATAATAGTTAGTAGCACTTAATAAACACTAAACATGGTAACACAATGTGGTATAACTCTGTTTCTGACATATTTTTGGGCTAGTATTTAACTGTAAATAAAAAAAAATCCTCTTTTATATTAAAAAATTCAAATCTTAATCAAAAATACTGATTGCATAGCAAAATAGTTACCTCAAAATATTATTATTTTAGCAACAATTTGAGTTCGTGACGCATCGCTATTAATTGAAAAGTTATTCATTTTTATTAAAACAAAGCTAACTCAATACATCGAGTGTTCAAAATATCGAATGCTTGTTTCAAAAATTTGTGATTTTACAATAAAATTCGAATCTGGTGTTGTGGTCGCAGTTTTAACCTAACCTAAACCTAGCCTATATGTACGCTCTGTGGGATGTAATTTGGTCATGAATACATATTATTATATTATTGTGAAGTATCTTTAGAAATCAATGTTAGAAATTCCATTGTAACTTTTGAAAGAAAGATAGAAAGAAAGATAAATTTATTCGTTAAAATATGGTAAATTAGGTGTTACATTATGCTTATTAAGTTTTTTATATTCTACCATTTCTGGTGTAAAAAAAAATTCTGTTCCCTTACATTATCATAATCTTATATCTACAATTATCTATTTATTTTACAAAATATTTTTATCGTTAAGAAATTCGTCTGTTGAATAATAACATTTAATTGTGACAAATCCAATAATTTATGTTTAAACAAATTTAAATTGAGATCTTTAAAGCAGTTGGGTAATTTATTATAAATTCTAATGCAGTACGAATTTCGGGCATACATTTTAGTGCGTTGGTATGGTATATATAATTTATTAAGGTATCTACAATTTCTATTAGTTATTGCCATATTTTTCTCAGACAATCGTGGATTTTTATGAATAAACATACAAATCTCATAAATGTACAGACAGGGCAGTGGTAGAATTCTGTGTTCCTTAAACAGTGGAACGCAACTATCTGAGTATTCAGAACCACTTATTGCCCTCACACATTTCTTTTGTGCCCTGAATGCTCTTATTAAATCTACAGAGTTACCCCATATGACGGATGCGGAGACAATTTAGTGTGCAAGTCAGTAGTTTTATTATACAATAAATATTTTTGTTTTAACAATATTATATCTGTTGGGTCAGCTAGATGTTAGATGTTAATTAGATAAAAAAAGTAATCTTATTTTAACTAATTTTAAATATTTTTTGGTTGAACGAATTAAGATACTCAAGAAGATTATTTGCTGAGTAGCCATTTTTCTGGTATACAGTAGATAAGTTAATAAGTGGAGACACTTCGTTAGCTTAAATTAAAAATAGAAGCGATCTTTTGAAAAAAAAAAACAAAAAAACAAATATCTTTTTTAACAAATAAATATTTTTAATATTCTATATTGGAAAATTTGATTAAAAGTACCTAAAACATACGTAAGTTTTTTGATAATCCATATACAAATGTGTTTTAATAAGTAGTTTAATGTTTGCACGCTGGAATATATCGTAATTTTGTTTCCAAAATCCAAAGTCGCACGGCGGCCAACGCGTCATCAACGCCATTATGTTACGTCACAAAGCTACAGTCATTTTCAGTTCATTTTTCAAATTCTTGTTCTATTTGTTATTTGACATTACTGGTACCTGGTAGACCCAGCATCGCTCGGTAGCTTTTTTAACAAACCGTAAAAAAAAAACATCATATTTTTGTAGTGAAAACTTCTTTAGCGGCGTTGGGCACTTTTAGAGATGGGTAAAAATGTTAAACTCGCGTCAGAATTCAGGGTCACGTACGTGGACCTCGATCGAAAAGTGTGAAAAATGTGTCCGAGTATAATATGGTCACGTGGACCCTGATCGAAAATGTATGGAAAATTTGTCCGAGTGTAATATATTTAAAAACTGATCAAAAATGTATGGAAAATGTGTCCGAGTGTAATATATTAAAAAAAAAAAATTATGACGAGATCGAAAATTCTTAAGACGGAGGTGAGTTTCTTATATTTACATGTACAGCGTCAGGGATACATGGAGAGGGAGGGCGGGAGGGAGTGAGAAAGACATGGAGGTAGGGAGGGAATCTAGGGCGCGAGAGTGGGAGAGTGGGAGAGTGGGAGAGTGGGGAGAGTGGGGAGAGTGGGGAGAGTGGGGATAGTGGGGAGAGTGGGGTGAGTGAGTGAGTGTCAGTCAGTCAGTCAGACAGAGACGCTAATAATACATATATAGATCCACTAGAGAAAGAGAAAGAAGAAAGAAATAATTTTTATTCTGACTCACACAGGAGATCATCACAGGAAAAAATAAAAAGTAAAAATAAATATCTAAATAAATACCCCTGCATGAGACAAAAATGGTCCTTAGCTCAGCAATATGCTACTTCGCACGATTAATTAGCGAAGAGGCGCTGGTATTCTGCCAAGGCCAAGTGATGTAGGTACGGACATCATGCTATCAAATAAATAATTTGAGACTAAACTGTATACATGAAAACACACTGACATTCAGATTACACATTAAAATAACGATTAACAAACGGACAAACCAGATTTTATGGTTACAAATACATTATAAAAAAAATATATATATATATACATATATAATAATAATACTAATAATACTTAAATAAATCTAAACCAAAGACAAGATATTTCAGCCATTTTAATATCGTATTACATCCCTATAGATTGAGTGGTATTATAGCTCTATGGTTACATTTCCTTGATAAATCTATGGTGAAAGACAGACGCGGGGTTTTCAATACAATGTCTCGAAATCAAGACGCTTGTCAAAAAGGAAAGCGAAGAAAAATCAAAAAATATCTACCATGGGAAAGTGGAGGATTTAATATAGCTAATTTAAGCTACCGCATGTAAGATTATGAAACTATGAAACTAATTGTAATCAAGAATCAAAGTATAATTCTTTTCTGTAGGAAACAATATAAAATGTGGTTGGAAAATGGCGCGCATAATGGATCTATACAATTTATCTATTGTAAGTGTACAACGATTTCCTCACTTTAGACAATGAATTATCTGATTAATACTAATCTAATACAACTAATGTAAATGCCTAAATGATGTTTACAAGGCTAGGTAAGGTTATACTATATTTTTTTGTAAATTAAGCAAATGTTGTTTAAATTTTTTGTTAAACCTAGACACTGAATTTGATGTACGGAGAGGTGGAGGTAAATTATTCCAACACCGAGTACTTGTAAGCCTAAAGCTGCCACGAAATGCGGCACTTCGGTGCCTAGGTGTCACAAGAAGATATGAGGAAGCTCGAGTACTGTGCTTATTATTGGTCCTGGACCAGGTAAGCTTTTTGTATAGATATTCAGGCCTCTGAGTTAGAATTACACCAAATAGTAGTGTGGCAAAGTGAAGGTTTCTGCGTGTTGCCATTTTCATCATGTTGCCTTCATTAAGAAATGGAGTAACATGTGAGCGGGATGGTATAGGGAAACAAAAGCGTGCACATGCATTTTGGACCCGTTGTAGCATCCTTTCAGTTCTGCTTAGTAGACAGGTTCCGTACACCGTGTCAGTATAATTTAATTTTGACAGAATAAGTGACTCACAGAGCATAATTGCACACACAAAATGCTGCGAAGACCCCTCCCAGTCAGTAGACAAAGTAAATAATTATTTTGCTAACATAGGCAGACTATTGGCATTCAAAATTCAGCAATCTGACCAGTATAAAAATGCAAAGTCTATCACTTCATATTCTTCAGGTTCTACTCCACTACACTCGATGGGGTTGCATTGCGTGGATAGTATCGAAGTTGAAAATGTCATCTTGGGTCTTAAGGATAAATGCGCTGTCGGGTTTGATGGTATAAGTAGCTCTATTGTGAAAGCTACCAGACATATTATTACACCAGTTCTTGTCTACATTTTTAACCTGTGTTTTGCAACCGGTATCTTTCCTGACATATTTAAAATCGCGGTAGTTCATCCTATTTATAAGTCTGGAGACAGAGACAGTGTATCTAACTACAGACCTATATCAGTACTTTCTACACTATCTAAAATTTTTGAAAAAATTATAAACACTAGACTCACTCAATATCTCTCAAAATTAAATATTTTAGCCAATAATCAATTTGGTTTCAGAAGCGGTACATCCACAGAGGATGCTGTGATAGAACTCACAGATAGAATTATTGACAACTTTGAAAAAAGACGGAAAACACTCGGCATATTTCTAGACCTTTCCAAGGCTTTCGACACTGTCTCTGTCCCCATACTTATTTCGAAGCTAGAAAAAATCGGCATTCGTGGCACGTCTCTGGACATTTTCAGGAGTTATCTCACAGGCAGAAAACAGTCTGTTAAGCTGCAAGGCTATTTGAGTGACGAGGAATTTGTCACGTTTGGTGTCCCACAGGGTAGTGTTCTCGGACCGACTCTTTTTCTTATATACGTGAATGAGCTGTGTCAGTTATCATTACCTAACTGCAAAATAATAACTTATGCAGATGACACAGCTCTTATAATTGACGGTCTTAACTGGAACGATGTTCGTACCAATGCTGAACTGGCGCTAAGCTCTGTTATGGCATGGTTAACCGAAAACCTACTTACACTCAATGTCAATAAGACCAAGTTTGCAACCTTCTCTCCCACTAAAGCTGGTCAACCCCAAACACCCATTGTAATTCGTGCCCACAATTGTTCCTATAATGATAAGGACTGTAACACAAATTGTAATTGTGCCAAACTGGACAGTTCTGAGTTTGTCAGATACCTTGGCATTATTATTGACAATAACCTTAAATGGAAACAACAAATTAGTTATACAGTAACACGCTTAAGAAAGTTGATGTATATTTTTAAGAAACTTAGAGCCGTGGTGGATTTTGATAGCTTAATATCCATTTATTTTGCACTTGCACAGTCGGTAATGGGTTACTGTCTAGTGGTCTGGGGAGGAGCTCCTAAATCAGCTTTGATCCGCGCAGAACGTGGGCAACGAGCTATCCTTAAGGTATTAGCAAGGAAACCCATCCGATTTCCTACCAAAATCCTCTATTCTATTTGCAAGGTCCTCTCTGTCAGACAACTATTCATTCTTCGTACTACCCTTCGCAAGCATAGTCAACTAACATACGATCCAATCATATACAGCACGAAACGCCGCTCTGATAGAGTATGTGATAGAAAGTCGCGTAGCACCGTAGCCACAAGTCGGCATTTCAGACACATAAGCTCTAAATTATATAATAAAATCAATCAAACCCTTAATATTTATTCCCTAAATGGTCGTAAACTGAAAAAGAAAATTGAAACTTGGCTAAAATCCCTTGATTATGACGCAACAGAAAAACTTGTGGAAGCATAACATTTCAAACACACACACACTCACACACTCACACACACACACACACACACACACACACACACACAAGCACACGTTAGCACATATCCATACATTTAATACCCTACCTCATTATTTTAAATATTGTTAAATATTAAGAAAACTTTGTACAATTTCATTTAATTACTTTCTAAGTCTTTGTCTGGAACAACCTACTTCCCACCAGGAGGGGGCGTTGGTAGCTGTGCCACAGTTTTATACTTTTACAGCTATCATCGTTTCCATTTTGTTTGGTATTGTATATTTTTTAGTTCCAAATAAACGTTTTTATTATTTAAAAAAAAAAAAAAAAAAAAAAAAAAAAAAAAAAAAAAAAAAAAAAAAAAAAAAATAATAATTCTCGTATCCACATCTATATAGGGTCTAACACGGTATAGCAACCTCAGACGGAAAAAACAGTTACGCACAGCTTCCAGTATATGGGTTTCGAACTGCAGTAAACCATCAATAACCACTCCCAGGTTACGAGCTTCTGAAACCTGCTCAATTTGGGATCCATCAATCTTAATATTTGGGTTACTATGCCTGATGTTTTCGATAGATGCCCTGGAGCCCATCACCAAAAATTTTGATTTACTGGGATTTAAAACAAGTGAATTTCTTTTTGCCCAGTCTGAGATCTTATCTAAATCTTTATTCATTTTATCCACAGCTTCATGGCAATTCCCGGGATGACAAGAGATATAGAGCTGAAGGTCATCAGCATATAGATGGTAATTGCAATGCTCTAAAGAAGTGGTTATATCCGCAGTGTAAATAATAAACAACAGCGGCCCGAGGATAGATCCCTGAGGAAAGCCCCTGGCCACTGGACTGAGAGTAGATATTGCACTGCCTCCATCCCTACTATTCAGCAACTGCACACATTGATATCGATCATTCAAATAGCTATCAAACCAACGCAGTGTCTGTGAGTCACAACCGTAGTAGGATAACTTGGACAGTAATAGAGAAATATTTATGGAATCAAAGGCACGTGAAAAATCAAGTAAAGTGAGTAGAGTCCCCATGCCTTTATCCCTGGCCTCCAAAATATCATCTACAACATCAATTAAGGCTGTGGCAGTGCTATGTCCTATCCGAAAACCAGACTGCTTTTCAGGTAAGACCTTTAAAGTCTCTACATATTTTCTCAGTTGACTGCATACCACCCTTTCCAAGACCTTAGATAGGCAAGGAAGCAAGCTGATTGGCCTGAGATCTTTAATAGAGCTTGGGTTTGGCTTTTTAGGAATAGGTCTAACTAATGCTATTTTCCACAGGTCGGGGAAAGTTGAAGTAACCAACGATTTATTAATAATTCCTGTTATGGCGGAGAGTGTGTTTGGAAGTGTCATCATTAACATGTCAAGAGATATATTATCTACTCCCAAGGCATTAGTTTTTAGACCTTGAATAATTTTCAAGACTGCAACTTCATTGGTTGGTTCAAAGTGGAAACTGTCTGGACCATACCTCTGAAATTCATACTGAGTCAGTTGAGACAAGGTTACCTCACCACTACCAGGTACATCCAAAAACTGTTTATTAATAACTTCTGGATCACTACAGAAGTAGGGCAGTTCATGTATGTTACTACCTTTATATGTTATTATAGATTTTATGTTTTTCCATAGCTGTTTAGGATTTTCTATGTTCTTGTGAATGTTAGATTTAAAATAAGCTTGTTTCTCACTATCTATAGCAGCTCTTACTAGAAGTTTCATTTCTTTGTATGAGTTAAAGTGAGACTCAGACTTACTAGACTTAAAGCGTTGATGATACTTGTCCCGAAGCTTGACCATGTCTTTTATTGTATCTGTAATCCATGGACACCTTTTTTCTCTGATTAACACTTTCTTGAGTGGGGCATGAAGATCAAATAACATTAACACATATGAGTTAAAAGTTTCTACCATGTTGTTAACATCATTCAGACCCACAATGTGTTCCCAGTCTATTTTACTAAGATCATTAATGAAATGATCAAGCAGTATGTCTTTCATTGGCCTGAACGTAATCCAGTGAGGAATAGGCTTCTCAGTTTTAAAATTTAATTCGACAGAAACCACTGCGTGCTGACCAAGTTCTGGTATATGCAATACAAAAGTGTCGCAGACCTGGGCATCGGTACAGACTAGGTCAATTACAGTTTCACTGTATTCAGTGAAATGAGTAGGTTCCACAATAACATTCCTAAGACTAGCACAGTGCAAGAAATTGTTGAAAAGCTTTGTCTTACTGTCCTCAGGGTCCTGAATATCAATATTGAAATCTCCAAGTAGCACTATCTTGTCTGAGGGGGTGAGGGAAGACAGTGTATCAATGAGTGCATCTATAAAAATATTGACATTTAACCAAGGTGGTCTATAAGCCGTACCAATAATCAGGGATTGTGAGTTGAGATTCAGTTTTATCCACATTTGTTCAACTAGTGGTGAGACTGGATGTGGTACAGCGCGCACCCTTAGGTCTCGGCGGATATAGAACCCGACTCCCCCGCCTCGATCCTTGGGCACAGTGCGCGGGCGCGGCATGTGACGCAGCCTGTAGTTAGGCACTGTCGGCGCGCGGCCCTCTTCCCCCTCAGAGAGCCATGTTTCATTAATTGCCATAATGTCCACTGAAACCCTATCCATAGCTAAAAGAAACTCATCATGACGTGTTCCGAGAGACCCCGCATTAAATAGTCCTAAACGCAGTTTTTTATCTTTCTTCATCAATGAGTTTATAAATTATATTTCTGTTTATGTATGTATTGTTTTTACCAATGTCATATCTATAACTTATGCAATAAAACTCAACAGTGATGTTGTCCATAAATATAAGTTTATAGGTTATTAATAATTTATCTTGTATTAGGTTAAACATAGTTATTTGTAAATACTGAAATGTGATGTAAATAATAAATGTATATAATTTGTCATTTTTATACTTAAATTTTGTTTTGTAAATAGTAACATAAGTAATAGCCAGCAAGAGAAGTAAGGACCATGTTTGTCTCTCAGTACAATGAATACTTAGTTGATAGATATAATACAGAATAGCACAGGATTTTCTGTTCTGATAACAACTAGAATACAAGTATAAAAAGATAGTACAAAGTGCAAAATTACAAAAAATTAGGTATATAGGTAGGAATGATCGAATGAATGCTTGTTGCTTAATTATTATTGTTCTTAGAGGCATCACTAGCAAAAACACACACGAGGTCCTCCTCAGAGCGTATGTTGAACATGCGCTTACCATCCCCCTGCTTAGCGAAAATACGACCGCGCCTCGTCCAGATGTATCGCCAGCCCACACGCTCGGCCGCTTGGCGAGCGCGGTAGAACAGCTGCTTGTTGGTGTGTGTGAGCCTCTCATTGACGTAGAAGCGTTGGGGGGGGCCCGGCAGGTCGAGGTCAGCGCTGGTGGCGCCACGACGCACGCGCGCGCTCTTCAGCAGCTCGTCGCGGAGGCCGCGCCGCGCCAGGCGCACCACGATTCGGCGCGCGCGACCTGTCTCTCCACTTGAAGGGCTCGCTGCACTCGCGCCTGCCGCTTTATGAGATCTGGGGCCGACTCGCTCGGCGAAAACAATATCTCGGGCCTCAAGTGCGACGCCTAGTTTCCTAGCCACAAGCTCGACGGTATGTATTACGTTTTCTCCACCGTCGTCTGGAAGGTTTGCGATTTCGAGATCGGCTGAGAGCAGTTCTTGCTCCCTATCGTTGAGCTCTGATTTTAGGTGAGCCACCGTCTGCTCGAATTTACTATTAAAACTCTCAGAGGTGGCGGAATCCTGCCGGCTTTCGAGAGCTTTCACTCTGCACTCCAGACTGTCGACTCGCTCGTTGCACTCAGTGACAGCCTGGCGAAGTTCACCTACTTCTCGCCGAATCTCTTTGAGCTCCGCTTTTAACTCCTCCCTCATATTCTGCAATTCTGTTCTCAAGAGCCTTATCTCATGAACCATGTCCGTGCTTAGTGGCAACCCTGCATCTTGTTGCATACGACCATTCTGATCTGCAGCGCCTTCATGCAAAGTGTCTGAGCTGCAAGGGGTTCTTCCACAATCTCCGTCTACAGTTCTCCCTTTTGGAGTAACCAATGTGTCAGCTGAAAAGCCCACTTTTTTGCACCCCGGACACATCCATTCAGTTGATGACTTAGGTGGCTGTTTCAAGTGCGCACAGGCAAGGTGATATTTGTTATGGCACTTTTTACATGCAGCCACCTCTTCTTTCCTTTCAGCCACAAACTTACCGCAGCCAGTACACTTAGCCATCTTTGCAATGGGTACAAGATAAACACCAAATTAATATGCTAAAGTCAACCAATAGATGGCGCTATGTGTAATTTTAATTATTTACCAAATTAAAAGAAAATACTATATCTTCAAGTCTATAGGTGTTACAGAAGTATAAGGGGGACCAGTCACATACCCAAGAGATGCACTAAAATGGTTTTGTCCTTATATTTTTTTATTTTCACCTCACTTTTTAGTTGTTTAAGGTAGTTTTAAGCTCACTCTCTTTTAAGTTTATTAAATTGTCTTTTTCTAAAATTGTTTGTTAACAGATCACTGTGAGATCCATTGACCTTTTACGGCACGAAATTTACATTAAATATACACTACTTTCACACGCAGTTTACACTATTTACAAATTATATACGGGAAATAGCAAACAGAGCTTATGATTGCATTATGATTGCAAGGTATTTTGAGAGGACGCTAATCTAAACATTGAATTGTGTCTCTTTATTAATTTATGTCACCAACCTGTTAATGTGACGTTTTAAGTTCGTCGTATCGTTTAAGTTTGCACTTCTGCCGGCAGTCATATGACTGCCTCTTTTTTTAAATATTTTTTGTTGTAAAATTGCGTTATTACAGGAACTACACTACAGGACAGCTTTAGAGGGAGGGTAATGGATTAGCAGTGCGTGACGCTACAGTGATTACAGTCATCAGTAACCACTTAACGGCAGGTGGGCAGTGTGCTTGTTTGTTTAGCTTAATTGTATACCTATATTGATGATTTACCAAACGGTGATTAAAATATTTCTCATAATATACTACAACATCTCCGAAACCAGTTGACTACATTATTTCCATACATAATTGAAATTTACACGCACCGTTTGCATTATACATTAATATCACATATTTACGACAATCGGCATACAATGAAAAGAAAATTAAACGAGTAATCATGAATTACCAACGTTATCGTGTCAACTATCGGATCCGATGTCGATTTATTTCATCGATGGTTCATTTGCACGATGCCGCAGTAAATTCTCGTTTGCGGCAGCCCTGTGACACTTTTATGATAGTGCTCAATATAAAGAGGATAAAAGCCTATTTATACAACAACGGTCTACGGAGGGTAAAATCTTCATATCACTACTGAAATACGCTAAAAATCACAATAAAAATGTACTACAAATATTTTGGGTTCGTCCCTTATTTTGTTTTTGTATCCGAGATTTGGAGATAGAAATTCTTTTTACGGTAACAATGTAAATAGTTTGTAAACGTATATTAAATATTTTATTGCTTACATTCATATATTAGCTCACATACAAGTTCATGTACGTAATATCACAATTCCCTCGTCCTTATGTTAGTTTTCTTAATATCTACATAATCAAACATTCATTTCAAGTAAAACTATTTATCAAAGACAAACAGTTATAAATGATACAATGATTGTTACTTAATAATCTAAATAAATAGAACATACGAGTCGTACACACTGTTGAAATTGAATGTTAACATTATGTTTATCTTCTTACAATAATTCACTAATTGAATAAATAAACATTTATTTATTTATTTATGTGTAACATGTGTTACTTTGGGTATAATATACTTATTAGTGTATGTTCCTGGTTCACAGTTTAAAATGTAGGTATCAAATCCATAAAATTATATTATTATATACTAAGTAGATGCAGATAAAACAGTCTGTGTTTCATTTGTAATGGACAAAAACCACTACATCTAGACACAAATAAACCTAACCTAGCCTAGAGGAACACAGAAATCTAAAATTAATACAAAACTTAATTATTATAGGTGTTTTGATATTAATGAGAATTTAAAAATGTTGAATTTACATTTTAAGACCTTTTTTACACACATTGTGTTGCCTACCACAATGTATACCTACGCAAAAAGTCTTGGATGGGAATAGGCAATCTCAAAACTTCAAAAGTGGACTTAGTACTGGTCAGATAAAAAGATCTTACCTTAAACGGGTTCATGAATTTGAATTCAACCAAGAATACGGAAATCAAAACAAAACTATAATAACTAAGTTGTCTCAAAATTTAAAGGAGAGAAACATATGAAGGTATTTAAAAAATTGAATTTACCAAAGAATTCGGATATTAAATGTTTGTGTTCACGTCCCTATCTATAAAGGCAGCCTACATACCGCCCTGTGGCTTTAATAATAAAGTGATTCCTTCTGGTAACAAGTACGACCATAAATTGTACAATATTGATTCATGTGATTATTAATTGCTTAATATAAAAGCTTTTATTTTCGATGACATTTATTACTCGTTAAGCCTTGCTAAAATTAGTTTTATGGAAGCCAATGGCATGTAAAATAGTTTTATAGTGTAGACCTGTCACTGTTGTGGCCATAAACTTCCAGAAAAGCATTCTTTGAACTAGGAATTTGTATCGCTAACTAAAGTAAGAAAAACATCAGATTTAACCATTAGATGTCACAAAATGAATAAATTATCAAATTATTAAAGAAAAATACACCAGTGTCATTTGATGTATAGTTTATTTCCCCACTGTTGGTTATTGTACTAGTGTTTAGTGTAATTTGTAACTGAAAACTAAGTCCTGCAATCGTCTTCGAAATGTTCTTGAAATTTTAATTTTTTACCGTGTTCTTTCTGATCATGTAATGATATTCCGTGTATTGTGCTTGTGCTTAATAAATGTTTACCTTTGTTATTTTTTTTGTTAAAAGGGCTTTCTGAATACTGTGAACTCATCAGTTTGGCTACTTCTCGTAATAAGCATATTTATTTAAATATTGTATTTAATATAAGAAATTAAGCTGTGGATAGTTATAAGCCCGATCGAATCGAATGTACTGTTTACTTTCTTTCATATTTTTATGATTTTTATACTAAAAGTAACGCTTGATAAATATTTATTTTTATTCTTATTTACTTCAGTATTGCGGCACTTCGGAGTAAAATACCTATAATAAGCATTTACAAAGAATAACGATTATCTCCTTGTGTTCCAAATTATGCTATCACTATCAGCCTGTAAACTATTCCTTTACAAAAATCACTTCGACCGTTGCTATACTATACTGTGCTATACTGTGATGTGTGAAAAAAGTATATATTGTAATAGCTTTTTGATAGAGCAGGTACCAAGAAAGATGGATCTGTTTCTAGGTACTTAGGTTTTTACTGAAACCTTTAAAATACAATAAAGAAAAATAATCAGATAACTTGTGTTAGAAACATTCTCACAACCACTGATATAAAATATGAAAATCACTAACTACAGTAACTGCCAAGTTGTTCGTACCACTCTTCGCACTCAAGACAATGTTCTCAACTTATTCCTACCCTATTTATAACCCCACTATTCATTAATATTTATCAATCGACCAATAGCATTGTGTTACCGGTATAACCAGTCAAAATAATGTCATTTAACTTACTGTTATTAAATAGTGAACTGTGTTATCATCTATTATAGTTTGTCCCTATTTTTAATAAAATAAATAAGAGTTTTTGATGTGGTGACGACACTTGTAACAACACTTTTAAATATACGAAATATCTTGAAGCTCCGCGTGACAGCTCAGGCTACCACGCCCGCAGGCTTCTCCAACCCAAGTCCCCTTGATTCTTCATTGTTCCATTTACTAGATTAATTCAAATACGAATTAAGAGCATGAAGTCGCCAGCAGACTTTCGCGCGACCAAATAGTATTTATTCGTCAATCCATGAAGGTTGCAAGCGGGCGTGCGTAGTCCCCACAATATGTAGATATATAAATACTCGCAACACATTGAAAATATATTCGCAGTTATAATATTTATAAGGATAAATGATAAATTGATTTGTTGATTGTGAAAGAGTTTCCTTTTCAAGTTCTCTTTTTGCGTCATCGGCTTATGAGGTGCTTCATTATTTATTGAAGAGCTTCCACAATGTATTCATATTCAAGAATACGTTTTATTTTCATTGGACTGAGTGTTTCTATGTATAATTATAATAGGTATGTACAAGATAAATATCTTAGTATGTTTATCTGTACAGAATCAGGTGAGTTGAAAGACAAACACAAGTCATAATAAAAAAAAAATCTACCTATGCTGGTAGGACGTTACTGTAACGACAATAATAAAGTCATTATATTTTATACTAATTTTATAACTGTTCTTTCCTAGTTCTATGTGTGTGTTAACTTCTCTGTCCGAAGTAATGCCTTTAAACCACAAACATGTTGAAATATTTTAATTAAAATTCCAAGCAATTAATCATTATACACTATACGGGGTCTCAACAATACAAATGAAAGTATACAAAGTTCAAGCGCTTTCAAGTTTCAACTCAATTTCTAACATCTATTATTATAATCGTCAAACAGACGTTCGGAAGCACACTCACTCACACTGATTATTTCTTTAACAAAAAGACGTGTAACGAATGTAATTGATAGTAATGCAATTTCGCCAGTAGCGTTCCTCTATGTTTGTAAAGTCTATGATACTCATACTACTGGCTGCCAATCAACTTTGATGAATGGATGCTTAACGAATTTGTAATCTTAATTGAGTTCTTGTTAGTGAATTTTGTAGGGTTGCGTTTTTTCAGTTTTATTATAAACGTTTAAGGCTGTTAAGTGCCTATTTTTTTTTTAGTCAGGGCTTAAATAAGGTTAAAACATTTTGAAACCACTTTTTAATTAATATTTTATACCTTTGAAGAAGGTATTAAATATGTATCTTGTCCAATCTCGAGATTGAACAGGTGTATAAAGAAATCAGTTAAAAGTATGTACAGTTAAGTAACAGTAGTATTTAAAAATATTTCTATTATTATTTATATGATCAAATACGTTTTACAATGTCATCCTATTTTGACAACATATTATTTACTTCATATTTCTGATGGTGTCTGTTGAATAAACAGCTTTTTTATGTTACCATGCACTTAAAGCTATAAAAACTAACAAAGAAGCTGAATAGACCCAACGTTTAATATAAATTATAATTTTAATAAAATAGCTGGCGGCGGTCAACATATTTGCGGTTAATAAGCGGAAAATCAAAACTGCGGACAATTCAGTGAGAAAAGGTACTGTATAATACCTGTGTACGTAGAGTTGAGATAAACAGTTGAAATTCAATGAAACTCGTTGGACTTTTCAGTATAATACATGAGCAAGAATAGAATCGGAGTTTAAAATTTTATCAAGTTTTAAAATATCCTTTTTAATTTCTTAAAATAAAATATGATAGTAATAAATGTTTAAAGAAATAAAAATATATTTTGAAATTACTTTTGACAGCCCTAGCCCTACACCCGCTCAGAGAAAGGGATCATTGACACTTAATACCAATTAAATTTCATAAACCAACAAAAGATACAAGAAAATACAATTGATCATCAATATAGCTTCAAACTGTTCAGTAAAATGTTTTATTATATAACTATAGTTTATAATTTGAGGAATGACTTTTTACGCATAGCTACCACAACCATTATTTTAATGAGTTTTAAATAAACAATTAATAAACGAGACGAGCTGCACTAACTTTGCAAAAATTTGGTCTATGAATCTGATATAAGTTTACTGTAGTTAAAATAACTTAGCCTAACCACAGAACTGAGAATATGTATTTAGAAATGCTATGAGCTGTTTTTTGTTCTAATTCATGTGTCGCGGCCCCGTTGCACACGCTTAGACGATAATAATTATATAATATGAATCCTTTGAGTTGTACTAAATACATCTTTACGCTGATCAGTTGAAGGTATCGTTTCGTTGACATACTTGCCAACCGTTACGTCCGAGACAGCAGTAGCAATAGCAATAGAGATCTAACGAGTGTGCTTCGTAACATTTACCGATTATTTTCATGCAAAATGTATAGTAATATTCCTGTAAGAATGTAGTTCATTGCGTGCACTGCAGTCCTTCGATACATAATTACCGCGCGACTCGACATAATTATTGTTTTTTCACCCAGCTACGTTTCCGGCGAAAGTATATACGCAAGTACGAAAATGTTTGCACGTGTTTGCGGATGCTATGAGCGTTTGCTCATAGCTTCACCGTGCGTGACCCGCCCACATTGCATTTCTTACTTATTTTCAGTTCTGTGCGTATAACTGTCCAAATTTAATTTGTTCCTAATTTTCAGTTTAAGTTTTGATCATTAAATCAAATTACAAAAAAAAACTAATTTCTACAAAACCATAAGTTATTAATTTATGATGTTTATTTAAAAATGATTTGTCAGTCAACTACCGCTACCAATTAGTCAGTATTACAGATAAAATACCTTGAGTTCTATTTTTAAATTTTTAGTATTATACTGACGCTAAGGTTTTGTTTACTACATACAAAAGTAACATATCTGTCAATCTTTTTACAACAAGTGTCTGTCACTACAAATCAATTAATCAATCCATACAAAACAATTAGCTTATTGCATTCCATTGCTGGATTTTGGACTTCGGCTTCTCCCAACTTGCGTGTGGCTAGGGGGCGTCCTACCTTCCGTTTACCGATTTGCGGTCTCCACTTTATGACCCGTTTGCTCCGACGGCCATCGGTCCTTCGGCAGATGTGACCAGCCACATCAGCATAAACATCATAATAAAACCATACTTACATAAAATTACACTCTTAACAACAACCGTGTAAACATGGGAGAGCCATGCTTCGGCACGCATGGGCCGGCTCGACCGGAGTGATACCACGGCCTCACAGAAAACATGCAGTGAAGCAATGTCTGTATTGCTTTTCGCCAAGTGAGTGAGGTTACCGGAGGCCCTAACCCCCCTCCCTGCCTCCTCTTCCACCCTTCCCCTACTCAAACCTTAAAGGCCGGCAACGCACGTGTGACTCTTGAGTTGCAGGTGTACATGGGCGGCGGTAGTCATTTACCATCAGGTGACCCGTCTGCTCGTTTATCCCCTGTATCATAAAAAAAGAGTGTAATTGAAATTACAATCGATAAATAAAAACATCTGTTTATGACTACGATACTCCTACGTTAACTCTTTAAAGGGCCATTTTGCTACTCTGTATAATTCACCTTTTCAGTTGATGATGATGTTAGCATCTGTTATCTGTTGTACTCCTTAATCGACGGTTTCCGAGGTAGTGCAAAATAAACACCCGGACAGTAATGATCGTCTGCGGAGGGTATTGTTAAGGTTTGTACACATCTAGTTTAAAAAAAATTAATGAAAAGTATATTATGCCTACTAATTTTAGTTGAAGTTAAATTATTCGTAATATGGCAGTACCAAATTGTACACCTCCACAGACCCAACAACAGAGTACGTTGAATTGACGTAATGCGTAGGTGTAGGTTCTTCTCTGGTATTAAATCCTGGATAAGTTATGTACCTATATCTACATATATTTACAAAACGACTACTAGATACACAACAAACAGTCTAATTCGATTATACACCTATTATTATATACCTAAGGATTTACTATGCATATCGCAAATGCTAATAAAAAGAAAAACAATACTTGCAACATTGTACATTTTTGTTGGGTAATAGCAATCCTTATCCTTACTTCCTAAATAATATTATAAATTCGAAAGTAACCCTGTCTGTCTATCTGTCGCCCTTTCACGCCAAAACTACTGAACCGATTTGAATGAAATTTTGGTACATAGATAGTCTAAAGCCTGAGAAAGGACATAGGCTATTTTTTAATGCAAAAAAAGAGGTGTAAGGGGTTGAAAGGTGGGGATGAAAAGTTGTATGGAAGTATCGTCATATTTAGAGCTAGAAGCTTGAAACTTATTTTTTAGGCTGTTGATTCGATATAAATACACTATTCCACGCGGACGAAGTCGCGGGCACAGCTAGTCTATGATAAAATTAATAAATCTAAATAAAAAAAAATGTAATGTTGCTAACAGTCTGTATATACCCTAACTTTAACGAGCTTTATGCCCCTGAGGCCAATTATTTAGTCTAGAATATTGCATACACTAGTTCGCAGAATGTTTACACATTAATTAAAATGTTAAGTCTAAGATACACTTATCTTAACAATGCACAATATTAACTGTCATTTAAATTGATTAAAAGAGAATTACAGGTTTACTTGTTTATATATAATATATGTATATTTTGCTATATTTAAATACCAATGAGATATAGTGTTTACAGAAGTGTTTCTGACAGAATCTGCTCCATCAAATCTGTTCAATCAGCAATTTTTGCATAACAAAATGATAATTAATAATTAATTAAATCTTTTTAAATGAAGGTATGTAGGTACATGTGTATCGGACCTAATCTGAAGGAGAGAGTTAATCGTACCTTGAAGTATGCGTTATTTTTATTACTTCTTCTTAACAAACCTAAATCAACAATATACCTTGATTAGATCGATTTTATTAGATCAACTTGCCGGCATTCTAAAACTTCGTAAACTGCACACTTAACAAATAATATATGCATACAAATAAAACATATATATATACATATATATAAAATTCGATATACGTGCCGGACATAAAATCTAATCATATTTTACTTTAAAATATGATTAGATATCATATTTTAAAGTTATATAAAATATAACTTTAAAATATGTTTATATTATATATAATTTCAACATTAAACAATGTTGAAATCAAGATAACAATAGAACAGAATCTATTTTTATTGATCGAGCGGTCTTATAAGATCTTTAAAACTGCTATAATGAATTTTAGCATGACTTACAGATTTCAATTACAGAGTTTTTCGAATCATTCTGAAAAGAGCAAGGAATTGTGAACCTTTGATTAACCGGATTAAGGATGATAATTCTTTATAGATATTAAACCAACATCAATAACAGCATAGCTAAGCTTAATGCTCAATTGAAACTTAGTGAATTACTACACACGATAATAATCTCCATAAATAATTACAACGACAGGTGTTCTAAAGTCATGAAGATTATATTTTTAATGATATTACATCGGGAACCTAAGGAGTCGTGTAATTCCAAGAGTATTATAGGTAATTACATACACTGCAGGCACGACATTGGACAACATTACAAGCGAACTGTTTTGTTAGTTGCGATAACGGTTATAGTATTCGTCTGTATAAGTATGATGATCGATAACTGTAAAATGTTGAATAACTCTAAAATACTTTCTAATTTTAAAATAGTCTTTATTTCATTTCCTACCATTTATATCAGAAACGGCTTGGAACACGTATGCCGATATTTATATTGGGGAGAATTTCATATTCCACGACTTCTTCGTACCATACATATAGTGACCATAATTTTAAGCTTGTTGGGGATCTGAAATTTTGCATAAAGTTCCCAATGTTTCCTATATTGGTTAGGTTTAAAAAAACCTTTGTTGGACCATATCAATCCCGATTTATATAAAAATGAAACTAGTGTGTGACCATAAATGTAACATAAGTTATTCTTAAAACGTAAAATGAATAATAATTTTGATTCAAAGGTAGTTTCGTAAGAACAAAATATAAATATAGTTTTGGTCAGAAGGTAATAAAGGGTTTAGATCATACACAGCATTGCTGATTTCTAAAAGATTTGCTCGATTCCATAATTGCCATTTATTTTTACTCTTTGATTTTTCTTCACGGTTGGTGTACATACAATAAATTGGCATATAATTATATAATTATTATTGTTTCAAACTACTTCCGTGCCGTATAAAGTCAGGAAATAAACAATAGAACTCGCAAGTAAATAGTAATAGATTAAATATCATTCATATTTCCTATTGGTGTTTGACACTTCGTAGGCATTAGTCAGGGATTGATTAGGGTTTTATAGATGAACAACCCGCATGAGGTGAACTATAAATAAAAACATTAGCATTTTTTTTAAAGAATTCTAGAACAGGTATTTGTTAGTTCATTTACATTATTACTGCGTTTGTGGTTTCGATAGATCGAGGTCCTGTGACGACGGTGCTAAGTCGATCATCGGTATATTAATTTACTGACGTAACGACGACGTCGAGTAGTTAGTATAAGTGTATAGTATAATAGGAAAAAAAAAGAAATTAGGTTACGAAATTCATCTAGTTGCCTAAGTTTTTTTACTGGAATTACTTTGAGATTGGAAGTAATACGACATTCATATCTTTAGTTTTCCGATGACATTATAATAATTGTGGAATCGCTTACTAGAACAAATTTTAAAGGCGTCTAGGGATGGTGGGAGGTTAGAAGCGACTATATACAAATTATACAATATAAAACATATATTTGCTTAGTTCTGTAGTCAGATTTCAGCCACATGTTATCATGTTATATTTTGCAAAAAGCCCTTTTTAATTTTAAAATTAGACGGCCGGCAATAGGAGATTTGGGAGTTACTTTATTCGGCCAGTGAAAGAAATCATATATTTTTTATGTATTTTAAACGAAATTATCTGTTAAACAAGATGATAAACTCATTTCTAGAACAATTGTTTTGTTAACTAGACATATTTCTAGAACAATTGTTTTGTTAACTAGACATATTTCTTAGAAACACCTAGATTACAATCGGGCCCATGACTCTTGACGTTGAAATCAAATGTTTGACTCAGTTTAATAAATACCTTAGCCTGTGATTACAAAGCAAATCCCTTTTCACACAAAGGGGATACGCTGATTATTATATGTCTTAAATCTTTGCCCATTATACTCCTATCATAAACAATGGCCTGAAACTAACAATACTCAACATATCCGCTAGAACCGGTCGATCTAAGTAACATGTATTGAACAAGGCTTACTTTGTCATTTATTATCTAAGACTCGTCGACAGAATGCATTGTTATGACTAGAAGCTGTTCTACAATTAACATACACGTGTGTCTATATCTTGTCCTTGGCCAATCACAGAATTTTATAATTATGTTTACCTGTGTGTATGTAATGTAGTTATTATGACAAATACATTATCTGTTTGTAAGGAGTACCTTAATGACTTCTTCCTTACAATTTTTTTTTGTCATGTAAATAAATATCATGATATGTATGTATGATATGTAACTTATAGGCTATCTTTAGCCTATAAATTACAAATTACCTTAGGTAATGCTTGTACAGGCTCTAATACTCCCTATAATCGACTATGGCGACGTGTGCTATTTTGACCTGAATGCAGATCTTCTCAATAAACTTGACCCTCTTCTCAATAATTGCATTCGATTCGTTTTTCAATTTACAGAAATAGGATCACGTGTCTCAGCACCGTTCTAACTTGAAGTGGCTGCCAATTCGCCAACGTAGACAGACACGAGCATTAACTACCCTATATTCTTTACTCTTCTATTCAAGTCCTCCTTTCTACTTAACTTCTCAATTTCAATATTTAGGTGCAAACCATACTGTAAATTTTAGATGTTTATAAAACCGGCTTCTCCATTGTCCCACTCAACCGCTCCGACTTCGTACATTCTACCTTCTTTGTTCAATCTGTCCTGTTATGGAACGCGCTCCCTCCCTCTCCAGATCAGGATGGCAAAAACTCGGATTACCTTCAAATATATGTTACGGAAACATGCCTCATCAGATTCTTTTTAACCTTAAACTCTCTCCTTACCGAATTTAATATATATATTATATGTTTATAAATATATATATACGTACATATGTATATGTATATATTTAAGTATTATATTAGCATGTAGATGATAAAGTACTGTCACAGATTACTAAGTAGTTACTATGGTACTGTGGGTACTAATATTATTTTTTATTTGACTTAAAATTTATTTAATATTTATATACTTCTTAATCTCTATGAATCTACCTTGTTTTGTCTCTGCATCGCCTAAAGGTTGACTGGGAGAATATGCCTACGGCATTAAGTCCACTTTTGACACATTTTGTGCATAAAATACAAAGAAATATAAAAGAAACGAAATTCAAGCTAAATTATAAGTAAAGAATATTATTTATATTTTAAACAATGTTTTAAAGTCTATAACAAAAGAAATGCAAATATGAAAACGCTTAATTACCCATTTTAAAACTTTACCTATACAATAGTATAATAATAGTATAATAGCGTTTACAGTAGGCAGGGTAATAACCCTGCCTACTGTAAACGCTAAAATATTTTAATTAGTAATAAATGACTATAGCCTACATTAAAACTGTTGATTGCACTTCAATATAATTCGAATTCATTTGCAGCACTGCGCAATATTTAGCAGTAATTTACTTTATTTTGTGGTTATAAAACTTTTAGATAATATTTTTGAGTGTATTTCATTTCATATGACACCAGTGTTTTAGTACTTTTAAATATAAGCACATTAAGCATTCTCATTTGGAAATTGCTTGTCGGGCAATATCCAAATTCGTTATTTTTTTCTCCCACATAGGATGAGGATGGCATTCTCGCCGATGGAAGAGCATATTTCTTTAGTAGATCTTCGTACTAATTAACAATATTATCGAAGATGAGATTATTTACGCTACTACTATTCGTAAGTCACAAGTACTTCACTAGTCTTAGGGAGTTTTTGTAGTTTGTATATATACGTTACTTTGAAATCCCTAAAAATGGTTTTTACGGATACTCCTGATAGTACCTAAGCAACTTTTGCGATTGTACTCACCAGCACCCCTCGCTAATCACTACATATTATAAAACAAATACCCCGCCGCGTCTGTCTGTCTGTCTGTTCGCGATAAACTGAAAAACTACTGAACGGATTTTCATGCGGTTTTCACTAATAGACAGAGTGATTCATGTGGAAGGTGTATAATTTGTTAAGATTTTGTGTAAATTAATTGAAATATGATGATGATTGTTGAAGATGTCTCTGCTACCCGTGCGAAGCCGAGGCGGGTTGCTAGTAATACTTATAAATCGCAGTCTTTTCAGGGCTGAAACAGCTTCCCCAGTCCAGAATATAGATGCTAGCTACATCATTATTGTCGATTATGTCTTAAATACAATATATCAATCATAATCATTATTAGAAAATTGCTTACGGCTATTAAACCTTAACTACCACTGTTTTAAGTGATTGCAACTCCTACTTGCAACAGTGTCTTTGATTTTGACATAACCGGGGTGTGGGAAGTACTGTCACAAATTACATTAATGATTTGTACGTTCTCTTATCTTGCTTTTGTTTAAATTAATGTCACATCTCTTAGTTACCTAAATCACACTTTACCGTGTCGAGAGTGACACTTTTTCATTTTTTTTCTTTTAATTATTTTTCGGACTGCACTTGAGACATTTAAGAAAAGTCTTGAAAGTAGCGCTAACGTTTGTAGGTGAAAATGAAACATAAATATTACCGAGTGCATATAACAAAACATAGTAAAGGCAAACACCACTTACTCCAATAACTGTTACTGATCAACGTGATGATCTTTTCACTAATTAAAAGCCAAGTATTTTTTTTAAAAAAACAACACAAATCCAGGTGTAGAACAGGGACAGTTTAAACTCACCAGCAGAAATTCTCTTTAATCTAGCTCAGCATTAGATCAAACTTGAATAGTTAAACTAACATATATATATATATATAGCTTCAGACCAATTAGCATTAAACTATTATCGGGTATGGTAGGGTTTGCTCGAATCCAATTAAAATTAACCAGCGTTGCAACTTGAAGGGCTAACAATATATTTAATGCCCGTCAATGAAGAATTATCGCTACTTCGGGAACCTCAATTTAAGGGCTTTATTTAACTATTCCACTATTTAACCGACTTCAAAAAAGAATGTTCGGCTCCATGTATTTTTTTTTTGTACTTATGTATACCGATATTTCCGTCACCTGCACCGATTTAAAAAATATTTTTTTGTTTAAAAGGGTATGTTCTCAAGGTGGTCACATTGTCACCAAGTCCGAATCTGATCATGGTATCCTTAGATACCCTTAGGTAATGGTATATAAAACGAGGGAATCCCTCAGAAATTAATTGCACATGTGGTGTGTTTGTTGAATTTTCTAGAAATTAAGCAACATTGACGGTTAAAGTGGCAAATGTTACTATTATTAACCAACTTCAAAAAAAAGAAGGAGGTTCTACGTTCGGCTGTATGTATTTTTTTTTATTTGAGAGACAATTCCAATCGATCAATACCGTTAAGATAACTAGTATTTTACAAAAGTAAATAAACCTTGAATAATATTCTTCTAGTGATGAGCAATGTTCTCTATCCGTACTCTTAAAACTTATATAAGTGTACTCGTAGTGTTAGTAGTGACTTACATCTATGAAAATGGCATCCGCAACCACAGACCTGAGACTGGTGTATTAATTGTTTTACTAGGAATTACTAGGAAACACTATCGAGCTTACGCTCTTTACGAAGCATTGGAAAGTAGCAATTTCGTATCACATTCGAAAATGACGAAATATTATTGAATTTTTTAAATTTTAATTTAATGTAATTATAAAAATAAAATAATATTTATTTTGTAAATAAGCAGACACCTTATTCAATATGACGACGAGTGAGAAAGAAAGACGAAATATATTATGATCATTCTACCAGGAATTCCAGGAATAAATAATTTAAATTTTAATGTAAATAGATTTAAATTCAACAGCAGACATATACGATTAGATCTGATAAAGTTTTAATTACAATAGTAAATAAACACCGTAGGAGATTCAGTACGAAACCATTACTGAAATATAATAAGTCGTTCGTTTATCGACGGGTAGTTTTGCATTTGAGTAAGTTGCAAAAGTAGCATCTTAATAACACCGAGGATAGATAGCATCCCATAGAATTATCACATAAATCAACTGAGTCAATGATTAATACGATGAGAGTCGACCACTACGTTGTCGTTATAACGGTTGGGTGTAATTAAATTGAGCTTCCGTATACTGAGACGGTATGCAGTGTACATTGACGGGTTTAGTAATGGAGTATTTCTTCGTTCGATGAACACGCTTCGTGGAAATTGAGCGTTAGGCCTCAACAATATAATCTTTTCAAGCGATTTGAACAACGGTTATAGAGTTGCTTTATCGATGAAACGGTTTAAAGGCTACTAATTACACTTACGAGTTAATAGGTTACGAGGCAATATTGTGGACGATAGCTGTCATGAATCTTGATGAAATATTTTTCTTTCTGAAAAACTAAACAAACATCTAACTGCCCAGTCTTTGTCTTAGCTACTTACAAAACAGTCATTTTTTTTATTATTAAACTATAAATTTTTGTTATTATCATTTGGATAAAAAAAGAGTGTGATTGTTGATGGTTTTTGATGTTTTGTGACATGTAAAAAGTCTGTAATCTAGAATTCGTGAGAGATTTTCAGTATGTTACATAGCCACTTACAAGAGCTCTACCTATATGAAATAAAAATATTAATAAAACCGTACAAGTGTGAGTCTGACGCGCACCGAGGGTTGCGTAAGCAAACAAACTTAAATGTAGATACTAGACTTGTACAGGGCTTGACTTGATCTCGGGAATCAATTCTCGAAGATTGTTGCCCGTATTTTAGACAAAATTTAACTTTGCAGTTCTAAAAATACTCTCCCATACATCGATTTACGACAAAGTCAACTAAGTCAACTCAAGTCAACCGCAAAATATAAGTTTGTAATCACAAAAACTATTTTTTTATGTGATATAACAACAAATTAACAATATTTGGATTTTTTTCTTTACTTGTTCCATTAGACTGTTGTAGGTCTATGGGAAGTACCCTAAAGGTTTTGATTTACCTGTGATGTTGTTCAAATTTGTTAAAATCTGAGGCTTTAATGGCCGTATCATTTGCTTGCGTTAACTTAGAAGATTGATTTTTTTTGCAGCTTCACGTCTACCGAATCCTGAAAAAAAGGGTTTTCACAGAGAGACAGACAGACGGACAACAAAGTGATCCTATAATAGTTCTTTTTTTTCTTTTGAGGAACGAAATCCTAATAAAAGTTATCCTGTAATAATAGCGTTAATCTACAAAATATAATTTCCAGTTCTGTTCTTCTTCGCCACACAAAAATTATAGTAATTATGTACATTCACCATGTATGTATCCCAGAAAGGGTAGGCAGAGACGTAATAAACACCCAAATATAACTTGGACCTTCTCACGTAAGTGGGCATTTTGGGAAATTGGGAGTATATTGGAAGGAAAAGTTAGTTAAGAACGGCATTTTTCTACATTTTTCACATCACTTTCATTAATTGAGAAAATCTAGAAATAATCTCTTTCAAATGACGTTTAATGCTCGATTTACTCGAATGACGAATTTACTCTACCCGGCAGTAATGTTGTTTGTTATGAATCATTCACTTAAATAAACTTTAATTCAGAAAACAGCTAACTGCAGAAATCAGCCCTCCGATCTTAGACAATATACTAATACTTAAAGGGTACATTGTCCTTACATTAAAATCCCCTCTTCAACTACTGTTTCTTTTCTAACAATATATCATTCAATTTAGTTTTCTAAGTACTGGGCATCCGGGTCTGAGCCGTTGCAATCAACGCTTGAAATTGCAATCGCTTAAAAGTACATAGCGAATTATCCATAACATTGTTTTGACCGTTAAGTAACATTAGGTTTCTTGATTGCCTTTTGCAATATAATGGAAAAGTATTCTGAGGTAACAACTACTTTATATAAGAGAAGTTGTACCCGTAACATAATACATATAAATTTTTCATGATAGGGTTTTAAATCTAGTATCAAGACATACATGCATTTTCGCATACGGCCAAAATCTATAGTAATCAATTGAGACAGCTATGAATAAAAATCCAATTTATTTATTATACATTTTTTATTTTTATTTTTATGCAGTCTATGCTGGATAACAGGATGTAAAGTAAGAAAAATATTAAAATTTAACCTAAGTGATGTAAGAAAGTGAATGTTTAGATAATTTTTGAAACCGGGAAACTCGCAGTTTACAGAGCTTCTTTGTACTTTAGTGTTCTACTATAGTATGGTTTTATAACAATGAAGGATGATGCGGTTGAAACGGAAATGATAAGTCCTGAAAATGACTATCTGACTGTAGCAGATATTAGCTGAAGTCAACCAAACTTACTATCGCGTCTACGAAAATACAAGAGATACCCTTGCAATGAGCTGTCATTATAGACCATTTATTCACATTTCAGATTATAGAATATAGTTTGACTGGCCTGTTAACCTAGTGGTTAGTGATCCCGACTGCTGAGCCAGAGATCGTGGTTTTGATTCCCACCCAGGACAAATAGTTGCGTGATGAGCATGATCATTTGTTCTGTGTAATTTATCTATATCTAATGTGTATGTATTCAGAAATATATAAATATGTTTATCAGCAGTCTGGTTGCCATAGTACAGGCTCTGCCTAGTTTGGAATCAGACGGCCGAGTGTCAGACGTGTCAAGTAAAAAAAATATTTTTTATAGCCCAATTGTTAACGAAGGCTTTATATTATATAAAAAAAAGCTATGAGCTAGGAAATACTCAGCAATACCTACATGACTGCATAACCCCAATTATTGTTAGATATAATAATAATGGTGATTAAAGTAATACATATATGTACGTATATTTATGACATTTAAAAATCATAAGCATCAAAACAGTCAAACCAATTTTTTTAGAACACAGTCAAAATACATTATGTTATAAAATTGGTCTTAATTAAGTGTAATTTTAAACATCGGAATAAATGAATAAACGTATGTCGTGACTTATGGAAGGACAAAATCGGGTCTTTCTTATGTAAATATAACTTAATTCAACATGGGAGATATAAAAAATCTCCGGCTTCCAATAACCACTGCAATCAACAGATCATCGAACCGAAATACGTTCATTAAATAATTACTCAAGCAATTGAGTAGCAAGTTCATAAAATAAATTGAAGTAAGAGAAACCGCGAATCAAAATTGCTCCTAAACTCGAAAAGGCCACGAAATTAAACACTTCCTGAAATTATACTATAATGATACCGACAGATGAAAGATTAATAATTATACTATCAAATATTATCAGAAACTAAATTATTCCAATACAGTTACTTTATCAATCTTGACTTAGCGAATTAATTGAATGCATACTACGTGGTCACGATTGCGATAATTGCTTCATAATATCAACTTTTTACTACATTTGATACTCTCTATGGCGCGGTGGTAGAGCATTCTGTCGCAGATTCGAATTCTGCTTAGTGCAAATATTGGTATGCATGAATACCATTTGCATTGGTTTGGGTATTTCTATATATAATATGTATATGAAGAGTTTTTCAATAGGGACAAGTCTTTAGCAGCCGATGCCGGCGATGTTGGATTGCCTACTGGTGCGAATTTTTGACAGTTAAAAGTGTATTATCAAAACGGCAGTTCAATTAGTCAAACGTTTCGTGCGTTACTAGAAACTCGTAGTCAACATAATCGTCCTAAGGAGGACATTATCGTTACACAGTGAAAAAATTTGAAACCACTGGCTCGGTGAGGGATCATCCACCTCCTACCCGTCGTCGAAATGTGCAAAACAGTGAGAATATCGAATTGGTGGCTGAAAGTGTGAGAGAAACTCCCAACTTGTCAATTCCACGACGTTCACAACAAGTCGGCCTGTCTAAAACTTCGACTTACTGAATTTTGCAAAAAATATTGGGCCTAACCCTTACAAAATTCAGCTGACGCATGAACTAAAGGTTACTGATCATTCCCAGGCCCGAAATTTTGCTAATTTGGCTTTGCAGCAACTTCATGACGACCCTAATTTTTCGCAGATAGATCTTTAAAAAAAAATGAATTTGGGTAAATGAAAATCCTCAAGAGGTTCATGGAAGAAATTGTGAAAGACTGACCGTCAGGTGCGCATTTTGGGTTGGGCCGCGTTTTTTTTAACACCGAGGCTAGTGATTCAATAGCTATGAATGGTGATCGTTATCGGCACATGATTCGGATTTTTTTGGCCAAAACTGGAAGAAATGGATCTGACAGATATCTGGTTTTAACAGGACGGCGCCAACAGTCATACCGCCAGAGAAACAATCAATTTATTGAAAGAGAAATTCAACACATTCCTAATCTCAGAATTCGGGGACAAGACATAGCCTCCAAGATAATGTTATTTAATCCAAGAACTGTCGAAGACCTAAAGAGTAACATAACACGCGTCATCAATGAGATAGAGGTGTCATTATGTCAAAAAGTGATGGAAAATTGGACGTCTCGTTTTCACGTTACCGTACGAAGCCGAGGTGGTCATTTAAATAAAGTGGTATTTCATACATAATGCCAAAGAGTAAGCCGCCAAAAAAATATAATCTAATTGAAAACAATAAATGTGTTTTTATGTCAATTCAAATATACCTGGCGTCTTTGAGAAACCCTGTATTTACAAAACAAAGTGTCTTTAAGTCTGCTAATAACTGTGCTTTGTTTAGATGATAGATAACACTGTCTAACATGGGTGTGTAACGTTTGAAATAACAACAAAAGTTCTAATGATCATATGACCTAATTTCATTTAATATACTTTTTTTTTTAATATAACGACGATCAAATTATATAATGAATTATTTATATATTTTATACTTATATTTATTATATTTTACCTAATTTTATATGGTATAATGAACATTTTCTATAATGCGCATTTGACCCATTTGACCTCAATATTCAGTTAGTATTATATTCATCTACTATAATATTAAAAATCAATAAGAAACGTTTAATATAATTTAGAAGCGTCAGATACGATCTAAAGTTATTGAATCATTTGGATTAGGTTAGGTTAGAAAAGTAACTATTGTTTGAGAAGCATTTGGTTCAGATGAGGATATAACAGTATGATGTTTCCTGATATTTACTTATTCATTACAGAATTTTGCCTGAAAATTCGGTCAAATGAACGTTATATAAAAAAAGCTTTATACGCATTGAAAATTATATGAAATGAACGTTATACTAAATGTTATTAGAGCAAATGTAGCTTAAATGAAATATAACATTAGATCACATAAAATAAGGTTATTTGTTTTTATAGCATACTATTAGCACGGATAGCAGAGACATCAATCAACAATCATCATCATATTTCAACCAAATATACCTTAACAAATTATATACCTAAAACCTTTCTCATGAATCGCTCTATCTATAGGCGAAAACCGCATGAAAATCCGTTCAGTAGATTTTGATTTTATCGCGAACAGACAGACCGACAGAGGGGGCGGGGGACTTAGTTTTATAATATGTAGTGATGAACGTTATTTCAAGTGATATTATACTATCTGTTATTATGCCATATGTTACACACCCGTCTAACATGTCCTAGAATATATTTATTATTATTAATTGATACTGGTAACAATAAAATAAAAATAGTGATACTAAACAAAACATAAGTATTGCATATAATTTACAATTTCAAATATAAACAACTATTGAAATATTGCAACAACGCGGCTCGAACATGTAAGTAGGTAAACTTTGCGCCCTTGCATAGTACAATCTCGGCCCTGTTTATAAATAATACCATTGCTGGGTATGGTTCTCTTTAATTTATCAGAGAGCTCAGATCATAGACTTCACAAACCTATAAGAACATTATAGTAAACCTTCAAGTATGCAGGTTCGACGTGTTGAAGTATGTTGTCCCTCACCGTTATGGCCAGTATAAAAATCAGTGTCTCACTATAGATACTTCGTAGTTTGGGTCTATATATAGCTGTGTGCTAACTTACTCGTAGAATAATTATAAATAAATTATACGAACCATTGCCCCGTGTAGAAGTCGAACCTATAACACACAAATCACTGAGGCCATTATCTGTAAAATATTAAATAGTTTTATAAAAATGCAATACACTTTATAATACACCATAAAATAGTTAACAATATTTAAAAAAATAAAAACAAATATTCGTACAAACGGCGGTCTTATCGTTAGTCGATTTGTTACAGACAACCCTTAGATGGACAGATGCAATGGACTTCTGTATAGGGCAGTTTACAGGTGCACGAATACAGTTAAGTAAATTATTGGATTTATATGAATGTAAGAGGAAAAGAACGCATAATAATTAAACGTACTTATACCTTACATAGAAACTTATTAACATATCTACAGACAAACATATATATATATACACATACACACATTTATACACATACATACATACATATAATAAATACATTCCAATATTAACTAAATACATAATGAGAGTAATTATAAGTATTAAAGAGAATATAACTATGATGGCAGATAGTAATCAGAGACCAGTTTTTTTAAGTGTTTAGTGATTGAGTACGCCTAAAACATTCAGGAAATGCATTCCACAGGCGATCTGTATGGATCGTGAAAAAATTATGAAGGAAATTAGTGCGAGTGTAACGGTATTTTCAAAGCGCTGATTTATAGCTATACTTAAGTAATTCTGTCTTTTCGGGGATAACTGTAAGATACTACGGGCCGCCCTAAAATCCATTTTACTCAACTTCCGCTAGAAGTCATGTCAATACATATCATACTAGCTGCGCCCCGCGGTTTCACCCGCGTAAGTCCGTCGTTAAGTTTTCTTTTTTGTGCAAACTTCACATAAACCATTTACTAAATAGTCCGAACAAAGCCTAAACATTTGGTTTGGATAGGTAAGCCCGTTCTTGAGTTATAAAATTACAACGAAAAGTGGCATTGATTTTTATATATATAGATGAATAATTGAAAATAGAGCACATATAAAGGCTTTGGTTACGAGCTCTTACTACATTAACTACATAAATTGTAACCTTGCCGTGTCGTACGATACTAACCAATACTGGTACGACGTCACGGTAACCACACTTTAAACTGTGGTTATTCAGCATTACAGCTATATCCACAAAAATCTTATAACATATGAATGAAATAATATACTGCAGGACGTGACTCTTTAAAAATGTTTTTATAAATGATTATAATATAATGAAGTTAAAACTAAACATGCATCTTTCCATGTTTGTTAATATAGAAAAGAAAAACTCGTATTTAAATAGATAGTTATGTGAAAATGTCAAAGTAATTGGTAAAGAACTTTTAATGGCTTAATATTTATATTATCATTAAAGTATATATGGGCGCAAATCTTCAAATATTGTTTTTTAAGTGATTGTAATTTTTATAGAAATATCCAAAATACATTAGATTTATATTCAAATAATTTATTAGTAAACAGTAAAACAATTATTTATCAAGCTCTAATATTTAGTTCGAATAGACACTGTTTTGACTGTTTAAAGTTGAACTTATGGTTCATATACTCATTTAAAATAATAAAGTATTCAAATAATTGTGTAAATGTGCAAAATAAAGTTTATTAGAATTTATATTATTATTCTGTTTCGAATTTTATTATTTTATGCATTAAATAAAACTTAATTTCTATTGAATCCTGATTGCAGCGCCATCTGCTGACGATCTGTATAAAAATAATATTTGTTTATATTAAATAAATGTAATTTGTGTAAAATAAATCATTTAAAGTTATGTAAAATTGATTAACGTATTTCTTTGGAATATTAAACTGTATTTCAACAACTATTTTTGGTCATTTGTAATAAGAGAGGTTGTAGTCGCTTTTCCGTCTAAAAATCTATTGTAAGGTTATTTATAAAAACGTTTGGATTGTGAAAAAAGAGATTAGTACTGTGCTGGCGGTTGTGTGAAAATAAACTAAGTAATATTTAGTACTTGTTTTCATTTTGATGGACCCTGAACATGGAAACCCTGGCGTATCGCCGACATGTACAACTGTTTACAACCAAATCACAACCTATAAGAAAATATCATCATTGGGCGGATATAATTTTTTATGGGTCTATCGCAAAGGAACCAAATTACACTCTACTACACGCCCCTCATGTATATCTGTTTACAGCAGGCTAATTGAAAACATAAACTGTCGTATAAATATGACCGCTATTAATAAGTAACCATAATAAAGATAACGATGATAAGATACTGTAAACAAGCAAATATGACTTAAAACCATTAATTTATGTTGTGTTTTTAAAACACTATATTAATGTAGCTTAATGTATACTACATAATGTGTTCATGACTAATGTGTATCTAGACTAATGACGAATAAATATCGATTGTTCAGTATTTTTTGTTTATGTATTTTAATATAATTTTGTATCCATTATTTCACGTATGTGAATAGAACAGCTTAAGAGCTACTTTGTAGATAGTTTGTACTTTTAATAAGTTGTATGAGTAATAATAAATTTAACTCTAGAAAACCTCTTTGTCATTTGAGTACTACTCGAGGAACTACTACTGCCTCGAAATATCGTGATAGTACCATTCATAGTGATTTTATTTTGAATTCAAAAACATCTTTTCGCAAGTAAATGTTATGCTATATGATGAATAGGTTTCGCAATACGCATGCGCCGGCGTTAAGCGACTCGACTATGGTGGTCCGAGTGCAAGGCACGTTTAAGGCACGTTTGTTGTATTTCACGACGTTAATTTTAAAATTAGCCTGGGCAAACAAAATTCTGAAAATTGTTTACTCAACTCTTCCGACAAAAGGAACGATAATGGCCAAAGTGAATGTTGTTTTAATAGCTTCATTAAAAAAGGAAGAAAGCCATCAAATTGGCAACTGAATCTCACAAAGAAGTAAAACTTATTTCATAAAACAATATCCTCCTCCTCATTAAAGAATATTTCATTTTCAACGTCTTACCATATTCAATATGGTAATATTTGTTCCAGTAGCGGACCACACAAGGACGAAATTGGTAGTCCGCCGCATCTTGTTTTGCATATTTTCTGCATTACTGAGCAAAAGTCTTTTGTCAATATTGTCTCCTCGAGTCATTGAGTAAATGACGGAGTCTGTCTACTAAATATACAAAATGTAAATTAAGCTCCGTCTTGTTGTCTTCTTGTTTTGTTTGTTTAATATCTCAATGTCTTTTAATATTGCATGCTGTCATAAAGTTTTAGTTTCATAACACTGAGTGTCAAAAAGTTTAATGGTGTGGACCGCAAATTTAGCTCTATCACAATGTCAACGATGCAAACAAAAGGTATAAAATGCAAAACGTTTTTACAAACGTAATAGCTGTTGCCTGCGACTTCATTCGCGTGGAAATTTTTGTGAAATCTATCCGAAGGGAAACCATATATTTTTCCGGAATTAAAAAGTAGCGCTATTACAGACTAAAATCTACCTCTTTGCCAAATTTCATCCAGTTTTGTTAAGCCGTTTTTGCGTGAGAGTAAGAAACATTCATCCATCTGTCCATCCTCAAAAACTTTCGCTTTTATAATATTAGTAAGACTTGAATAAAATTAAAGTATAAAAACATAAAGTACAAATTCTAATCTAAATTGAAAGAGCATTCTTCTCTCAAGTAAATGCAGTCTACATAATACAAACTACTTCAGTTGCGACGGAACAAGTTTAATATGAAGCAACTTTGGAAAATGCTCTGTGTTATATACGAAATAAGAAAGGTTACAATAAAATGCGCATCAACATCAAGAGGTTGACGAAGCTGTTAGCTCTAGCAGAGACATAATTGCCGGACCGTTCGCGCACTCAACAAAAGCTTTTTAATATCAGTACACACCCTGAGGCAGGAAGGGGTTATTTACATAAAAGCCACGTAGTTATTTAAGAACAATCCGGCATATACACGTATATACGCGAGACACGAATATTGTTATGCTAACTGGCTTCGTTAGTTTGTTCCTGGGAATTGTTTCGCTTTGTGAAAGAGTCGCCGGTACGTGGCTTGGATTTGCACCGTGATCTCTGGTACGGAGTTTGTGTACCAACTAATTTGCTTGAATTTAATTAAGTTTGCACGAAAAGGGATAAGTTCACAAGTCCTAGAAAGTATAATACTTACTGACTTTGTATTGTAGATGAATGTTGGTTATGTTGTTTTTGAACATACTCTATGTGTACGTAATAAATATATTATCTAACAAAGTTATTTCTTATAAAAGCACGATATAGGGATTTTTAGTAAATACATTATGTACAATGTATACAAATAAATGAAATAACTTCATCCGAATGTTTACAGGTTACATATACAAAAAACACGGTACATATTTTTGTCTGTCTGTTTGTTCTAATCCCCGGCTAATCTTCGGAACGAGTGCTCCGATTTCCAACGGACTTTCACTGGAGTTAATACGAAGTTTCGCGGGGAACAGCAAGTAATTAATATATTTGTAAGCTCGGTAATAATTGTACCCAGGTACTTTCTACCTAATTCTTGGTTGGCGTTCACTTACGATGAGACCTCAAGTCAAGTCTTCAAAATTACATGTTATCTAATGAGTTAACATTGAACTTACTATAATATATCGGTCTAATAACAAAAGTCAAGACATTGCCAACCATCTACCACCACCTACAGATATGAATAAAGATCAAGAATCAAGATCAAGGAAAAAAGGTCATAATTGGATTCAAATGTAGGCATAATACTTTGACTTTGCTTGATCTTCTAAAAGAACACAGGCATAATATTACGTTATATATACATTTATACGTTAATGATAAGTTTCTGTAATTGCATAATAACACTGTGCTTTATACCTTACTACCTTTTGCCCTTGGCTTTTCTAGCCTGAAAGTAATCTATCCAACAGGAACAATATTTTTATCTGGATGTTAATACCTTTCCTCACACGTACCCTATACGTCCTCTTCTGTCGTGTATGTAAAATTTCATGATTATCGGTTGAGTAGTTAGGCATAAATTCGTAACAAATAAACTCACATTCTCATTTATAAGATTAGCCAGGATTCTGTTCACATAAATAGTTACGTACATGGTGTTTCGTAGACCAGTAAAACGTTCAATAGCAATTTCATAAATGCATCACTTGTATCATGAGTTTCCAGATTCTAAAAGGCATTGGACTTAATGTTAGATACTGTTTGCATGATTGCACACTGGTTACAGTTCCAGATGTTTGCAAATTACCGCTCACCGCCTTCGATAGTTGGTTATTCAGCCATTCTTGACTCCAAAGAGATCACACGGTCGTATCGGAATTCATAACGCATGACGTTTGAATGTCAATACCTATGTAGTTTTTTTATACAGATTACAGTTACTTTAGACTACAATGATCGTATGGTGTGCAGTAGACGATTGCGTAATCACTATAAAATACAAGATAACTACGTGAAATCGTTTGCTGTGAAAATATTTTGCAAGCAAAGTAGTTTCAACTATCTCTTCTATCTTACTTAATTAACGGAAGTTATTGTTAAATATAGTCTCCTTCCTACTTAGAGATTTTATTTCTGAATATATTGATGATAAGGGCATTATTATGTCTTAATGTTTTTCTTTACACAATACACAAAGATGTTATAGGATTACGTAGATTATGAAATTTGAGTACACATTATTATTTCAAGCACCCGAAATTCTCGAAATTAAAAAATGAAATCTAATAATTAATCCGAACACTAAAGATCGATGCAGTTTATGACAATATTATTGATGAAAAATATTATTATTACTTAGGTTAGACCACCTTTTAGTAACTCTCAAATTAAAATATTTGTTATTCCAAGACAGCTGGACTAGGGTCCACTCTAGAATAGAACTGTAGTAGTACACAACTTACAAACAATTCATACGGGAGATTATGCCACAATTATTTACACATTCAAACAATTTCAATGCAGGAAGTCACTTGTACTCAGGTAAGACATAAATACAGCTCGAAGCTACAACTGTAATAACAGACGGTAAGTTCCTACAACTGCTTCGCAAGGATCACTTTGGTTCCCGTTTATCATGTGCTTCGACAAACAATGGTAAGCTACAAACTAAACACTAAATAGATGATACTCCATCAGATTTATCAAGCTATTTGAGAAGCAAGAAATCTTAAAAAAGGGGGGTTGTTGCATTAATATTTTTCATTTTATTACTTCTCGCTTTTGGTTGGACATGTTATTGCTTAACCTGAAAAATTGTAACCCGAGTAATTTTTAGATGACTACATATACTACTATGTACTTATTTTAGTTTTATAACATGATAAATTCCCCGTGTCATCGAATTAATAAAGCATCTTTGGTGATGAGGTTCCAAATTCCCGCTTTGTTCGAACAAAAATCTGGTAAAGTTCAAACAGTTCTATCCAAAAAGAAACACGACACTTGAAAACAGCAATGACTTTTCTATGCTTTGTAGTGATATCAACACGCAATAATTTCAACGGCTCTACCAGAGACTCAAAATACATTTTCACTTCCCGTAGTTGCTTTAAGAGCAAAGCAGGAAATTTTGTTGAGTAATTATAATTTTAAACGAAGTATCATTATGTAACTTTATAATAAATGACCTCGTATTCGAATAAGTTGTTAACGTGATAGAAGTTGCAGTTGAAAAGATGTTTCTAATACTATAGAACTACCCTACCCAACTCTTTATTTTGAAGCCGGTATATTATTTGTAGCAATGACTTTTAATATGTCTCATGACTCATATAATTTTCAATGTGTTAACACATAATTTTAACCGTTGTATTATATAAGTGATAAGAAAAAGTGAAGTGATAAGAGGCGTACTCATAACACTCGCCTGGTTTCTATATATCCCGAAAAGAGGATTCTGGTCAAAACTATCAACAAACCAGTGAAAGACAGGTTCTGTTTATTCGTAACGACTTTCATTAATCACCTAGATTTCGAAGGAATAGGAACATCTTAACCTTAATCTGTTCATTAAAACTTTACGATTAATGCTACTTACTACCTACCATCGAAAGCTAGTGATCTAACCGCAGATATCAGAACATTGTCCCGACACCTTTTTCTAACTTTAATAACGCCTTAATAAGCTAATGTTATTCTATTTAATTAGACTTTATCGCGCTTTTATCTACGAATGTCTCACGAGCTACGATCTCCATGATTGTATTTAGTAAATATTTTCTTTGATGAGGCCCCTGCTTCCGATAAGACCGTATTTACATTTGTTATTAGACCGGAATTTCCTACTTAGGCTAGTCAATGTGTGAACGTATTATAGTTTACTGTTACTGGCCATCGTTTATGGAAATCCTTTTGTTATTCGTTGAGCTTTTAAATATAGAAGGATTACATAGATTATACCAATTAAAACTGTACATTGAATATATGTTGGTGTTCTTTTGATACGTGATTCTTATCACTACTCCAAGACTCTTCTTGAAGTCTCTACTTAATTAGGGAACTGAACATAGTTTCTTGATTATAAATGCAATAACGTACTTGTACATGCAATCTCGTACATGCATCTGTTAATTACAACTGTTTTACGAGCTGCCTTTGCTTAAAACCAAAGCGTTAAATTTTTTGACAATGTATTGTGTCGTATATTTTTGTAGTCTTGTAGTAGTTTTGTAGTCTACCTAAAGAATAGATAAGAAAAAAGATGCATTATCTGGTTAGAAGATCGACGCAGGAGGGTGACCAGAGCTTTTTCATTTAGATAACATCGAAAAACCGCAAGTAATACCTAAGGTGTTAAGAGCATTTATAGATACTGGTAATGGCTTACCATCAAACGAGTCGTGTATTTGTAGGCAATCTTGACTGTATAAATAATTTAGTTAACAGTAACTAAAGTTTTAAAAAAGTGTAGCGAAAATTCATTAAGAACAAAATTTATTAAAAAAAGATAATAGGAGTCGTCTATACCGAGCGTTAATAATTACAGTAAAGTTCCACAATCTAAATCGGTGACCAAATTAATAATTAATTAAACCTTTATTAAAAAGCATATTAACCATTTCACCTCGGGTAAGTCTATCTTCTAAAGACAGCCTTAGTTGAGGGTGAACAATTCCATGATTAAAAATGAAAGATGTGCCAGAAATTGAAATTCAAAACAGTCTAAGAAACAATGAAAAATTATTTTCTACATCACAGAGTTTTATGTTACAGTAAACAATAACTTAATACCCTTTGAGTTAAGACCTCGTGAGCCTTAGTTTTATTTTTATTAGGGCCGCTTTTCGTTTACATAAACATATTTGCCTACGTCACACGGGGATTATGCCTCACCGCTAGAATAACGATAACGTAAGATAAGCATTATCTTATTGTTCTGATTTGAAGAAGAAAAGCCTTTCTCAAATATTCGTATGCTTGGCTTATGTATTCGTTTAAGCATGGATGTAAACACTGAAGATTCTTTAAATGTTTTGTCGTATTTTATTTGCGTGGAAGTTCTGTTGTCACAATGACACCAATGTTCAATATCATTAAGGTTTATCAGTAGGTATATAGGAACGCATGGAGTCGGTGAATGCTGTTAAGAAATATTACTTAAGTGACATTTTATGTAATGTAAGACATGATTTTTATGTAATGGCCGTGGTCACAGGCTGACTAAGTGCGACCTGGTCGTAAGATCAGGCAATTCAGAGGTATGTAATACCTATTTCGTGATCGCGTTAATTCCTGTATAAATACATAAGGGGCCATCCCTAAATTACGTCACACGTTAAGGGGGGAGGGGGTCAACGAAGTGTGACATTGTGTGACAAGGGGTGATCATAAGCTTCGTGACGTCACATGTCAAAATCTAAAGTATTAGACACAAAACATTACCTGTAAACGAAAGACTAGATATGTTAATACTACAATTTTATTTTAAAAAAATTTGAACTGCTCTTTTCAGCTCTGAGTGTAAAATTTAAAAATATGTGACGTCACACCATTCCCACAAATGTGGCCATCTGTGACAAGGATGGGGGAGTCCAAAAAATAATGAAATTCGTGTGACGTAATTTATGGATTGCCCCTAATTATATCATGGAACGCGAAATTTTTAACATTAGTCAATAAAATGTTTTTGCGAGTTACTTATTATATAAAAAATTATAGTATTAAAATCTTCTCCATTTAAAAAAGTTGCAGCACCTCCTTTTGTAATTAAATCTTAAAATATTTTTTAGAAAAGTGAATCAAGAAAAACATAATCAATTAATAAGTCGCATGTTTTCGGTACAGTGACAGGACTTACTAGTCCTAAGAAAGATATGTGTATATTTGGCTATTGCGGTGGATGCTCCAAACAATCGCAATGTTCTAAGAGTATCAACACACACTGCGCACATAAATTTGACAAACAGCAAATACATTAGTCTAATTAACCTGAGTCCCAGGCAAAACCCTTTCTCTTGATTCACTTTAAAAATAAATCATTTTACAACTATAATTCCTTTGAAAAGATTAGAGTTTTAAACTAGGACAAAGGCGCCATCTACGTGACACAGCCAGTGTAGGCATGAAAGGTTTTATTATCACACATGCGGTGTGTTGAAATTGAGTCACGTTCTAGAAACACGCGAACTCACTTTGCTTGTCTTCAAATTTATGCAACTTTCAACGATGTAAAAACCCCTCATAACCCCTTCTATGAAAGCTACTTGAATTTTGCGATATATTACGAGAGTATTCAGTTTGGCTTGAATATGAGTAATGCAGATTCTGATTTGTATCATCGAATACCAATTCAGAATCTCAAGTGACATTATCGTAATAGGGATTAGGATGTTTCACCTAAAGACAATATTTTTGATAACATTTCAATGTTGGACAAATTTTGATTAATAGAAATTGATAAACACTGTGCTAAATTAATGCAATATTATTTATTACTTAATTAATACGGCTATTTATATATTCATAGAACGTTGATACAAACAAACACCAACATAGATACAAACATTGAATAATAATTGAATTATTATTATGTGGAAGAGCCACGCTTCGGCACGTATGGGTCGGCTCGACCAGAGTGATACCACGGTCTCAAAGAAAAGTGAAGCAAAGTTTTCATTGCTTTTGGCCGAGTGAGTGAGGGAAGAGGGAGACCCCTTCCCCCCCTTCCTCTACTCCTTAAAGGCCGGCAACGCACTTGTGGCTCTTGAGTTGCAGGTGCCCATGGGCGGCGCTAATCACTTACCATCAGGTGATCCGTCTGCTCGTTTGCCCACTACCACATAAAAAAAAAATTGAGGAAATATATGATATTTTCATAATGATAAATGAACGACTTGAATATGTTGTAATATGTTTGTGAATTTAATCAAATCAGGTTAAATAACGAAAACGAGTTTTCTGCTTCCATTTGCATCCAAAAATGCGACCAAGCTTCGACGACTAAACAGAACCGCTAGTTATATCTAGAATATCCCTTTTTATTCCCAGCAGGACAGAGAGGGACAGTACACATTCCAGTTGGCACAGAAGTGGTGTGTTACGCACGGCCGGTCCGTCGCAAAGCGTACTACGCCATCCGATTGCATTACCTCATTCTTTCTTATTTACAAGGAAGCAAGAAAATCTCTCGTACGGACATTCGTTAGCTCTGGGGAGAACTGTTCTGGGATTCACTTCTGTTTGTATATTGTACTTCCATTAAAGTTTATTTGTATTTCATTTTGTTTCAGTACTAGTCTCAAAGTGAGGTACGACTTCATTTTCTTATAAAAGACATTCCCTAGCTGCGTTCATTTTAAAACTGAAATGTTAGAACCGAAGACACACTTTAGGGCTGGAAAAAAAATTAAAGCATATTACAAATTTTCTATCTAGAATTTGTAAATTTGTTTAAAAAAAAAGTAAAACAAAGCATTTATTATAGCCCACAATATACTTTCTGCTTTAAAGCAGCATCAGAGAAGAATGCATTTAGTTACACTGTTTGTACTAAAACAATTCAAGTCATCAGTTTTCGGCTCAGTGACTCAAGGTTAGAATCACTAGCGGTTGCCGCAACATTAACTGTATGGCAAATTTAAATAATAATACAGTTTGGCAACACCTAGGCTGACTAACATTCTAATTCAATATTTTTTTTATTCTGAAAATTCAGCCTCTATTTTATTTTATCTATTTACGACCTACTATTTTGATAGTTCAGCCATGCTACTAGAAATACGATAAATATAAAGTGATAGGTGCTAAATAAAGTAATGATATTTCATAGGGAACCTTAAAACTGGTCTCCAAGTACAATGTATAATTGCTGCCCCAAATATCTCCGAAAGGGAATTTCTACAAATATGACGAGACGAGATGAATCTGGCATAAATGAAGTTCGGATTTACATGGACTGTTCCAAGATGGGATCAGGGACTGGAGCCGGAGTTTTCTCACAAAACCTAAACATCAAAATATCACTGGCGCTAGGCATACACACTTCCATATTTCAATGCGAATATATTGCAATAACCTACGCCGCCACTGCGGTCATGTGAAGAGGTATAAAGGAGCATAACATCCGTATACTGTCAGTATGGCCGTCCTAAAGCCCTGGTCTTATTTATGAATGCCACCAAACGTACTCCACGTTTGGTGGAGTGCAGTGTTTAGCCTCAACCAATGGGGTATTCCTTCAATGAATCAAAGGGCACAGCGGTTCACTCGGGAACGACACCGCTAATGAGCTAGCAAGGAAGGGATCTACAACATCAGTGGCACGTCAACTAAACTGCTGCCACTTCCCTTCAACTAATTTCGCTCATGTCTACTCTTCACTGGGCCAATATACCTGGCTGCAGGTAGTTCAAACTGGTGCTGACAGAAGTTCACCACATTTAACTTGGAGACTGCTCAGCCTTAACCGACTCGACATCAGGATAGATGTAGGTGGTTCTTACAACTATACTGATGTAATTAATGAATTACCATTACCATAAGTGCAATGCATTAAAAATAATAATAGCAACTAGTCACATTTTTTATGCAACTAGGTTGGAAAACAAGGTCAAAATTATACCGATTTTTTTTTCATTTTCACACAGCACATTTTCTAACATAATAATGTCTGTCTAAATGTAGAGTATGTTGTGTACTAAAACAATATATGTATATGTATTACTGATTTCATAAATAGCAGAACCAAAATAAGTACCAAAAAATATTTCTTCGATTTTCAAGTATCTTTTACCAGGACAAGCGAGGTAAACATTTAAATTTTTTTTGCTTTAGGTTCCTTTAGATACGACCTTATAATAAACACATTGAGATGCTTCCTTGATCGATTTAATTACGCTAAAAAGGAAAGTTTTTGTAATATTTATAATATTAATAAAGTAATCTCTATGAAAATAATTAGTTTCACCAGGGACTAAGTACACTTAAAATGTTATCGTTTACGTATCCTAAAAGTAGTCTCGTCAAGTTAATAATTGAGGCAATTTGAGAAAGTCTAAGTAATAAAATAATAATGTTAGGTTACGATCATCCCAGCTATGTTTGACTATTTGTGATAGGCGTAATCATAAATAAAAATAAAAGTAATTTTCAAATGTAAAGCAGGTATCGTAATTAAAAGCGTTTTGTTTCGTATATAAGATGTAGGTATTATAGGTAGATAGACAGAGTACACTTTATTTGTACACTAGGATTTTATAGAGAACATGTAACAGAAGATGTATCGTATCAATAGTGGTCAAATTATCGGCGGCATTTTCGCTCAAAGCAATATTTTCTAGGCAACCTTAGGATGGACTGGAGTTATTTTACGTGGTAATCGTTGGCGTTAAATTCAATCAATCAATCAATTAGCCTATTCTAGTCCACTGCTGGAAATAGGCCTCTCCCAATGTGCGCCATAGTACCGGGTCCTCCGCCTTCCGCATCCAGTCCCTAACAGCTACCTTTCTCAGGTCGTTGGTCCATCTGGGTGGGGGGCGTCCTACCTTTCGTTTACCGATTCGCGGTCTCCACTTTAAGATCCGCTTGCTCCAACGGCCATCAGCCCTTCGGCATACGTGGCCAGCCCAATGCCACTTAAGCGTGCTTATTCTGCGAGTTATGTCGGTAACTTTAGTTCTTTGTCAGATGATCTCATTTCGAATTTTATCCTGCAAAGAGACTCCAAGCATAACTCGCGTTAAATTAGAAGGTTGTCAATGCTTATGATGACAATACTCAATAATTATACCTACTTATCATACATTCAAGTACTAGGTATTATATACATTAATAAAAATACATTTAATATACCTACATATAAACATACACCTATACACAATAAATAATGTTATATTTTAAATATGAGTTTATAGTGACAGATAATGCTCATGTAACATTGTTTTGAACTTAGCTAACGATTGTGCTCGTCTGATAGCAACTGGTATTTCATTGCATAAACCCACGACTTCCACAGTAAATTATTTATTATTAATCATAAAAATTGCTGGAATGTCCTGGTATTTCCAGTTGACCTCAGGCATTTTAAATGGTTGTCATGAAGGAACTTAAAGCGTTTCTTGAGGTAACAGGGAGTCAATGGATTAAACATTATATTGTATAAAAACGTAAGAATATGAGCAATCTGGTGAAAGCGGATTGGGAAACAATTTTGAAGTCGCTCAAGTTTATCAAGTTGTGCTTCGCTGGGATTAAGATAGCTGACGTCATCATAATCCATAATCGGAAGAAGGAACGTTTGCGCAAGTTTAATCTTAGTAGCAGTCGGAAAAAAGTTCCTTAGCCTGAGATCCTGCTGCAACATACACTTTACGGCTAACCTCTTGAACCGGAAGACCCCACGAGAAGGTGTATTATTAAATTGAACCGGAGGTAAATGTGACCAATTAATTGTAGCTGGCACTATGGGACTCCTAATGACGCAAACATGAGTTTTTGTAGGATTAATCTTGAGTCCAAAGTCCTTACTCCATGCAGATATAAGTTCTATATCAGAATTAATAACATTTAGGGCAATCGATAACAGATTGCTTGTGTGTATATCTGCAGATCATCATAGCATAAAGGTAGTAGGATGAAAGTAAACGATTAGAGATGGAATTAATAAAAATTGCGAAGAGTAATGGAGATAGGACCCCACCCTGAGGGACACCAACAGAAGAAATGGAGTCTTCCAAACGAATGCGATGCTGACGCCCAAACAGGTAATTATGTAACCAATCAATTGCTCTTGGAGATATGTGAAGAGCGCGGAATACCAAACAGAATGTGTAAATCAACGGTATTAAAAGCGTTACTGAAGTCACACACTACATTTACATTATCCACTTTTTTATGGTATAGGGGGCAAACGAGCAGACGGGTCACCTGATGGTAAATAACTACCGCCATCCATGGGCACCTGTAACTCAAGAGTCACAAGTGCGTTGCCGCCCTTTAAGGTGGAATAGGGGGAGAGGGGGGAAGAGCGGGAATCCATGCTTTCTCTGATGTCATCTGTAACGTGGACTAATGCTGACGCTGTACTTTGTCCTACACGGAAGCCAGACTGAAAGGGATTTAGGAGATTGTTCTTTAAAATAAAGCTGTTGAGTTAATTACAGACAAGACGTTCAAGAACTTTAGAAAGAAAAGGTGAGTTAGATATGGGTCGGTAGTCAGAGAAGTTCGAAGGTTTAGATTTTTAGGTAAAGGGATAAATTCAGCTGCTTTCCACATTAATGGAAAGACACCGTAGGATATGGAATATATATTGAAGATGTTACATAGGACAGGGAGAACGTTATCAAGGATAGGGAGAATCATTTTTTTTACTGTTAAGAGTTGGAATTTGTCAAAAACAATGAAAATTATTATGTGTATATATAACTTCCGTATAAGTTTAGACATTAAAATGAGGAAATGTTTAATATTAATAAACACACTAAACACCCACCCTTGTATAATAAATATTTTAATTGAATTTTGATAAACTATACCACAACATTGCTAGAATACCTTTTCAAAGCGATTATACCTCAACTTGATTGAATTACTCACGCCACACCAAGATTTTGTCAAAGACTATAAAATTGAAGAGCTGTAATGTAAATAACTACTTAAATATCTAATTATAATAATTTCTCATACATATATTGACAGCTAATAACCATCAGTATTGCGTATGCCTGTTGGTTTGATCCCTACCCAAAAACCACAGTGCGTCGTGTGGACACCTCGCTCGAAAATTAGTGAGTTCATGGAACATAGACTTATCTCTAACTATATTTTTTGTAGCACTGTATATTTAGCTATTTATCTTAACTATCTACAAAGCTTCTTGAGACGATACTGTCACCTTCGCTTCTTGTGTTGCCATCGCAGTAACTTTTACCATCCTAGACAGTTATTCTAAATCTTAATATAATATTAACGTAACGTAATTAAGAACTAAAATATTTTAGCAGTGATAGGTACCCGCCGTCCTATATGTTGTAGGTTACGAACGATCAACGGGCAGGACTATCGGGGTCACATGACCTAGAAAACAACCCCTCTTAATATTTGCAAGGTACTCCAAAAGTCTACGTTTAATTATAAAGCCCTCGCAAGATTCTCCTCATAAGGGCATTATAACTGACGCGTGCGTAATCACATTTTCGCAACTCACAAAGCTACAGACAAGTGCATAAGTGATATCAAACATTTATTTCCATCTTTATCATATAAAGTCATAGTTTACGAATAATCTTTGACCCAAACGTTTATTGCATGTTACAATATACCCTTATTAATGAACGACAAATACTAATTTCGCATGCCTTTGTGTGTCGGCCGATAATCGCCAAGCGTTCGTCTGCCCGAACGCTTGCAATAATCCATTTGTGACTGACATTTATGAGCGAGTGCCTTATGCGGCTATTGACGCAATCCTTTGTGATTCACCTAAAGGAATATCCATGTAGCATAAGATTCAATAGGTACTGAAGAATTAATTTTGCTTCGTAGAGTAACATATTTTACAAAGTGTGAGGTAATATTAAGGAATTCGAACTGAAACGAGTACTTAATGTATTGATCGTTTAGTTAAGCTTTTTATAAATTAGATTCTAGACAGTAAGGTTTTATTTTGTTCCCATATGTCAAAATAAGATTGTGTGGGGGACGACTATGACTATGGTTGGCATACGTAAAATGATGATAGTCACATATTTTATATACGACAATACGATGTAATCGCCGTTTCGTAATTAGACTGAAAGCCGACCCCAACTTAGTTGGGAAAAGGCTCGGAGGATATATGTAATCGCTGTTTTAGGCTTCTGATGTCCTCCGTCAAAACCCTAAATGAATTTGATATTGATGAGTTTGATAACATATAAATCGAACCAAATAATGTCCTTATACAAATATTCTAACAGAAACTTTTAAGGAACAGTAAGGCCGAGTGTATTCATAGTGTAGCGATCGTAATTCTCTGCTCTCTTTTTATCACGAATATACCTTTGCATTCGTCGATACACATTTCCCTGATATCGGTACAGGAATTTCAATTCCAATTATTAGTCACTTACACTAGAACATTTATTGCATTCACGTAAAAACAGAAGCAATCAGTGCTCATTTGTAACCGATAAAACCGATTTACACCGAGTGCTGCTAATGTGACACCATAAGTTAAAGCGGACTGTATTTTTACGTTCATCATACATAGACGAATAAGACTAAGATTGTATCTCGCGTGTTGTCAAGCTTTTAGGTAAAATTCTTTTATTGCCTTTTTTTTAAACACTAGTATCTAGGGAAAACCAAAACGTCTCGTTGAAAATATGTGAAAAGTCCAGTTTAAATGTAAAAGCGAGTGAGAAGTGTTAGAAAGTTTTTACAATTTTAAGAAAGAAAATCTCTCCCACCTCCTTTGAAGTTGAGAATATACACACATCCTTAAAACTTGCCAAATTATTTAAATCAAACATGGTTAATTCTAAAATCAACAATGACTGGCATAATAATATTGCACCGCTACCATTCACCACTTGCATCGGAGCGTTGATTACACAGCGTGTGTCGATTTATAACGCCAATTAGTCAGGAGACGCGTGCCAGCGACGACGACAACTGACAAATCGCAGCGACTGCCGACTATCGCACGTGGGTGGCGAGCCTTACTCCCCTTCAATACAATGTGTAATACAAATGGGAGCTGTGTTTTTAATAATTAATCGCTGATATCGCTCACTGTATCGTTTAAAGTTAAATTGAATAATTAATTATAAGTGGAGATGTACATACATATATAAATTGTGATATTCTATAACCCAGAGGTTCTTTTACTTTTTTAGAGGTATTCTTAACTTATTGTCGTTTGGCTAGTCAGCATACAAAAAAGAACAAAGTAATCACGATTTACAGTTGGTCATTGCGTTTGTAAATAGTCGCGGTGTCTCCGGCATCGAATGCTTTTCTGATAAAAGAGGGGTTACACGTGGCGGTTTACTGCCTCCATTTAAAGAATAGCCTGGTCACAGTCCCTGTTTGTTGCTATTTGGGATATCAGTTTTGACGGGATGATTTTTGATATCATTCCCATTTCACCACTGTACTTTCAGCTAATGAAAGTGATACAGTGAGAAGCAGCATGGTCGTAACCGCGAACCAACTAACATTAACCTGAAGATGATATATCTCCTAAAAAGAAAGGTAGCGTTCTTAGTTCTGTTACCCAAGATCCACCTCCAGAAGGTTTTTAGCTCTCAAGACTTATTTTTCTAACTATAGGTAATTAATGCTGCAATAGTAAATGAAACTCAGTAATGTATAATTTGGTTTAAGAAGAAAGTCAAGCAAAATAATATGGTACATTTTTTGACAAAGGTGTACAAATTAAAGTTATTAATGAATTTAAATTTAGGTGTAAAATGTATCAAATGATGAAATATCATGATTACGTTCCGCTGACGCAACATCTTACAAACGAATTTTGCAAGGAACTAATAGATTTACTATAAGAGGTCCAGACAATGTAGATATTCACAAGAGCTATACAATTCTAATCCCTGCTGGGAACTTAGGCAATGACCAATACAACTGTCAAAGGGATTTTAGATCAGTATAATTTATTAATGTTTCTAGAAAGATTTCGTCATAACTGTGATTCACACTACAGCTATGTAGATAATATCTTAATTGAAACACCGATAAATAAAGTTAGTAACTTATATGTTTTTAAATAAAATATCAAATTGTACATTGCCGAAAAACTTTTGTAAATGACCGACGGATCGATAGACGGCCCGCTTCCGTTCAATAGCCTCTGACTCCCTAAATAGATCCTCACTAAAGACTTCACACATAAAAAGGAAATTACAAATACAACATTGTTGATATTCAGCTACAGCTACGACCTTATTATATGTTACAAGCTTTGAATTACATATAACCGAGTGCAATAACAATGCGCGTCTCGCAACGAGACGCGCATTGTTATTGCACTCGGCGACGGTTCATTTCGATCTCCGGTCAAAAACTTCTGACGTAGTTGGTACATTTACTTAGATTTAAGTAAAACCGTAAGGAAAGCACACGGACGGCATGTTTTATCATATGTCATATCGTAATTAAAGATTGTTGGAAGGATTTATTGTTAAAACGAATAAAACAATAGATTACAGAATAAAAAAAATCTTAAAATATATAATAAAACATTAAATTTTTCATTAATATTAGCTACTAGAAACATCCGTAGACACGTTTTTACTAACATATGTATCTTAAAACTGGTTGCAACAAACGACAATCCAGCCTGTTTTTCAGGTCCAGACAATATTAATTGAAATTATAAGCAACAACGCCTACCAGACATTTCCGTCTAAATTATCAGATAAACGGATTGTCTACATAATTAATCGCGACATTTATCACAACACCGGTACTTATATATATATGTGAAATTGGCTCCGCGTGCAATCAAAGAACTGATTTACATAATTACTGCGATACCAACCACAATAATTGGTTTCTAATTGCTGTCAATTTGTTATTGGGATTCGATAATTGCTTCAATACAATGTGCTGGTAACTAGGTATGGTGTAAATTATTCAATTAATACGGAGTACGTGTATCAATGTCTGTTTTAATTCTTTTAATTGACAATCATAAAAAATAGAAGTATTATACGTATGTCTCCATTTATCAGAGTATGGTACACTATCTAGATTCATCCTGTTGGTCTAGTGGTTAGTGATCGTGACTGCTGAGTCATAGGTCGTGGATTCGATTCCCACCCACGACAAATAATTGTGTGATGAGCATGATCATTTGTTCCGTGTCTGGGTGTAATTTATCCATAATATGTAAGTATGTATTTAGAAATATATAAGTATGTTTATCAGCTGTCTGGTTATCATAGTACAGACTCTGCCTAGGTCAGGATCAGAGGGCCGTGTGTGAGATGTGTCAAGTTATTATTATTATTCCTCTTTATTCAATTTAAAACTTATAAATTACATTTTTAAATATGTTGAACTGGCAGTTGCCTGTAAATTCAGACCCCGTTAACCTACTCATACTCGCTACACGGGTGCTAATTAAAGAGCTAATGACACCACTGCAGTGGTGTCATTAGCTCTTTAATTAGTGCGTCAACTGTATCCCCTCCCATTCTTGTGTAAAGTTTGGTGACCTTATTCTCCAACATCTTCTAATAACAACTTCAGTAAGGTATATGTACCTTCCTAGACGAGTGGCGCAAATACCAACATACATTCTCTGTGCCCCACCTCCTTAGAAATCTTTTAAATTGTTCGTGTAACAATTGAAATGAAGGAAAACAATTAAAACAAGTGCATCAAAGTTTCACAACTACAGCGACAACACGACAACAAACGATTAAATTTTCTTAAAATTTGACTAAAATGGTAGAAATGGTAGAAAGTCCTTCTCTCGTCAAGGTGGTTAGTAAAGGAAAAGTTTCATCCAAAAACAAAAATCGTCTTAACTAATATGGCCTAAAATAAAGTCTCATGTGTCTGCCGTCGCATGCGCCTTCCGCGAGTCTGTAATTGAAAATTCAACCGTATGTTTTATACCGATAGCAGATTCATTTTAGCTTACTTTCTTTTCTTTCTACTTAATGAAACCTCATGTAAATTCTGTATTACTTTGATCAATAAGTTGATTTCAAAGAATTCGATCGAAATACCCCTTATCTTCATACGACTATTTCAATTTTCGTTTAGTTTCCTCTGCGGGCAGCGGCTGTTTGAATCTACACAGCGATAATTTTTGGAAAAATCATTCAATTTCAAGAGTAAATAGACAGATAATTCTTAATTGAACATTGACAGTAGAACCTACATATATCGCCTTTAGATATAATTAAATAGCAATGTGGTGAAATGTATGAAGCAAGTGGTTTATCTGAAGTGAGTAGTTAGGTATGCTATTTTCTGCTATATAAAGCTGTAGATTTTCATTTTACATAGCATTTAAGTAGTGTCAGAAGAAATTTAATGACTGTTTCAAAACGCGTCGAAGAGCAATGATGAAATCTAACAGGGACATCATAAAGAGATAGGTAACTTATATAAATTAATTAGGTATATGAGTAATGATAATAATAATGATAAAGTAAAGAGATATTATACTATAACGATAGAAAACAAGCCGAAAAACCCACATGGTTCTAATTATTAAAATAATTATAAAAATTCTAATTCTAATTGTAAGGGATTTCTAGTACCAATGAAATAAGTACGTCTTAAACGCCGTAAGTAAACTTACTGTATACTATATTCTCACACTATATCAAAACAAAAATTTACCAAAAACAGGTATATAACTTCCTTTACTCATTTCAATTACGCGATTATCGTTATATTTTATTGATAGGAAGATAAAAAAAGAATGCAAAATAAATCTATACCCATTTAAATTAACTAAGTTTATTTAAATAACTAATGTTCTCAGACGTTTATAAAAGTAACGAGAGGAAACAGGACGGAAGCATTTAAAGCCTAAGCATTAAATATGTTAATCGAATTACATAACTATGTTAACTATGTATGTATTAACTAAACATTAAACCTGAGTCTATGACATTAGACTTCGTAGAAGGTAGGTGGAAAAAATTAAAAAATAACATTTTACTACAGAAAAACATGAAAAATAAGTATTTATTTGAACAATTTAAAAATAAATCGGTTAAATATAAAAGCTAATGCTTTTAGCAATCTCGGATTGATTTCGTTGTTTCTGTTGACTTTGATGCTTGATAAGCAAAGACTCCCAAGCAAAGCTAAAGCAACCGTAACTTCTTAACTTGGTACATCATGTTATTTACTACGGTCTATTATGGTCACATGTCATATCATAGAAACAAGGATATTTGCCTTTTAGTTCGAAACGTATGAAAACCGCTGTCTCCAAATTGTCCCTACCACTAGCTTACAACTACATATGCAGTTCAACAACGCCAATAGATGTGTAAACTCACACGCACTTGAGTGTATACGATGTCAACAAGTCAATAACTGCTTAACAATCGATTACACATCTTAATCTTGAAAGCACTTTAGCTCAAAATGAGAGGAGCATATTGAGCTATTTTTGGTGTGAAACCAGTATGGGCCCCGGCCTGTAGCATTTATCCACTTTTCTTTTAATTTTGGATCTTTTGGAAATCTAAAATAAAAATAACACTTAACACTAAAAGTATATCTGTATAATTTGTTCATCCATATCTTGTATTTTAAAGTTCATAGATAAGAATACGCTAAAATAGGTAACATATAAACGGTAACCCATTGATATAAACACGTATGTTTTTAATGGCGTTGATTGGCGCAGTCTAATGACTGCGCCAATCAACGCCATTACAAACATACTATACGAGACTTCATAATGTTCTTCACTTAAAGTCAAAAATTAATTAAAGCAATATGGCTGAAGAAGAAGGTAGCAGGAATGGACTGGATGCGGAAGACGCAGGACCAGCTGCTGTGGCGCACAGTGGGATAGGACTATGCCCAGCAGTAGACTGCGAAATGCTGAATCATTGCTTGATTGAATATGGCGTTGTAATATGGATAGACATATGCCTATCACATTATACCTTTATAGGTATAATGTGGATAGATCATGCCATCTCGTAATGACTACCATCCACCTTTTGAATTTTTTAATGTTAAAGTCAAACTGAGTATATCGCCCTTTCTTACTCCATCTTGACGATTCTTTTGATGTATACTGCCACTAAGCTTTACGAGTTTGAGGATGTTTTTTTTCTTGGAGTTCCTTTTATTCTTCTACTCGCCCGCCTTCGTATGAGTCCAGAGAAGCCAAATATTCAGATGCTGACCGTACCTTGTCTTCGTTCCTTAGTATTAATTTAATTATTCTCAAATAAACTGTTGGGAGCCAACATAATTTGATCAGAGCAAAGATTAGACCTCGGTACCTATGCCAAAGCCACTTAGAGGCTGATTCGTTAAATTACTTATTTACTCACAATTTTACGCAGTGTGGCTTCATGCAATAAACGATTTAAAGAAAGTTCTTGCGCCGGGTTTGTGATGAAGAAGTAATTTTATATTTAGTACGGTAGTGAGATTTTACATTACCAAAAATGTTTAAAAACACAAGAGCTTTCTCTATTAATTCTTTACGTAAATAAACATAAAATATTAAGCTTTTTAAGGTCAGTAAAAAGAGATTGACGAAGCAGAACGAACGAACTTGATGGAGAAAGAATTTTCATTCTTTATGATGGGGAGGGGTTTCCTGGGGTATTACCAGAGATGTAGAGGGTATTCATCGTTGCCCCTCCTTCATATTATTTAAAATTACGTTACTGAATCTGCAGGTACGGAAATTGGCCTACAAATTGTTGGTAATGAAATGAACATGTTAGAATAAGTAGGTTATAATTATTATTATTATATTATTTTTATGGATTATTGGAATAGGCGTTTGTCTTTCATCTCACCACTGATGGAAAGTTTAGATGAAGACGAAGATTGTATGTGGTACAAGCACCGCCTACCGTTTATTTTTAAAAATTATTAAGTAAAAATGTTAAATATATACCACACTAGTCAGTTACACAAAACATTCACATCAAATTTACACCACATCCTTTAAGTCATTTTACACAAGACCCAAACAAAGTAAACGCTGTATAAGCGGTACCCTTCATAAAACATTTTGTTTGAGACGAAAAGTAATACAAATATTTAATTATACGGTGTTTCAACAGCTGAACGACAGCTTAAGAAACATTTTGATAAAGTTGTTTAAGTGTATAATAAAACATCAAGGATGAACATAACATTTTTATAGAAAAAACAAATAAAATTAAATTTATAATATGCAAAATTAATAGTAACTTATATTTGCGCTTTATATCTGGAAGACGAGGTTTGTTATTTTTATCTTTCGACACTTAAGCTTTAAATAAAAATATGTTACGAGAAATATAGTGGAGGTTGTTGCGGGGTGGGTGCATAGAACTGGGTGAGTGCGACCCCTTCATAACCATTTACACCTGTTTTAAAAATAAGTGATCCGAGAAAGAGTAACACTGCTCCAGCTGTTGGTTTGTCTCTAAAAAGCTGAAATTATATGTCACATTTTTCTCCATTTGCATTTATCGCATTCATATATTCCACATAGGGAGTATTACACTGTTGCTAGTATTCTTATTAATTCCTTATTTTCGTTTAAAAAATAGCAACACACAAGTGATCTTATTGAATTCATATCTACACATTAAAATTTTTGCACAATACGCATTCAAGGTTCCTGAAGTAGTCTGAGAATCTTAGGTTAAAAATGACGACAATACCTCAAAATATATGGACAAGTCTTTTACAGTAAAAGCTGCCCGTCTATGCAATGCATTGCCACTGGCCATCAGACATGCACAAACGTTAACAAATTTAAAAAAACAAATGAAGTAACACTATATTTCTGTGGGAATTGTGACATACTTGGTACTATTATATATTTATTATGTACCTCCATATTTGTTATGCATTTTTAATGTACCTATGTTTATGAGTATACATATATGTATGTAGTACCTATCATTTAGTACTAATATATATAATTTATTTATTATTACATAGGCTTCTTGTACACTGCAGCCCTTCTTTTCATCTATGTTTCTCTATCCATCCACTGGTTGCCTGGAAGAGATTGCAAACTGCGATAAGGTCGCCAATTGTATATAACGTTAGCTAGTAAATGTTGAGATATACCTTAGTAAAATATTGTATCCTATTGCTTTGTGTACAATAATGTCATGTCATCTATCTACTACACCCTTTCGATTTTCATTTAATCATTGTATTGCTTTCTGGATGTATTTGTGTAGGAAGGTATCTTATAGTAGACACCTCACATTTACTAGTAACCAAAGATGCAAATGGACTCAGTTGTCAATTATTGTTGTTCCTATGCAAAAAAATATGTAAACAATACTTATAGTTTTAAATCCTCGACGCAACAAGGGTGTTATGAGTTTAAGGTGTGTAGCTGTGTGTCTGTCCACAGACAGGCGTAAAGATTACGCACATCATAGTTCTTAAACGGATGCTTTTCTTTGTTTGAAAGGTTACTTGATCGAGAGTGTTCTTAGCTATAATGCAAGAAAATCCGTTCAGTCGTTCGAAGATCATGAGCTCCTTTCTAATCGCTGAAGGAATTTTCGTATAATATTAATGTACAAGCAAAAAAGTATCGAAGTCAGTTTATCCGTGTTTCAGAACTCATTGTACAAACTATGCTTGCTTGTGAGAAAAGAGTGAGTTTAATAGATCCCAAATATAGAATATTATTATATTTCTCAGAATATGATATTATTATTTGGTAAATCGGTGAACAAAAAATTTTGTATTATTCTGTAAATCATTACTACCGTCGATAAAGTAACCGAATCTAATGTTGTCAATAAAACTACTTTTATTTTTTTAGTATTTCCATGCATCATATAAATCAGTGTAAATAAATGGAGTGCCCCGAGTCACAGTACAAAGTTTTACAGTTGTTAAAGTACAAATGTTAATTTTAATTGCATACAAAAATAAAAATTATGTCTCTCCGTAAAGATGACCGTAAAATGGACTTTAAAGACAGCATAATTAAATCTACCGACATGACCAGTTAAACAAGATAAAAACGCAGTAATTTAAATCATTTACGAAGTTTACTAACGAAATTAATTTTTGTGAATTATTGTACTCATGTTTAATGACGAATATGTTTTAACGACGTTTGATTTGACATTTGACGTATGGGTAGTGTACGTACGTTTTAGCAAGAACATACTATACCTATTTCTTCCATTTCTGATCGGGTATTCCACCCAGTCATCATAAGGTACGCTTTACCTACTACCCTAGCCCTAAAGTAGGAAATACTTTGTTTGACACTTAATAAAAGTCTTTACCATTCATTCTGTTATTTCATTAGGTACATATATTGAAGCAAGGTGTTATACGCCCTTGGCAAGTAGTTGTTTCAGCTCACGAGTAATTTTTGGAACAAAGTTCCTAATGGCGCGTTGCGAAAGGGGGCTAGACGGAAAAAATTAAGACCAAAAGTTATAACGACACTATTTGCTATAGTAAAAGAAATAAAATTTTATTACAATTCCTTCACTAATTAATCGAAAGGAACTTCGTTCCATCCGGGTGTCCCTTGACACCTCTCTTTTTTTTTCTAGAAGCATTTAATACGATCGTACGATTAAAGACGATGTTCATGATTTCTGTCTCGTCTTTAAAACTAAACTTACGTTGACAGTAAACTTACTTCGATGTTTTGTTTGAAATTTATTTACTTAAATTTAAAAAAAAACATCGACGTAAGTGCCAAAGGTTGGCTTAAAAACACTGGATGGAAACGATAACTCTCTGACATGACGTGTGCAGATATCTTGATCACAGCAATGAACAATTAGACGCAAATCGAGGGTAGGGTACAAAAAACATGGCATGGGTAGAAAAGTTAACTCAAACTTCAATTATTGTTATAATTTTTTTTATTGGCTGTTTTTTTTACAAATGTGCACGAAAGGTAACTTTAATCTATGCAATTATCATATAAACAACAAATTTTATTTGATTTGATGTAAATACGCTTTTAAGCACTTATAAGCTTATAACCAAAAAGCATACTGCTAATCTACTATAGGAACTGCGACCGTTGGACGTACATACCATTGTCTTGTTTACGATTGATACACTGATACCCATAAAATGTTTTTAGATAATAAATGTGAGTTTCTGTTAAACATTCACAGAGACTGGTTTAATTTTTAATTAAAATATCAGCAGTCACAGTTCCGTAGTCTTCACGACAAAACGTGAACGGAAATTATTCAAAGTTCTATGCAACACCTGCATTGCTATATGTTGCTTAGTCTACGTAAAATCGTTTAAATGCGATTCATATCATGCATTCACAAAATGTATTAATTAGATTTATAGAATATACGATCACCTGCATACAATAAATAATTGTACATACTGAACATTTTGATTATGATTATGGTTTTGATAGTGTAGAATATAGAATAGGAAAGTAATAAAACGAAATTCAATAAAATTATAATGCTAAATTACACGTAAGTTAACTATGATATAAGTGAATAAATTATCACTACATATTATAAAACAAAGTCCCCCGCCGCGTCTGTCTGTCTGTCTGTTCGCCATAAACGGAAAAACTACTGAACGGATTTTCATGCGGTTTTCACTAATAGACAGAGTGATTCATGAGGAAGGTTTAGGTATATAATTTGTACCTATGCGAAGTCGGGTCGGGTTGCTAGTGAGGAATATAACTATAATGTTTTAATGGAAAAAGAGATTTAATGTTCTCTTTACTTTAAATATACTTTATCATTAGGCATCATTTATCAAATAAGAAATTAATACCTATGCAATTTTTAAAGTGTGACTAGTTTTTTGTTCGTATACAGGGTGTATTTGAAAAAGGAACACTTATTTAAATCACTGAAAGGGCATGACTTTATAATGCAGTTTTTGAAAAAAAACTATCCGTTTACAAGATTTTTTGAAAAAAAACTATCCCTTTACAAGTTATAACCGTTTGAATTTCCTGGTATTTTTAACCCCGTTTCTCATAAAAGCAGAATTTAATGTGTAAAGTTAAAGATTTTAAATCGTACGTATTTTTTATTTTGGAACTATTTACTCAGTTATTGAGACAATCCATAAAAACTAATTTAAAAAAAAAACTTTTCTGAAAATTGCTATTGTAATTGCACGCTAGAGTCATGCCCTTTCAGTGATTTAACTAAGTGGTCCTTTTTCAAATACATCCTGTATACTTATATATACATTAATTTCTATCAATATATTTTTAAATATAATTTTCATGTCTTATACGGACAGAGTAAATTAAACTAGTAAGTAGTACGTAAAGTAAAACCGGGTTACCACTACCAATAAGTACTATTACTCACGGGCAATACGTTACTAGTAACATTCACATGTAGTTTTTCATACTAGAGTTAATTATCACTACATATTATAAAACAAAGTCCAACATTTGTTAACATTTTGTGTAAATTGGTTGAAATATGATGATGATTGTTGAAGATGTCTCTACTACCCGTGCGAAGCCGGGGCGGGTTGCTAGTTTCATATAATAATAAAGCATTATTGTTTAGTAAAACTAAATAAACAAGCTTTCATAGTGAACCAAATAAAAAAAGTTCCACTATCCACTTCCTGACTCCATCATCAGACCATCGTTACTAAGCCCAATCTGTTGAACTCGTCAAAACGAATCATATGAGCCCAAACTTGAGGGGTTCACTAGTAACCACTGAAGAGTTGAACTATCCACCTCCTGGCTCCATCATCAGATCAGCTCCAAGATGCCAAATTATAGTATTGTCATCCGAACTACATACTTCCAAGATTTGTTTACATAGTTACAAGTGAAGCTAATAAAAACATGTTAAAAAAGGCCGCAGTTCGACTTTATGACTTTTAAGGTTTACTGGGAAAATGTTACCAAATGTTACTGAAATATTCACCATTAGGGTCATAAAGTTTAAACTCATAAACGGATCAACTGATGTGACCATCAATGAAATGTGATGTTAATATAATCTTTCCACATACATACAAACTTTTTATTAATTCCCAAGTTTGTACGTGTTATGATAAAATTTAGATTTTTTTGGTAACCCTAATATCATGGAAAGCAACAAATTATCGTAAAATAAATAGAAAATAATATCATTAGAATATTAATTTGCACCGAACGTGATAAAGTAGTCATTAGTCACCTAATGTGGACTCTAGCGACGTCCAATTTAAACGAGTCCAACATTTATTTTTAAAACACTTATAAATTCAAATTAATAGTCGGCTACCGGTCGTGTTAAGTTAGAGAACCTAAAATGTTTTTCGAAGACATCTAATTTAAATATTTATTCGGTGTCGGATAAAGATGGATGTCATTCGTCTATTACCCACGTACGGTCGATGGACCTAAAGAAGATGGATCGAGATCGAACGATTTATATCAATTTGTAAACGATTCTTTCCCATCCTTTCCCGTTTGATCTAAATACGTAATAGTATCTACATGTATTTGTTTTATTTATTTAACTTACGTAATCTGAGCTTTGTTTAATGACCGGGAATATCGGAATCCCACCAGTCTGATCGAATAACTTGGATTTTTAAATAAAAATAGAGGCTAGTGGCGAGGTTTTATTCATTTTATTACCGATAACTCTACAAAGCGGTTACGTTTTAATCTCTTTGAGTAATAGACCCGTAACATTGGTTAGAAGATTAGAGGCTTAAACTATTTTTATCATCGGTAAACTCCTGAATGTAGGTAGGAAGCTAATTATCGTTTTTAAAATAATTAATTTATTAAACGTTGCTCTAAGTAAACATTAAAATATTGTGTTATAAATATATGCATTATATAGCCATTTCTAACCACTAATTTTAAAGCTGCATTTTAAATTCGACTGAAGTAGGATTAAGCATTTCCACTTTTGTCGCCCACAATTCAGCTTTGTGACAAAGCTAATGAGTTTTATTCCCTTCAGCTAATCTAACGGCCCAGTTGGATCAGGGAGTGCAAAATGTTGTATCGAAAGGACAAAATGGCGTTTAGCAGCGGGGATTCGCGCTCGACGCTCGCAGCACTCTGCCAAATGCTCCTGGGATCCGGCTTTGCTAGCATTTCCCGGATAAATAAGGAACGTTCACACCGTTGCGTATCTTTGTCTTTATTTGAATTTTAAATCTCTAATTCTTGGCTAAAGATACCCATTTTTTTATTTATTTAGTGTCATTTTTGTCCATCCAAAAGTTTTCTGTAAGGAATGGTGATTTGTAAGGTATAGCTAAATATTATATTTTAAAATAGAATAGAATAGAAATAAACTTATATATTTTATATTCCTTTTCTTTTATATTAAGTTCAAATGACAAAAAATTGGTTCTCAAGGTTTCGCTACTCATATAGTAAGTAAATAATAACTACTTAGCCAAGCTTAACGTAAAACGCAAAAGAAATGCGCTATTATGTTTATACATTTAATTTTTTTAGCAATAAAAGTCACTATTTACTATTATACTGCATGCATAATTATTCTGCAAAATTAAAAAAATAAATGTACACTTGTACCAGAACACAATTTAACTTACTCTAAAACGAAATTAAACTCAGCCTGTGACCACGGCCAGTGCAACCAGGTCGAAACGTCAGGCAAATCAATAGTAAAAATTACAACAAATACAAAATACCTATTAAATACGTGATCGCGTTAATTCCCGTCAACATAAGAAAATAAAGTTAGAACCTATAGATTTGTTTGATGCGTACCTGTGTGAGTGTACCTAAGAATACTCTTCCAAAAGAAGAAAAAGGATTAAATTTTAAAATGTTTAATAAGCATTGAAAATGAGTATCCACATCCAATGCCAGCATTACCGCACGTAGTGTAAATTCAAAATTAATTTGTTTACGAAAATTATCTGTTTATGATCAATGTAATCATGTACGGCTACGGTGTGAAAATGCGCCAACATTAAAACTTAAAGGATTGAGGAGGTTGCACTTTTCATACAGAGTTATATAATTCAGACATCGGAATACTCTCACGTGATTGATTGTTATTATTTCAAGTATATTTTGTATCAAACTAATCTAGGTTAACGATAGATATATACTTGCTTAGAAGATAATTATAGCTACCTAGAAGTAAGCCAGGCTTAAATGTATTTGTTAAGAGATTCCGGCCATTCATCACTTACTCGTAAGGTGCCATTTGATAATAATAACGGTTTTATTACTTCTATCGACGCGTTATGACTTCAATATAAGTTCCGTATTGTTACGGCCATCATTGGTGAACATATTTTTTTAAACATAATAAATAGGATGAAAAAGAAGAAAATGTTTTACGTAATTAACGATTATAATAGATATAACACTAGTAAAGTTACTAATTAACCGTAACCTAAAAACAAATACCTCATAGCCACATAGCCTAATTAGGTTGGTACACGAAGATATAACTAGGAAAAAATTCTTACAAGCAAGCGAAATAGCTTGTAAAATGTAATTATTGTAAATAAACAAGCAAAATATTCCGAGAAATTCTAACGTTTCGATAAGACTGACACTCTCAAAGAAGAATGCCGAAGCAAAATATTGCAGAGAAATTCTAACGTTGCGATAAGTCTGACACTCTCAAAGAAGAATGTCGAAGCAAAATATTGCAGATAAATTAAGTTAGTCATACTAGCAACTAAATGAATATAAAAATTTAAACTCAAACTGGATAAAAAAGAAAGTTTAAAAAAGTAAGCTCCCAAATTATCATAAATTCAGATATAATATACCTCAAAATGAATAATAACAATAGTAAGGTTTTCTTCAAAAGTTTTATTTGTCTACCCTTTCCTTTCTTTAATTAAGTGGAACCGGCTTCTATCCCATCCAAACAAAATGTGTCATAAATAAAGGAATTGGATGGTCGTTTGGATTTTTCTACACAAGTTTGTTAGAAAGCCAGCTCACGGTCCGCCTAATGTAAAGTGGTTATTTCGACACCATTAAAATATTCTCAAAACTCTATAGTTAAGCCCCAAAGGCAATAAATACCTGTATGCAGAATCCTCGAGCTCTCGAATACCGCGGACGGTCTGACAAGCCACTCCCGCGCACCTAAGCGAAGTTGCGTGTACCGCTGTCAAATTGAACTATTTTATAGCGCTTTTTATTCGAACAACAGTTTAAGTTTAACGAGAGCACGACGTACAAGAAAATTTTTATTTCTGCAGTGTTTTGTTTAGTATGCATTGTTAATTGTTTTTGTGCACATTATTTTGCTGTAGGAGAGAAGTTTATTTTTATAATCCAACTTCGCCTGTATGTTGCCGCTTTTAGCCTTAAACGTTCACTATCATTATAGAAGATCATAACTTTGCAGATCCTAACAATTAAATAACGGTTTAGTTGTAATATTTAGTACCTAAAAATGATTATTCATTTTGAGGTACAACAAAGTGTGTTATGGTGTTTATACCCCATAACACACTTTGTTCAGGTTCACTTTAAGTATCGAACATTTACTTTTAATTTTTATACTAACCTAAAACTAGTAACAAATAGTGGGATTAATTCAAGGTAATAAACTAAGCTGGAATGCTTAATACCGTGTAGATATAGCCTTCTGTTATAAGGAATAAGTGCTTTAAGGCCTACGAGAGACGACTGTCATATTGAAGGCAATTGTAATGTGCAGACATAGGTAGAGTTGGTAACATACATGTTAACTAGAGTACATATTAAATTAATCGCAACGTCTGAAGATTTAAAAAAACCGGACGAGTGCGAGTCTGACGACGTGCGAGCACACCGCGGATTCCGTAAGCAAATAAATTTGTCGATAGATAGTAAGTCCATCTCGGGAATCAATTCAGATTTTTGCCCGTCTTTTCCGAACGACAAACTAAACTTTGCAGTTCTAGAAACACTCTCCCATACATCGATTTACGACAAAGTCGTCTTTCCAACCGCAAAATGTAGGTTTGTAAGCAAAACAATTGTTTTTTATGTGATATTACAACAAATTAACGACTTTCGGATTTTTCCTTTGCTTGTGCTTAATGGTCGTATTTTTTGATTGCGTTGACTTAGAAGCTTGATTTTTTACAGCTTCAAGGGACCGCCAACATAAGTATTTAGTATTCTTTTCAACTTCATGCGTCCAAGGGTTCTGACAGACGTACAGATAGACAGACAGACCGATAACAAACGGAAGCCTAAAAATATCGTTCGATCGTTTTGCAGGATGATTGTAAGTCCGTAGCGGTTAAGCGACTTTCCTTGCTAACAGTACAATCACCATTAACATTAATTACCAATATATTTATATATATATAAAATTTAATGTTTAATTTTGAATAGAAGGGTCTCTAGTTTATGAAAATTCACTAAAAGACCAATACTGAAAAGGTTTTGCAGAACAACAAAACGCTACAACGAATAAACCTCTAAATATGGTAATGTAAGTGCACTTCAGGCCACAAAAACCGTACCTACCTCTCAAAAACATTTCGATCTATTTTTATATTCCAACAACGCTGTTGTTTTACATTGGAGTCACGTACAGCAGCATCTGTCATGAGTAGTCGTTTTAAAACCGATGTGTCGTTGTAACCAAAGAATGCACCAGACACTTTCGGGTTGAGTTTTGAGTTCCAGACTATTTCAGACAGTGGCAACACTAGCTGGGACGCCATGTTTATTGTGATACTTCCTAGTGTAGTTATCTTAAGTGTTATTTATTTTGTCAGTTTTTCAGTTTGCATCTTCAAAATGGAAAATAGATGGATTGTAGCAGAAGTAAACAATCCAACAATTATACCTCTTAAAACTTATTGTTTCCCACAATGTTAGTTTTACAGTCTTAAAAAACACTTATTGAAGTGATTATAACATCATGCAAATGGGTCAAGCATTTATCATATAAATTTCGAAATGGCTATTTACCAGACCACTTAAATCATATCACGTTCTGTAGCGAAGCTAACATTTTGGTTATACTGTTAAAACAAAGAAACTATACACCTATTACTCTCTTTTAAGAGTGATCATTAAACTCTTACAAAAAGCTAATGGTTATCTAACTGGGCCACCCATGTAGATGAATTTAGGAACGTGACTTTTATGTAACACATCGTAAATTGCTATGGTTTGTCTTGCGTGCCCACAGACCTAAAGTTTTCCACGAACAAAATCCAGCGCATAGCGTACAGTTCAAAGACATTTTTTTGTTAAAACAAAACGTAGAAAGTATTAACAACGAGAATCGCATGAATTTTTTCCCCGAACGTCAGGAATTTAAATTCTTGTGGCTCCTTACGCGATCGCGTGTGGTCTAATTATGAATACGGTACAATAGCATTAACGTTTTCTTTTCTAAAAGGAAAAAACTTCAGCAGTTTTCCGCTGAAAATGGAATAAAAGTGTAACGGATAAAGGAAAACTTCTAGACCTGTTAAGTGGCGATACCCTACTTCGCGACTCCATTACTTTGCATTTAATATGCCGCTGTACTGTGCCTGTTTACTTTGAACTTTTATTATTTTCACTTACCCAAGAAAAATGTTATAGCTTTACCCCATTTTCGGTCACGCGAATTTCGTAGCTGGTTACGTGAAGCCGTTTGTCATTCTGTGGCTGTATCAGGTATTATAAACAGGTAACATTTGATCAGTGGCATTCTGTGAGTAACGGACGTCATTTATCCAATTTCGAATATATCTTCACCAATTTGAATTTGTTTGTCGATTAGGACTCATCATTAAAAATCACTATATGTAATTTTTTAGCGTTATTTCAGCTTTGACAGGCAGTGGGTCGAGGAAGATTATTGGCTATAGGCATAGGAGTCTATAGCAGCGGTGCAAAAACGAACATATATACATTGCAATTAACAAATTCTCCTCTAAAAGATTCGTAATTTGTAGAATACACGTAAAAAAACGCAAAACTCCGTAATCTTTAGACTCGGGTTCTTTGACCTCTTAATTGCCAATTATTTTTTATTCTAGGTAAATCTTTCGTATCTAAGTTATGTTTTATAATTCAAATACTATTTATTTATTAAAGAATGTATTTCAGGTTTATCTGACTATTTTCGGTCTCAACTTTATCAAGGAGTGAAGCGTCCTGCCACGACGGTATCAGGCGCCACAACCGTGTCAGTGGTGCCAGGCGTAAATATGAATACCAATCACGAAAACTTTTATTCTACTTATCATATACCTAAGTCAATTCGCAAATCTTTGAATAAGTAGCTTTAGAATATGAAAGTTATGATAATACATAAATAATACGATTACAATTTCAAGTGGTTCTTCTTAAGCCGTTCGTAATAGAGTAGTCTTTTCATAGGCTAAACATTGTAGAATCTTAATATTTATGAGATAGGTAATTGCAAAAAACTTAAAGGATGTCGGTTGTTAGAATGCAAATTAGATACAATTTTGATGGGATATCTAAATTGTCACTAGTCTGACATGACTATCATATGTCGAGCGAATATAATGATTTTGCTTCTTGATTATAATTAGGTATAATCACCTGGTGGTTCGACGAATGTTGTATATTCTTCTAATAAAAAACCTATTATATGTATTAGAAGTACATTTAGAGTTAATTTCAGAGGTTACGAAAGAGGACAACTAAGTGGTACACCAAGATTTTTGTTACCATTATGGAACTCCTCAGACTGGCCATGTATGACTTAGTCAATACGTTCACTTCTTTAACTTTTCATATCGTTAACATTGTTCTTGAACCATACACTACTAAACATTTGTTCTAATAATATTTTTACTAGTTCGAGAAATTCGTAGAATTTCAAAATTAAAGTAACACACGTTCATTCTTCAGATATAGCGGTTGAACGTAAAGAACTAGGGCAAAGCTATACTGCTAAAATTAGAATTGGCAAAAGACATACACACCGAAAACAAAAGTTAAAAAGCTAGTGCAGGAAGATTCTTTGCCACTATTTCTTTTCCAGCCCCTCTGGGGATGAACAAACACCATGCGGATACACAAATACTCGCTATTAAATAGTAAGAAACGGTATAATACCAGAATTCAGTAAGTTTTGCAATTAAGTTATCAATTCCTCTTCTGTTCTCTGTTCATTAATATTGCCTGGAAGAAATCGCTTATAGTAATAAAACTTTATATTATAAATAAAATTTCTGTACCTCGTTGAACAATAAAGAATTATCTATCTATCTATTCGTTTTGATTCCTATATTAATTTCCACGAGGCGTTCTCTCAAAGGCGATTCGTAACTCATTAGCTATATATAAACATAGATATCATTAACATACGAAAATACGTCTGTTAATGTTTTCCAAGAAAGACGATAGATGATTCACATATCTTCCGACATCAAAAAAGGTTTTAAACAATAATGTAAATACAGAATTAGCAATGTAATTTTTGCTTTTCGAATAGTCAATCGTAATCAATAGATCGCTATGTATCTAAATTCCTTATCTCGTTTTAAATCTTGTGCTATCATTTTCAGCCTAGAACTGGTTCCTAAACTAAAAAAAACTAAATGCATTAGGAGTTATCAGATTAATGAAATAGATAAATATTTGAATGGTCACTAAAACCCAATTAGTTGTTAATTAATTTCAATGCAATGTCAGCTTCTTACAGTTTGCATATAATATATAATAAATCAAAGGTGTTTACAGATAATGTAGTACCTAGAAGCCTAAACCTAACATGTTAATACCATTGTATGATTAACGTTCATAAAAAAATATCTGAAATGAAATGTTTAGCCACTTTTTGTTTATAGAAAACAGAGACTCTTATAGGATCACTTAATTGTCCGTATGTCTGTCTGCCTGTCAATACCTTTTTTCTCAGGAACCCGTTGACACATCAAGTTAAAATAAATACTTACGTCTACGGTCCCTTGAAGCTGTAAAAAAATCAAGCTTCTAAATCAAAGCAATCAAAAGATACGGCCATTTAAGCTTTACATTTGACCAAATTTGAACATTTCGAAGGTAAATCAAAACCTATAGGGTACTGCCCATTGACCTAGAATCATGAAATTTATTTAGAAGCAAGGTTTCACAGAAAAAGTAAAGGATAAATCCGAAAGTCATTAATTTGTTCTTACATCACATAAAGCATTTTCTATGGCGTTAGCAGGCACAAAGTATTTGTTGTTGCACGGAATATTTTTATTAAAGCGACGTGGAGATGCAGCTACAAAATAGTTAATCAGCATTAATTTTTCCAAACCATGAGAGTGGTTTTCAATATATTGTTTTTATATTTCTATTCTATTCTATGGCGAGGTACAAAGCATTTGTAACAAAAATCATGAATTATTCATTTGTCTTTAACTTTATTAATTTGCCAGTGCTACCTTGATAGGTGCCAAAGTTACCTGATGCCTGTTAGCTGACGATGTTTAGGTATTTAGCTGAGTTACAAGAACGATGGACGACGTTTAAAGAAAAACGTTAAAAGAATAATGAAGAGAGAGAGAAAAAGGAGTGAGTTGAAAGTCAATGCTACCTCATCTAATATTTGAAGTCTTTTAAAGTATGCTTTACTCTAAGACACGATACTGTACATAAATAGGCTTTCGCTTGTGTACAAGAGTACCATAATAACATATTTAAAGTGACCATATAACAGATATTCAACTGTACTGTAGAGAGTACAGTGTACAGTTCAATCTGTTTTATTTCAGATTTCATTAGGGACAAGTGACAACCTACATAATATATGTGTTTTAGAACCACTAGAGACTACACTTATAAACTGACTTAAATAAATATTATTAGGCACAGAAACTATCTATCCCTGTCTTTGATTCACACTAATCAATTTTCCTTAATTTATTAGCAAAACCTTAATCCATACATATCTTGGCGTCACAAATCGCACCGCCCACGAAGTATATTTAAAATATATTAACATACACTTGACCTTTCGCATTCGATTCTATCAAGGCGAACATAACTCATTGAAATATTTTATACGGTGTTAAGTATAATATCGATGGAGAACAATAAGCAATAAACAGGCGCTTATATCAACGCATAATGCTATCCCATACCGGAGAAATGTATTTTTCTTTATTTCAACAATAAGCACAGAAAGCTTCGGTGTAGAGTTACACGAATCATTTCGCGCACGACTGCATTAAAATAAAGGTTTAATCGGAACTTATACTTTTTAATGTTATAGTCGTCACGTAAAAATATTGTATGTATCGATTAAAATGTAGTAGAGAAAAAAATTAAGGCTGCTTTTCAAACTGAAATGTTCGTGTCAGTGCAACGAAGAGTCAAATTACGAAATTATAGCATGCGCAACATAGCTCACTAAATGGTGTCACGGAATAGAGGAGATATGCTGCATGCTAAGTTTTGTTAGTAGTGTCCAAAATTTAGGACTATATCTCACACCTCAGTTTCCTATACTCTATAAAATAGGAGCTCGCACTACTTCATTTACAAAAATCTCGTTTTACCTAGCTCACATCTTTAGAAAAAAGAAAATAGATTTAGTTTTGGGGCCGTAGGGTAATTTGCAATTATATAGTTGTGAATTAAATCCAGTCCCTCCGTGAAGAATTCATAATAATTAATCCCTACCATTGAATCTCAAATTACCTAAGTGACAATAGATTGAAAATAATAACTTCATACATCTGACACACGGCCGTCTGATCCCAAACTAGGCAGAGCCTGTACTATGGAAATCAGACTGTTGATAAACATACTTATATATTTCTGAATACATAAATTATATATAAATTACACCCAGACACAGAACAAATGGTCATGCTCATCACACAATTATGTATTTGTCCTGGGTGGGAACGCACAACCTCTAGCTTAGCAGTCAGGATCACTAACCACTAGACCAACAGGCCAGTTAAAGCAAAGCGGGTATTATTGACTAAGATGCCTAATAGACACCCGACACAATAGTTGCTAAAAGAAAGCGTAAAAAATATTACAAACATTTCGCTAAAATATTACTAAAGTCTATAGTTACGGGCAAGCAACTTTCATGCTTCACTTGTTCACGGCACCAACATTTCTACGTCACGGGCGACTTCAATTATTAACATTATAGGAGTTGCGCATAAGGTAGTTGTTATGAATGATAAAATAGTTGAATACTCCGAGCCGTGAAAACAGCAAAGAAAGTGCAAGGGGTGCACACAATAGCGACGTTAGCCAACACTGTATGTTTATATGCGTCAACAATGTGCATTGTACCTTAGTCCTCGTAGACCCCGCGAAGAATTTTAATATTCTCAAGTCTCGAGATATAGACTTCACCCAGCTTGGAACAACCCAGTTTGCATTACCGAGGACTCTTTAAAAATGAACAGCTTTCATCCGACGCTCATCTAGGAATGGAGTGGCTTAAATATTTTTCGCCTTTGTTTGGGAATTCTGAAATAAGTAAATTTAAATTAAAATTTAAACGGTAATCGGTCATAGTCAAAACAGGATTTAATCCTGCAAATATCATTAAACAGAATTTTTTTTTTTTCATTTTCATTTTTAAAAGACAACTCCCGCATTAGGAATTACTCCTGTGTCGCGGGGGACTTTACACACATACAAACAACGGACACAAAGAACACCCAGACTCGGGTGGGAATCGAACCCACGACCTATGGCGTAGCAGCCAGGGTCACCAACCACTAGACCAACAGGCCAGTCAAAATGTAAAAAAAAAAGAAATGGTAATACTAGTAAAATCATCAATTCAAAATGACGTGTGACAAGGAATCGTTGTGAGCACAAAATTAAGAGAGCGCTAAGTGACTATTTTATATTAGACCGTAACCTCTCGATCGCAGTCCGATGTCTTAGAAATAACGTTATTTCCGTTTATTAAGGGCCTGGTGTATCGCGACCTAATAGTTGATAGTTTCATTTTAGATGTATAGATTGTGTAAAAATCTATACCGATGCGATGCAGAATTAATGTACTTTGTTTTCGTGTGTCATGCTCGGTATCATCCTCGTGTTGATCCTAACGTAGATATGAGTGTATATGGAATTAGTCCAATGTTACAAGCTTTTTTTTGCGCTACAGTTTTGACAGTTTGCGCCAAAATTTGGTGTTGACACATAATGAGTGACAATATATGTGTTGTTTTCATGTTACCAAAATAAGACTACTTACCTACCTGCATAAAGTTTTAACTTTATCCAAGATATCTGACACTATATTATGCATTGCTGGAAACATCTCTCTATTCATACTTTTTTCTTGTAGCTCGTAGATTCAAAGCTACTTCATAAATTAAATAAAGTAATTAACTACAGAAAGGTAACAAGCCCCATGTACAAAAACAGCCTTATAATCTAATCTCTAGCAGTGTTTGCAAAGGTAAACGAGTATTTGTATCTTCGCGTCCTAATGGTACAAAGTTTGTACTACAAACACTACAGACTGTCATGTAGAGAGGGCATTGATTTATTAGGTTTTGATTGGATATTTCGTTGTGGACCTTACATTTTAATCACATTTACATACACGTTTGTAATAAATTTATTCGGCTTGTATATTTCAAGCAATATATCCAGGATTTCCATTGCTGTACCTAACCTACTCTATTTCTTCTGGGTATGGTTGGCTACCATAGGCTCGAAAGCCAGAAGGCGAAGGCCAGAGCCACCTCCTTTCTCCACCCCGCCGTTTTGCAGATGGTTCACCTTTATGTCCCTGACGAGTACACAGGACGACGGCGGCGCTACTGGAGGTGCCGCAGGCGCTCACCAACTCGCTGCAGCTCACGGCACTAACGTGCGCTCAATGCATTGTCAAACATAATTGATATATTTTCGTGTGTGATGTGATGAGTGAATTCACAGAGACCACTTACTCTGTATTGTGTAGAGTTTATAAATTTGTTGATTTTATGTTTGTTGATATTATATTGTGTGTTTATTCTGCATCTATCGAATTAGGGTAAACGGTAATGATTAATGTATGTATGTCAAATAAATAAAAAAAAACAATTACATCACCTCATAACCTGTGTCAGTGTCACTGTTTCTTATAAATCATTTAGCTTAAATAATAAACAAAGTATAAGGTGTGCATTAGCATAGCCGTAAAATATCACTATGAATTATAATAACTTAACCCATATACTTACCGAAGAGCCGTGACGGGAGGAGCTTTGTGCTGAAATACAGGTTACGAAGTCACTATTATCTTATCTATGACACAGGCTATAAACCTAGCTCAGCAACAGATGCTAATACTAGACAAATATTGTACATCAAATATTGTACACTAGGTTTTTGTGAAATATACATATTATTATACTTATAATTTATAGCTTTTCACTCGTTTGTAACTTGTATTGAGTTAAGATTGATTGTTTAAAATAATGCTGAGCTGTTTGTTGTCATACATCAAACTGTGTATTTAGGCAGTATTAACGATTCTGAATTAAAACAATAACATTACTGGTAGTTACTCCAACTTTATACAAAACTAGCAGCGCCCCGCGGTTTCACCCGCGTAAGTCCCGATCCCGTGGGAATATCGAGATAAAAAGTAGCCTATGCGTTAATCCAGGTCTCCAGCTATCTACATACCAAGTTTCATCGCAATCGGTTCAGTGATTTTTGCGTGAAAGAGTAACAATCCATCCATCCATCAAAACTTTTACATTTATAATATTAGTGAGATACTAATAATTTTATTGACAGATGAATTGTGTGCGTTGGACCTACTACAGTACAACGGCATAGCTAACAAGCAGGGTAAATTTTAGACTTAGCTCTCTCAAACTCTCTGCTTAGTGTATCTGAGTGTATCGACCCTTTAGTACCAATATATCCTTATCAACCGGCACTATTGATGAAATTTGAAAATCTTGAAATATCCGCTCTAGACTATGCTCCGCGCTCACGGTTTATATATTTATATATTATAGTAAAGGTGATTTTGATTTAATAAACAAAGAAATCCACAATAAAGATTGGGAAAGTGAGTTCTTGGGAAAATCAATAGATGATTTTGTTGATTTTTTAAATGAATACGTAAGCTATATACAAAATAAATATATACCTAAAAAGTTTATTCGTAATCAATCTTACCCTATATGGTACAATAGTTAATTAATTAAAACTATAAAAGAAAAACACTACTATTATAATAAATTAAAAACTACAGAAATAAGTCAGATGAGTTGACGTTTTAATTGTTGCGTGAAAGAGTCAAACCTATGGAACATGTTTGTTTTTTTTTTTTTTTTTCATGGTATAGGGGGCAAACGAGCAGACGAGTCACCTGATGGTAAATGAGTACCACCGCCCATGGGCACCTGTAACTCGAGAGTCACAAGTGCGTTGCCGCCCTTTAAGATGGGAGTAGGAGAAGAGGGGGAGCGGGGAAGAGTGGGAAGAGGGGAGAGGGGAAGGACGGGAATAAAGGAGAGGGAAGGGTTAGGGCCTTCGGTAACCTCACTCACGCGGCGAAATGCAATGCAACATTGCTTCACTGCCGGTTTTCTGTGAGCCCGTGGTATCGAGCGGAGTCGAGCCAGCCCATACGTGCCAAAGCATGGCTCTCCCATGTTAATTGTTGTTACAGAAACTTTATTGGTCTCACCGAGAAGTCAATAAAGAATAATCCTAAATACTTTTGTTCCTTTCAAAAAAGAAAGCGTTATAACTCAAATGCGTTACCTAATAGTCTAATATTGTCTTCGTCATTCTATTTGCAATGCATTCTCTTCTAATTTTCAATAAATCTTTTTCGTTCACAATAATAGTAATTCATCTTCTCAGTTTTCAACAATGCATAATACCTTCTCGTCAATCGGTACATCGACAGATATCTGCTGTATTAAGGTAGGAATTGATGAGGTAATTAGTTAGTTGCTTACTAATTTAGATATATCAAAAGGCACAGGACCATGTGCTTAGTGGAGTTCCTCAAGGTTCTCTGCTTTGTCCCTTATTATTCATCATACATGTCAACGATATCGAGCTATGCTTGCATTCGTCCTCACTCCTGTATTTTGCAGATGAAATGAAAATATTTAACACTATATCATCACCTAATGATGTGACAGCTCTTCAAAAGAACCTATGCTGTCTTGAAGATTATTGTCGAACTTACAAACTGGACCTAAACTCCTCAAAAGCTCAGTTCTGACATATACTAGGAAATTGGCATCTCCATCCACTAAATACTCACTGGGAGGTGAGTATTTAGTGGACCTTACCAAGAAGCACCACTGTACGGGACTTAGGTGTATACCATGACTGAAAGCTTTCTATTGAGACATATGTTGATGTTATTGTCAAAAAAGTGTTGAAATCACTTGGCTTTATAATGAGACTATCCAATAATTTTACTGAAGCTAAAACACTTAATATCTTATACTGTGTCAGAAGTCATCTGGAATATGCGTGTCAGATATGAATGATAGGTATTGAAAATGTTCAAAAGCGCTTTATCAAATACCTCTGCTTCTACAAACATATTCCATATCAGTCTAGCAATTATTATCAACTTTGTCGTAAATTTCATCTTTTACCTCTTTATAATCATCGTGAGTTAACTGATTTTATCTTCGTCCTTCGAATATTAAATAATAATATTAATAGCCCCGAGCTCTTATCTAAGTTTTCCTTTAATGTACCCTGTAATTCAATCCGCTTTAACCCACCGCTACAAATACCAAGTGCTACTACAAACTATAGGCAAAATAGTTATATTGTGAGAGCAAGTAGAAACATTAACAGGGTATGAAGACAGTGCGATATTGACCCTTTTTGGACCAGTGTGCCCGCGACAAGGTGTTTGAGTCTAACATTTTTCAAACCTGCAAATTGAGTTATTTTCTTTAGTTTCATTGCTGTTGATTTTGATTAACTAATGATATATTTTAGTTTCTGGGCTACGCCTGATGTGTTTCTTTGAGTTTGTTTACATATTGTTTGTTACTGAAATATTATAAGTAAGGACTTGTTATTGGCTCTCTGAAAACTAAATTCTCCATTTTATATAGCTGTAAGTCTTCCATCAAAACAAAAAAAAAATTGGTAACACAAATTTGAAAACGTCAAAAATAGGTCCTGCAGACCACTTACAACACTTATCCTGCAAAATACACTATAATACTGTGACCTATAATATAATAGTGGTTCCTGCTTTGTGTCCCAAAGGCAAAGACATTTGCATATGAATATGATTCACTCAAGATATTCGTGTTACAATGGCTATGTTAATGTTCATTAGACAGTTGACCTATTGTTTGTATTACCCGTTGGCATAGACTACAGACACTCAGCATATTTTTAGCTACTACAGCAACTTATGAAACAAACTACTTTTGATGAATACCTACTAGCTACTAGTACTACCTACTATACACTAGGTACTGATTGACGATACTTTCTCCTTTTATTCACACATAGACGCACTTTCCTCCAGATTACGAAAGCTTATATTTGTGTTTAAAACCCTCGGTCAGTTAGCTGATACACAAATCTTTAGGACCACCTATCTTGCTCTTTGCCAATCTCCGACGCAATACTGCATCGTCAGCTTGTGAGGTGCAAGCAAAACATAACTCCTAAAATTAAAGCGCGCCCAAAGAGCGGTACTAAAAGTTGGTTGGAGACTACCAAACCGTTTCCCTACCACTGATGTTTATAGAACCTGTAATGTCCTCTCTGTCCGTAAACTATTTATCCTCAACGTTATTCTTACGACTCACTCACAAACCCCATATTATCCTACGAAATTAGATAACGTACTTCGAAAACACACTATAGGTCTGTCGATCCCGGTCAGATCAAGTCTAGCCAAGCGATGTTTTTACTTCCTTGGTAACTATTTGTACAACAAAGTAATCAAAATCTTAAACCAGCACTTAAGCAGTTACCGACTGGTTAAATAATTTAGATTATGACGAAACCGAAAAGCATAACTGTTCGGTATGTTGTGAGTATCGTTAAAACACCTAATAGCTTATTGGTTTTTAAAATACAAAACTACCTTAAATGAATTAAGTTACTGTCGTGTACTAAACGTGCTCAACAAAAAAGAGTCTCAATGGAACCCGCAGGTCGCTTATTCGCTGTTTTTTAATAAGTAAATTAAATGCACGGGGAAAATTAACTCCTCTTGCAGTGACTGGCTGTGACAGGAGAGTGACGTGACGGCCATTATGGTTCAGAGGTCATTGACCTCATGACGGGAAATTGTTATTACTGCCTTTCATCCTTTGTTTTTTATGAAAGCGATGTTAATTATTAATAACTAGTGTTTGGAGTGATCAGAATTACTACCGTTGCAACTGGTCTGAGCACGTAACTAGAAATTATCATAAACGTATTTTATTGGCATAACAAAATCCAACGAAACATTATACAGTTTTTGTATATCACAAGCAAGCGCATTGCCGATGCTTGTGGGTAAGCAGTCACCTTAGCCTCTGTACGGTTGTATAGATATAGAACACCAAGTCTCTCATCCACGCCTTGCCAGCTTCGAACCGGTACAAAGCGATCAGTAGGAGCTCTAGCGTCCCTATGCATAATCAGAAATATAGCAGTTTCTAAACCGCGGTCAGTTATTTATTTGACCCGTCTGGCGATCCAAAATAATAATAATAATAACTTGAGACAACTCACACACGGCCGTCTGATCCCAAACTAGGCAGAGCCTGTACTATGGTAACCAGACTACTGATAAACATACTTATATATTACTAAATATATACATATCACTACATATTATAAAACAAAGTCCCCCGCCGCGTCTGTCTAAAAACTACTGAACGGATTTTCATGCGGTTTTCACCAATAGATAGAGCGATTCATGAGGAAGGTTTAGGTATATAATTTGTTAAGGTTTTGTGTAAATTGGTTGAAATATCATGATGATTGTTGAAGATGTCTCTGCTACCCGTGCGAAGCCGGGGCGGGTTGCTAGTTATAGATAAATTACACCCAGACATAGAACAAATGATCGTGCTCGTCCCACAATTATTTGCCCTGGGTGGGAATCGAACCCTTAGGCTCCTAAAACCCTCTGGCTTAGCAGTCAGAGTCACTAACCACTAGACGAACAGGCCAGTCTAAAATCGAATCGCGTGCGCGTGTGTGTGTGTGTGTGTGTGTGTGTGTGTGTGTGTGTGTGTGTGAGAGAGAGAGAGTGAGTGTGTGCATTAAACTTAGGTCAAATATACCATAGATACACGATCTACAAAAATTTGGTCTAATAGTGGCACTCGATAGTTCCACATTATTTTATGTGCATTTCATATGCCATCCTAATAATAAACCAGATCACAAATTGAATATTTCTGTAAATATATGTTGTAAAAGGTTAATACAAAAACTGCAATGTAAAGTGTCTGTAGTTTATTAGTTACCACAACGGAGAGTTTTGGACTCGTGGTACGTATTCCACACGCAAGCTCGCGAGAGTGAAAAGGACATGTACGTAAGCTCCGTATTTCAAAATTATCGGAGGTATTTAAATATAAAATGGCATCGTGATACGAATAGACACGTTTCAATGTGTCATTACGGCTGGTATCAGCAATTATTTTATCCCAAAATCGTCAGCATGAAATTTCACCCACCCCGGGCACTTTAATAAACTTATCGAATAACGATATTGAGACAGCCACGACAACACATTAAATTTAGATTCTTGTCCTGTTTTCATTAAACACACACCCTCTTTACTAATAGAATAAGGACTCTGTAGAGTAGACCTCTAAGGATAAGTTATTTTAACAAAGCCTTGAATTACATTTTATTTACTGTTTTATTTGTTTAATATTTTATTATTTATTTTTTAATTTATTTTATTTTATGTTTTATTACATTATAGTTACTTTCTTTCGGCATGTCATTTTAATCTGCAACAGTCCCAATATTGCCGGGAGAGTTGATCGTTTAAACTACTTAAATTTTTCTACATATCTTAATGGCGACTTAATAAGTCCTGTACCGGACACAGTATTGAGTGATTTTAAAATTATAATGATCAATTTTATTGCGGTATTTAAATCCACGTCATTCCCATCAGTATACTCTAAAATGTTAACCATCTCATGTCCATCCATAAGTTGAAACATTCAAATATTCTTAAGCAATCATAGGATTTGTCAAACAGCGAATTTACTTTTCTTTTTTTTTGTAGTCTACTAATTACTGTATTCTGTTAAGTACTGTTTCATCTTCTGATTTTATTTTGTTTTTTGTTTCCTTGCTCAAAGGTATTTTAAGAGATATTTTTATAGTATTGAATTTTTGGTTAAAACTTTAAATGATAATTAATTCTTCAAATGAATTCTGTTTTACTGCGACTTTCATCGTTTCAATAGAAAAGCTTCATTTAATAAAAAAAACTCAAAATCACTAAATACTTGGACGTCATAAAATATATTAACAAAATTAAATTAGTTCGTTAAAAAACTACGTGTTTTTGGATTGGCATAACTGAAAAAAAGTCGAACATTTGTTCACAGTGTTTTGAGCAAAATGCAATAAGTACAACATTTTCTATCGTTTCGTGTTTCACTACATTTTCAAATACCAATTTGACTTTTATTGGAAGTATGTCACTTGAAAATAAACACCCCTAGTAATATAGAAACCAGTCGACAGTTTCTACTGTCAACCGTCTAACATGGCAGTTTAATAAAAGAGGCGCCCGTATACCCTTCTCCCACAACTGATAAGATCATAGACACAAACACAAATGAAACCCGAACACACCAATTGGTCGATACCCTTTCATACAATTCCCTTTTATTTGTACACGAATAACAGCTCCACTATCCTCTAATAGAAATGACCAAGTTTAATTGAATCGAACGGTCCCCGACCAAAGGGTGACAAGAATTTTAATGAAATGCAATTACGTTTTAGATTGCGGTAAACAACAAATGAAATTTTCAAAAACTTATAAAATATGTTTTAACCAAATAATATTGTATTGCATTTTATAAAATTAATATTTAAAGTTATTTGGTTAGTTGCTGCGAAATGATTATTACTGCAGGGTCGCTAGTGAGAAAAGAATAATTGAAACTCAATCTAGCTTGTAAGGCTATAATCAATCATCAGGCTTATCACAGTTAACATTGATAAAACAATATAATTAATATCTTGTTATCTCACATTTATATTGCTTCGGTGAACCGTTCTGTTATCCACGGCCGCTCACATCGGATTTCAACCTATTCTGTCATTTATACATTTTAAAACTGTTCTAGATAATGCAGTACAGAATATCACCTGCCAGTAATTATGGTATGCCACAAAGGCGTGACAATATATATATAATTTAATATTTTTATTATTCGTAAACAATCACCTTTTAAAACATAACATTGTTGGAGTAAAAACACATTTCAAGAAAAAGTTTAAAAATAGAATCCAAAGCGTATGAGCAAAATATTAGTATAATATGTATATTTTTGCAAACCATTTTAATGTTATTGAAATATCTTATGCACTGATCTATAACAAAATACTTTTTCTACCAATAACTTGAAAATAGAAATATGTAAACACACACGAGTGCAATTGTGATCGTTAAACCGAATACGTTACTGCTGCGAGGGGGCGGGGGGGGGAGGCAGAATTGCTAGTGAGTGTTAAAAACAATCAATTTACCGAAATTATTTAAAACCACTACTATCGTACTTCTCTTTCAACTGCGAATAAAGATTTAATAACGTTATGGTTCAATATTTCACCAAAGTTAAATTTAATAATAACTGAATTGATTAGTAACTACCATTTATTACACACTCGTCAACATCTGAAACAAAACAATGGTTTACTTCTATGACTTTTATAAAGATTTTCATAAAATCTATATCCTCATTATGAATTATTTGCAAATAAACAGTTAAAAAAGGTAGACTACCTTTTTTGTTAATTTTAATAAATTTTGTTAAAAAGTTTAGGTTAAGTAAAATTATTGCACCTTTTGTCTTTATTATGGAAACTACATGATTAGGATTTCGCAAACGAATACAAAGGTGACCAAATAATAACACAGTAAACTTTCTTAAAAAGATGAAGAAGAAACTTTTATATAATGTAAGTTTTTCCCTATAAAACATTTTAGTCTTTCAGCCAGAAGGGCCCTATGTACCGTTGAGAGCGTGCCTGCTTAAGTATATAAATAAAACATTGGTAAATACTAATAAATTGGAAATACTATTCAAAATGATGACGTTGCAATCTACAAAGCCAGAGCAGCTGTAGTGACCTGTGTATATAAATGACGGTGACACATAACTGAAAAATACCTGTAATTATTTTAATTGAAATAAATCATCGTGGTTTGATTTGACTACTACTTAGTCCTCATGGCGAGGTTCCAATAAGCAAACTATAAAATTGTAAAAAGTCTAATCTGATACAAAAAATACTACTTAAATATGAAATTCGTGGCTTTTCATACTTCTTTAATAATGTTCAGACATTAAGAATATAAAACAAAACTTAATAGCTATAATAATATGACAACCTACACCCAATAAATATATACATATTATTACATATACAATCAATATTTTAGTTACCTTCACTCCTTTTAACTTTTCCAATAGGAACTAGTACCATAATGAATCCATCTTGTTTTTAAATTATGCAGTACGGTCTCACCATCAACCTGATATTAGAATATTTAAAATTATCCGAACCTATTATTCTTTTGGTAAATTATCCTCAAGTATTGACACCTCATGAATATCAATATACCTTATGCTCATTTTAGCTCTATCACTTAAAAGTATACTCATTAGGAAACTTCGTTTTGATTTTAATTAAGTATGTTAATAAATGAAATATATTGTATCAGACTTCTCTATGCCAAAAGGAGGTAGGTTAGTTATACCTAATACGTTTGTCATTATTTTTGTAATTCAACAAGGAAATGTATGCTTAACTATTAATGTGGCGAGCATAATAAGGTAGCATGTATGCCACATAATTGGTAATATTAATTAAATAATATTGCACACGCTATAAAAACCATACTTTACCAGGCCTATGTCACTCGTTGTACTTGCGCGCGCTAAATACCTACCGGCCGCTGGGCCGCTGGCGGACCTTATATGCAGTCTTGCGCAGTGGGTTGCCAACAGCTGCATCGCGCGCACTCGCTTTTATTTTTAAAGTACAAAAAACAGTAATTCGATATTGTATTGATATATTCTTTAAATACTGTAAAATTCATAATGAAAATTTATATGGTTGTTGTGTATAAGAAGAAAACCCGGCAGTCATATTTATGTTATTAAAAAATTAACCTTCTAACCCTATATTGTTCATTAAACTATTCGTAAGATTTAGAATATTTTCCACCATACTATTAGTTTAATTACGAGATTTTAGAAAAGAGAAGAAGTTTATTAATCTTTACATAAAAATAAAACACATGTAGGATTTTCGCATACTAAAAGATTGGAAATTAAAAAATAACCGTAAAAAAAGTATAAAAAATAAACGCGTACAAATATTATGGTGACTCAACATACAGCGAACATATCTACGAGAACCACAAAAAAATTTTTTGGTACAAAGTTTGAAGAACATTGGTACTTGAACATTTTCAAGACATCTTAGTAATCTCACGGACTGTAAGTTCTCATATTTCTTAGTACACATACGACGGTGCTAATTCATATAACTGATCATATCATATAGCAATAGTTCATCTATCAAATAATCGCAGTCCATGATTAAGTCGATTATTATTACTAGCCACATCATTTTAGGCTATGTTCACATGACGGGCGTTGAACGCGCGTTGACGTTGTCGTTTCAAACATTTCACGCAGTTTATTTTTGTATTAAATAAAAATATAAAATACAAGAAATGAAAAAAACATCTGTATTAATTTTTTATTCTTACACTGATTTTCAAGGAATACAATAAGACTGCTATGTGCGTTGTGTTGTGTTAATGTTCAACGTTTGTCGAAATGTTTAATTCGTAAATTTTATAACAGAAATCTTACTTTAAAACTGACAAATTGAACTTGAAAATTGACCTTGATTCTGTAACAAAGAAGGCTGACATGAATGAAAATATGGGTATTTTCCAAGGATGCATTAAAAAATTAAAACAAAATAATTGAATTGACATGAAAATTCATAATATTGTGTTAAGATATGTGCACCTATACAAGAAAAAGCTTTATTAGATGTTTTTTTTTTAATTTAACTACACCATTCTGTAACATCCTGTATATCAAAATATCATAAACTAACTTTTACCCGCGGTCTCGCTCGCGTAAATATTATTATCTATCCTTTAGAAACAGTAATTTTTGATAAATGCTACCCTATGTCCTTTTCTGGACCCCTGACAATGTCTCATGCAAAATTTCATGATGATCGGTAGAGTAACTAAGGCGTGAAAGCGTAATAAACAAACACACTCACTTTACGTTGGCATGTCGAAAATGGAGGACCCGTAGAAGTGTAAAAAAATTCGCAATGTGGTTAATAAGAACTTACGTATAATAAGTTACCCAGTAACCACATTAACAACTTGACTGCCAGCCTGAAATCCTGGTGTCACGAGGGTGGCCAAAATATTTATTAGTCTGGTTAAGCTGCTATAGTGCCAAATATGATGAAATTGGCATTAAATAATACATAATAGTAATATTTTGTATGGAATTTATAAATAATTAAAAACCCGCACATTTGCGGGCCTGGCACAGAGATTGAAAATTTCAATGCCTATGCCAGCCCTAACATACGCGTAAATTTTCCCCGTTTTTGCAACATTTTCAGCTTTATAATATTGGTATAGAAGTATAGATGACATGTCAAAGCAATCAAAGCATAGGCCCGGTTTGCTTTCACACACCTCACAATGCCAAATCGAGTCTTTGCGTTTTTTAGATTTGGAGTACTGACGGCACGCGGAGGTTTTTGTCTGGTAGCAGTTGATTTTTAACTGCGAGACGGTAATCATATAAATTCATATTTTTCTCATTTCCAGAGTATTTGTTGTATATTTTATAAGAGTTTATAAACAACAGCTGAAAGGTATGGATAGCTAGTTTCAGGTACCAACGAAGAGTTTTTCGTTCGCATGGGTAGTATGCCAGTAGCTGATCCTGTCGATCAACACCTGAAAAATAAAACAAGTAACGATTGCATTATTATTGATTAACATAAAATATGCCTATTAATATTTATAATAAAATATAAAATATCATAAATTGATTATTTACCTGACATAAACTCGTTGAATTTCACTATGGGTATTGGTTTGCTTGTAGTTCACCAATCAAAAAACCAACACTTGTACGACAATTTGACGTCTCTTGCGCGGGAGGGAACATAACTCGCAGCGCGATTCCCTCAGTGCCGGCCGCACATTGACCGATAGAAATTCAACCGGCATGGTCCGCAGATACGGAGTTGGCAGTTAAGGTTAACCACATAAGTACTAAGTCGTTGCATTCGTCCATACAATGCTCGGCCGTATCATGAAATACTCGTATTATTAGTTGTTCCTATCATTAAACAATTATGTATGTTGATTTATTTAAGCTATACCCTGGTACAGTCAACATTATATATTTTCATGAAATGATGGAATACTTCATGAAATTCCATAATATAGTATTTATATAAATATAAATTTTATTTCATATGTTGTTTCATCCCATCCATCACCACTGGTGTTTGTCCTCATTTTTCTGTTAGAGGGATATCACGCTCACCATACATTTTATTTTTTATACATGATGAAAAAGAAGATGATTATGACCTTTATAGATAACATCTAATTTCTAGAAAACACGCACTCATTTTAGCAGAACATTTGGATCGTAATATTTAACTTCTTAATGCCTATTCCACACACGTACAGTCATCCTCAAAAAGAAATAAACGTGAACAAAGTTCCATTACAATTTGTACAATCTATTATACCAAAATATTCTAATCAGGTAACCAAACATAGTATTTATATTTACTTGCCAATTCCAAGTTCACATCGGGTTTCAAACTTTGTAAACGTGTCTGTTTCATAAGTTTATGTAGGTACTTCTTTTTGAGGGTGACTGTACATAGAAGTTACTTACGACACAACACTCTATAATGTTATACTATTTTAACTATCGTGTTTGACGCACCCCACGTCCTAGATGAAGCTTACTTTATGAAAATCATTTATAAGTTTAAACTTGATCAGAGAGACATCATGCTGCGCATACAATTAATTTATATCGTTATATGATACAAACTGTGTGGCTCCAAGAGCCGCCTACCTTCGAATACACAGATAGATCTTTATTAGTGGCATTACCACGATCTATGACGTCATAATTTTGTTTCGAACACACTAAAACGGCATCTGTTCGGTAGTCTAACGGCCAAATACCGAAACACATTCAAATGAATTGTATGGACAAAACAAGATTAAAACGTCTCTTAATTGAGTAGCGCTTAAGTATTCAATTTTAAGTCGCATATTATATAGAGTACTGGTTAAAAGATTTGGACTGATTTTTATGAAATTAGAATAATATATAATTTGACTAAAACTGTTATCCATGATACTTTTATTGAGATTGATTATTTGCTTTTTTGTCACAAGAACAAAACGTATATCCTACGTAGTCACGTCAATTTTATCAAATCAAATATAACTGTAAAAAATAACGTTGTAACATATTAATTCTTTGACTATAAAAATATGTTCCACATAGATATCTAATTCAAATACCAATAGTATTCTTATTTTATAGTTATTTGATATACTCCACTAAATAAGCGAGCATGCTAAGTAACACTACAACTATTTATCGATGTTTATAGCCGATAATGATGGGTACGATTCTGAGTTTTACGACTTTCTGACTATGACAAAAATAAGCTGAGGTCAAGCGCGGACTGTTCGTGAAGTATCTGTAAGTTCGTAAAAGATACTAGATACGTTACGAAACTTAACAACCAACACATAAAATGAAACTATAATCTCATACCGGTCGTTTACGTTCTTAAATTAATAATTTGTTTTGAAAACTAACACTCGTAAAAGGGCTTTTACTTAGTGATAAAACTATTTTTTAAATGGATTCACATAATAAAAAAATATTTTATTTATGTTTATTTATTCTAACTTGAAAAATAAATACTTATTTAAATAATAAATATTTTCTCGGCTGCGGACATAGACATGCGGCATCGATATCAATTGAATACACACCCAAATATATACGTAGAGTTTAAAAGTTTAAAGTTTTGATTGTTTGTAAAGCTTTCACACCTTAACTAGTCAACCCCTCATCATGCAATTTGCATATCGCACATTTAGATCTAAAGCGACGATATACACACCATCGAATCCCTTATCTCAATACCTACCGATCAATAAAACAGATTTAAAAATATCACCACTACTCGAACGCTTGACGCTAAATTCGCCAACACGGGCTGAACTCAAAATTATAAAACAAATATATTACAAATACATACATTGTTAAGCAATAGGGAAATAACTACTGAAATCCAATTTTCAGCCCCAAAACATGATTAAAACACAAGATTTCCACAATATCTTTCTTCTAGCTGCATATAAAAAGCATAAATCTTTACAGAACAGTAATTAGTTTTTCGCCTTTTCTGAAAAAAGTATTTTTTGAGTTTAAACCTGTTTAGATGTAGGTGTGCGATATATATATATATATATATATATATATATATATATATATATATATATATATATTGCATAACTTTAATTTCTAAAAAATGTACTGTCCCCGTTGTAAAAAGAATTTTACGTAAGCAAAGCAAAAGCTAGTATTTTATATTCGTCCACTGTCAAAATTTCGTGCCGTTGACGTCATACTGCTTTGTCTGATTGTCCGACGCGTGTCACTCCGCTGATGCGACGTGGCTAGTCTGATGTCGAATGTACGTCATTTCGGAGTGACGTTTGACTACCACCGTGTCAGGAATCTAGGGAAACACGTAGAATATCGGACATTTATCAACAAAATGACAACTTTTAGCTTCACTTAATTTATGGAATGGCGAATCTCTTCTAATTAAGACGATGATGCCATTCATGATTCATTTGAACATATTCATAATAAGCTATTTTATTTAAAATTTCTTAAAAAACATTTTTAATTTGAAATAAGTCGTTTATCTACACATTATCTAAAAATCGTTTAATTTTTATAGTTCAAGCCAATTAACGATATAAATATGTATATTTCAGTTTTTTTTTACATTACGAATAAACATTTTACGGATCTCGTTTCCAACCTTCGAATACGGTATATAATTCATTTCTTTGCAATTTAATAAACTCGTCAAATTGCCATCAAGATGGTATCTCACAACACTTTGCATATGAATGTGATACGTCAATCTGCCTTAAGCAAATAAAATGCCCTGCCTTATTCGGCCAACAGCTGTTAGCTGTGAAGTCAATCTTTTGACCGAAACAATTACAAAGGAAACACCGTTCAAAAGTCCTGCAACCAACTCTCTTGACACTCGACATTTTCGCAAATGTAACTCTATTGAATGGTGTTTAAAGTACTATCTGCAATAATCATCAAAATGTAATTCAAAAAAATAAGACATGTTTATTTTGTGAAATCCAATTTTCTGCTGACATCTCATCCTTCAAAATGTAAACGGAGGGTGTTATGAAGGTCCGTTAGATTTGAGACATTTCATTTACTGATGCTTATTTGTTTTTCAGATTCCCGAACTTTGAACCAGGGCACTCAGAAAGTTTTGCGAAAAGGAGTTTTATATAAGTAACACGGGCAGGTTGTACCTACTTTATTATAAAAATAAAATCATTTCCGAGAAAAAAAAATGCTAAAGTTATAAATTCAAATATCCCTCCACATTTTGTAATTTATTTTATTTATTTAAATTATCGTTTCTCACAGAAGAATGGATTTATCTCGAGAATCGTTCGATGACTTTAAATTACACTTGTAGACAAAGGGCCTTCTAAGGAAATTCTGTGCCGATGGTTCAGCGAATTTAAGCGATGTCTGCTAACTTTGGTGCACAACCTCACTGATTCTTGGATTTATTAATGCGAACCAGAAACGCTGCACCAGTTGATAGTTTGAATGTTGATGCAAAATGAGCCAACGCCAACCAAAGTGAAGCGATCGAGAAGCGCAGGAAATATTTTAAACGGTAGTTTTATCACTATGACCGAATATCTCGTGTCAATTACGGGATCAGAGTCGCATTAATGCTGATTGGTATTCTACCAAATACTTGCCAGAAGTATCCACTGGTCTTTGTTTCACCACGACAACGCACCCACGTGCATGGCGCTCAAAACTAGGGACTTCCTGGAAAACACACCGGTCAAACTTCTGGATCATCCTTCTTATAACCTTTGTCTGCACCATTCCCTAAAAAAATCAACTTTAAGGTTTGCTCAAAGCTGTTTGAGCAGGCTTTGGAAGAAGTGTCTGAGGCAGATTAGAAAAAAGTGTTTGAAAACTGGTATAGCCTCAAGAAACTTTGTATAAGTAGTGATGGAGAGTTTTTGAAAACATTTAAGTAATAACCTTTGGAACATATTTTTAAGTTTTCTAAAAAAAACAATACCACAAAAAAAAAACATGAAAGACTATTATTTACTTATTATTATAATAGTTATCTTTTACGAAAACTGCAACCGACTTGAATGCTTTTAAATTATGCCACTTGAGCCTTTCATTAACAATCCTTTTTGTTGCTAGTTTTTTTTTATTGCACCACTCTATAGATGTGATATATCAAAAAAAAAATAAACTAATTAATTATTTATAATGTGCGAAGACTGACTAGACAACTCACATAAAACATACGGTCAAATTAAGAACCTCTCCTTTTAAGTAGGTAGAGGATTAAAAAGTAGTGTATAAAACGTTAAATAAAATTAATTGAAATAAATTATGTCAAGCAACAGCTCTAATAACTCCGTGAGAAAACTCTCCTATTTATTTCGTAATGTAACTTCTGTCCATAAAACGCTCAGTAATCAATCCTTTCCGATTGTACAGATAATCCCTTCTCGTTTAATTGCTCTTATCTGTTTAAATCAGACCACCAGAACCGAACACACCTTTTGGTAATACATTAATTTAACTCGGGGCACTGGACTTTACATGCAGTCTACTTTTGGTGGGTTAAAGCTTTATTTCAATTAAGATGTATTTAGTATTCAGATTCAATACTTTCTGGTTCATAAACCTCTCCAAAGTATATGCTGCTCGAATACCTACGAACGGAGTGGAGTATTCAGAACTTAAACAAGTAATTACAGTGCTTATCCAATTTGGCAGGGCAGAAAAACACGACCCCCCTTACACAGGAAATTTGTTTTAAATTTCGACAACAATGGCGAGATTGCAAGTCGGATAATTGCGTACGTGAACAGTCCGTGACGCCAGCGACGGTATAAATCCACCAGCAATGAACGGTTAATAATAGCTTGAGCAAGTTAAACAGCCTTCTCGATGGGACCCCATGACAGCAATCTGCAGAATCTGCAATTGGGTATCGCATGTTTCTCGCCGTTTATTTCATCCAACTTGTCAAGAATGCGAAAATCTCTGATAATATTTTTTTATGATATATAAAGTATATAGTTTGTAATATTTCTTTATAGTATATATACTATAAAAAATATCACAAACAAGTTACTCCGAAGACGTAAAAGTTTTACCATGTCAATAAATCACCGAGATTATAAATCGATTTTACAACTTATAGGTGATCGGAAACTGCCATAAATCATAACAGAAATGGGGGTTGTTATTGCGGGAGTCCCTAGATACAAATTAATATATACCAATACAGTCACACCATCGAAGTTTGAAAACTAGAATAAAGATTTTAATTAACCTTACTTTAATAGCGGTAAAATAAAACTAAAGAGGTTCGATCAAAACAAATCAACAGTTATAATTATAGTCATTAATCATTATAAAAATTCTTCATCGCCACCACAAATAAAAAAGTTATATCTACAATCTTGTATTCAGTTACCTTATGGCTATCGAGAACTATTAAAGTAGGTGCAAGTCAACATCAAATCATGTCTGGCATCGATAAATTGCCAAATTATTTAAATCATGTTCTGTCTGTGTGTGGAGATACGTGTATTAATAGTAGAAACATTTATGTGAACTAGAGATCGCGTGGTGGTCGAATTTCGACCATGGTTTATTTCATTGGCCAATATTACTTGACCTGTCATTGTATAGACTTTTGTACCATGACAGGTCAAAATATATACTGGACACTCATAGCTGTATGTACCCGTTTTTGCATTTTTTTTAACTTTGTAGCAAATATTGTTGAAAAATTTTAGCATTCGTCACTTCTTCTCCGTATAAACTATAAGTGTGCGAAATTTCATACTCCTCCGTCCGCCCAATTTTCGTAAAAAGGGATCCAAAGTTTTCGCTTCACGTATTAATATATAGATGATGTTTTCATGAAAGTCCTAACCTACATTATTCTCATACCAAAAAAACTACGCTTAGACTGTAAGATAAATAGTTTCTTTACAATACAACTTGTTTTATAAAATGGTGATATTGTGATATATACATAACGGCTTACGGGTTTCATTTTGTCGAAAATTGTACTTTAGGGTCACATTTTTAAGAGGGCGCAACATGCAATAATAGCCATGAGGGTACGAGCGTAGATATACAAGATATATAGATATACAAAGGTGAGCGATACGATATAAAAACATTAACGCGCGTATGTCACCACACTAATACGAATGTCTATGGCCACCGGTAACCGTTCACTGTGAGGCAGGCCACGTGATTGCAAGTCGACTTAGTAGTACTCGTATACAAAAAAAAGCAACCAATTTTTTTTTGTCTCATGTAATTTGATATTCATATTGTATGTATATTATGTATTTGACATAAATGTGCTAGTCAGAGTACATGTGTGTACATTACGTATTAATGACGTAGGTAAAGGTATATCAATCTATATCAATACATGTAAGTAATAATGTGTTCCATATCTTTTTATATATATTTCTTCTGTGCGTGTGTATGTTCCTGAACTCCTCCTAAACAGCTGGACAGATTTCAATGAATTTTTTTGTGTGTATTCAGGAGGATTCGAGAATGGTTTAGATTTACAATTGGACCCGGTAGATGGCGCTGCGATAGGGTTCCAGGAATAAAGACCGATTTTAATAAAATATTTTGTGTGTCTTCAGGTGAATTCGAGAATGGTTTAGATTTACAATTGGACCCGGTAGATGGCGCTGCGATAGGGTTCCAGGAATAATATGTTTTAAGTTCAGGCAGGTGTAAATTATTATAAATACATAATTTAAAATGCTATATATTTACACCTAAAATGCGAGATGAGCACCTAAAATGAGAATGCCCTCGGTACTGAGTCCACTCTTGTCCAAAATGTACATTCAGTTTTAATAAATGATTAAAATTACCTCTTATATGCTAGATCAGCTCAGCGAAGCAGTTGTGTTCCACTATTTATTTAATGAATTCAGAAACATTTTAGTCAGATGTGGATAAACTTCAATTTAAGTTTCTCTTTATAAATAATTTACTCAAATAGTAACCGCTACTATGAAAGTACTCATGCGTGCTCCGCAAAACGTCCTACGCGTAAATAACATCAACATAATGTCCTAACTTCATCATCACAGTAAGTTTGCGTGTTGTCTTCTACGTGACTTCTCACCTCTCTGATTTATCTGGAGACACACTAACCGCCAACTTAGCATATTACTTTGCTAATGGAAACCTTAATTAATGCATAAACTTCACTCAAATCATTATCTTGAGACCACTATTCTTCATTATTTTGTTTGAGTTGTGTAAATATATAAGACGTCACGGTTCGCATCTCGTATTATGAGACATTAATAACTGGTAGTACATTGTGTATTACAATAGAGACAGGAAGTTTGTAAACCGATTATGCTGATCGGGCGTCACTCAGTATGACATGAGTACAATCAATTGCAACGGATTTATGAATAAGATATCGATGCTCTGATTTTATCGAGCGGTACTTAATCGATGCCATAAGAATAAATGCTTCCTCTAGTAAAAAGTAATTAGGGATGCAACCAGATTAACTCTAAAGATAATGCACTTATTCCCTTGGTAGTAAAAATATAACTTAATCCAATCAAATAAGGATATCAGTAATTTACAAATTAAGTAGCACGAAATCGATGAATCATCATATTTATTCATTTCACAACCATTATACGATCAACTGCAACATGACACTCAATAAACGAGCACACGCAACAACGAACACAGAAGTTCATTGATCAATATGAACATAATGATGCTCAGCAAAATGCAAATGTGATGTTACGAAACTGATAATAATGCGTCAATTTCCCAAGACAATTTCTAATAGTAAAATAATACGATCAAATAGAGGGCGAGATAAATTGCAGTCCTCGGCGCGTTCGGATCTCGATCGCGCGGCTCAGATAAAACGTAAAGCGACGGGAACAATAACCGATGCACTTCCTTTGGAAATAGTCGCGGTCGGACCGGCTGGCGACCGGCCGATGCAAGCCAATAATTTATACGATGCTCAGAGATTGCAACGATACGCCCCACTAAACCTATCAATAATCGTAGAAAGTGATAAGATAAATGGAAAACTATCAAATTGAAATGTCAACGGGGTATAATCAAGAGACATGCCACAATTTATTATACGGTGGGAAGTTAGACGCTGAGTAAAGCAGTTTGTAATAATTATGATGTAGCTGCGTATCTAGATTCAGCGCCGGTGGTCCATGCTATGTCCTCTACTACACTCTTCGTTCTTGTTAGATATTTCTTAGATAAACAAGAAACAAATTGGGCGTGTTCAAAAACTATTTCTCTAACAGCAATAGAATGTTCAATTTAAACGCGTGATGTTTACGTCTTTAAGGTTAATAATTTGAGTCGCTTTATGGTACGGATATGGCCGAGACGACACGAGGCACGCTTAGTTTGTCTTGGGCGACAAACACAAATATTAGACACGAACAAGCAACGGTACGGAATAGCAAATCACAGCGTATTTGTATAAGAAACGTACTTTGAAGCAGGTTGTATTTGTAAAGAGAGCAGTGAATGTTCAATACAGTTAGCTGCCAATGACGGTGGAATGTGCCATAGAAAACCAAACTTATTTTTATGTTTACTTTCTCTGATTAAATTAAATAAATCTATCAAAAACGTGTAGTTCTTACCTTAAATAAATAAATTTATAATATTTAACTTGAAGACATAAATAAGAGAACTACTTTTAATATATATCTACACATATTATTTTCAAAAAATTACAAAATGCAAATACTGCAAAAATCTAGTTTGCCATGGTCAGTAGTAGTCAGTACCAATAAAAACGACGCTGTAAAAGAACACATATTATAAAACTGAACTTTATTATAAGTAGGCATAAGAATAAAAAGTCGTCCTCACTATCCCACTTCCACATACCTCAGTCCTGATTCCAAGTTCACCTGACAACAAAAAAAATTACTTTATTCATGGAAGAAACTTTACCATCAAGTTTATATTAAAATTCGTAGTGTAATGGAAACAATGCATTATGCATTGACCCGACTTGACACAATGACATATGGAGTAACTTTTGTTTGACATTAGGACAACGAATTTAAAAATATCAAGTATTACAAGAACGCTAATACATGGCTATACATGGGAAGTTTCTACAGATTTTCACATTACATTGTAAAAACGTATTCTTTTATTTGGTTTACAATTTCTCTGCTCATTTTTTTCGATAAAGAACGAAGCGAATGCTCATCTTAAGTGGACGCTGCTTTTACGCATAATTGGAACTCCTTTTTGCGCACGAGTCGCATGCGAAATGATGTTGGTATAAATTATTGTTTTTGTAAAGGTGCTTTAACATTTTTTAGTAGTTTATGCGTTTGTTCAAAGCTTACGAAACTTAGGATTTTTGTATTTTATTTACTTCGATTCAATGAGCACGAATCCCAAAAAGAAGATGTTGTAGAAGATTGAGATCTTTTTCTAGCATCTAAATAAAAATGTTTATTGGCTGGAAAAAATACGTTTGTTAACTAACAATTTGTATCCAGATGTCTATGTTTATCCATCACAATGTAATACTTTTGTTCATAATCATACGGCTCGAGTGCATATAAATTACAATGTGGAATCCATCACGATTCGTCCTAATACAACGTGTAAAGTATCCGATTGCTATCAATTTGGGCATTCTTTTATACACATTGATGGTGAGATATTGTCTATACATGCAGTATAAAAACAATAATGTGAGTTCTGTTAGAGGCGTGACTTGCGTATGCGCCGCGTGGGCTAAGCGTCGGTGGACATTGTTCAAACTGCGCCGCTATTAGAGCCCAAACATCAACGTGGAGATTTTATCGTAATTATAATGTTCTATTATTGCTATTTACACAAGTATAGTCCAGTGATGCTATCATATAAACGCGTTTTATGTTTCTTAAAGTCTAGTCCAATGGCTCCAATAGTTTAATAATGTTTGATGCCTTTTTTATCATAGGACACATGCAATTAATACATTGTGGATATAGTACTGTATCGACCGATATTTTCATTAGGGTCGGCGCAATGTATATTATTGCAAAGGGTTTCGGCTGGTTTCTTTTGTTATGGGCCGCCTGCCTGACTCCAGCCCTCTTTGGGAATATAGTCGGTTTAAGGTAAAGAAGGAAGAAGGTAAATGTGTATGAGAAAAAATGGGTAAAGAGAGGAACCTAGGGTATGAGATCGGTTGGGGAACAGGACTGAAACTGCAGTAGCTCGCAGAGGCCGGGGTTGCGTACCCGAATGTCCTGTATTTCCTATGATTGGAGAGGCCATTAGGACAGGAACGCCAGCTGGCATACCACACCACCAGCTATGTACCTTAATTATAAAGACATCATGAGAATTGTCGACGATCACCAACTCACTATAAAACAATGTAAACTGATACTTTTTATAATTACAGCAGTATATTTAATTTTTTTTATATATATATATATATATACAATATACTTAAATATATACAATATACTACTTAAGGCTTGTATTATATTCTAGAATTATATATACGTAAGGGAATTAACTGGATCACGTAATAGGTATTATCTACTTACATACCTTTGCATTGCCTCACGTTACGATCAGGTTGCACTGGTCGTGGTTTACATAAGTAAATACATAATAATAATTATTATATAGCAGGAACGCGAAAATTTATCTATCCTACCTATAATCTAATAACTTGTTCCGACATGGCACAATTTGCACAGTTATTTAGAGTTCATTCATTCAAAATAGCTATTCGCTTATAGAATGCAATGTCTATACAAATTAAATGTGGTCAGATCTTAATAATTTTTAGTTTACCTTGTGTTTATGAGAATAGTATCTCTTGGTAGGAATATTAATTTAAAGTATTATACAACACAATATTAAACAGACTTTATTTTGTTAGCTATATATTTTATGTATGTACTATTTCGCAACTATTACTTCATCAGTTTTGATGTCAAGTCCATTCAAAGTTTGTGTGGACCAAATCTTATTGGTTCGAGCGGACAAATACATATGAAATTTAGGTAAACAGGCATTACGAAATTTACTGTAACCTGCTCTTTACAATAAAGAGTATCCTATTTTACTCTTTCTGTAAAACTACGAGTATATCCTTTTGAAATCCTTAATAATAATTATTATTATTATAATTTGACAATATTTTTATTAAATAAAAATAATATTTATTCAAGACACCCGGTGCATGTGAGCCATTTCCATAAAATATTCCCTTATGAATCAAAAATTAAGTTCTCAGATACAAGAACAGTGGCTTAAACTTTTCCAAGCAACGGCACACTACTTTGTACAAACACTAGATATTATTCAAATGCGCACACACGAGTGGATTGTCACGATCCTTTTTGTAAGCTTCACTCACAGTTGTCAGTTTTGAACCGAACGAACTTAACTAACTTACTGGTACCATTCGAGTGCGCCAAGTGAGAGTAGAACTCGCTTCTTGAAGGTTCCGTACGAACTTAATCATCCCAAGAATCATAAGCCTAATTAACTTACTTAAATTCTACACTTAAGTTTTCGGTACTAAAAATGTTCTGCTACTATACAACACATACATATGTAGTTACGTGTATATACATTTTTTTTAGTTTATATTCGGAATATAATAATATGATTTTAAGATAAATTAAGGATTTTGGGAGGGTTTTCTTTATTTGTCGTATTTCTTACCAAAATTCATGATAGGAAATATGTTCGCATTGGATTGATATAAAAGCTTCATATTTTTTTAAGCCTAACGTACCGTAGACTAACCTTAAGGATACCAATACAAAGATTGAAAGATACCAAATAGAAAGATTTGGTATTTATTTCAATTTAGAAAAGATTGCGAAACAAATTTTCTGTTCTTAAAATAGTTGACAAAAGTTTTCGATTAGTGTTGTTGCAAATAGTACGTGTGAGCTAACCTTTAAAGCTAATTAAGCCGAGCACGACACAGGATCACCGTGTCATGAGTGTCATGAGTCCGCGAGATCATGCCGTCATGACTAGAGAGAAAGCAAATTAGACCTATTAGTAACCGCCACAAGAAAGCCCGAGAATCTGTAAGATGGCTACCAGAGACGGTTGGGTGTGGCAATTAATTACGTAAAGTCGTGATGGAAACCTTTAAAATGTCTTCTCAAGTTCTACGTACTTAGAATAGTATATAAGTGGTACATTTAAGAAAATTTCAATAAATCTATACTGATATTCTCGTTCGTCTCTAGTATAAATGCATGTTTACAGATTGGTGATACAGGGTATATTGTTTGTTATTTTTTTTAACACAAAATCTCTCGTATTGCAATGGATTTCAAAGGAATTATGTACAGAAGAACGAAACTCAGTAAAATTGTAAATAGGAAATAAGGAGTAAGTACATTTATTATGAACTTAACCTAATACTTTTACATTCTTACATGTATTTTGACTGAACTGCATTAAATGCATCATCTTCTTTTACCTCTAGGCTTTAAATCGAAGACTTTAAAATCTTTGTTGTATCAGAAGAAAACATTACATAAGAAACCTTGTAGTGTCATGAATACAAAACGAACAGAACGTAACTTTCTGTCCCCATTGGGATTAAAGCTATGATGAGAAACAAAATAATTTAAAATTAAATGAGATCTTGCTAGTACATGCCAACTTAGCATACTTGACATTCACACTCGACAACATTTCCAAAACGTTTCTCCATAATCTAATGTCAAACAGGTACAAAAATATGGTTTTATGCGTGTTCATATAAATCTGTTTTGAATGACGTTAATCTTGATAGACGTTGGCTTAGCTTTATTCATTATGTTGGAATATATTTCTTTTTGGTTTAATAGTAAAACAGTAAATTTATACAACGACGGTCATTACGGACATAAAAAAGACACCTAAAATGTTAAATTTCTGCTTGGTTTTTTTCCTATTAATTTCTGTCCGCTGAATAAAAGTTAGGACACTTCAGCTTTTTGTCCAAAATAAGCCGGGAGACTGGGGAATGATTTCTGCACTACAGAAGACCATGACAAGACAATACTACTGATAGATATAATATGGTGTTTTTTCTGCGATATGTTACGAGTGTTATGTGCTGTAGATAACCGCTTACTATCAGACGGGTAGGCAAGGCACCAAAATGTTAATTAATGAATACAGTTTTAATAATAACGACTACCTAATACCCATTATTCAATTATTATTTTATATAAAGCAAACTATGCCGAGTGTTATGACAATGTGCTACGGGAATGCCTATATTTATAGAGAATAAGGATACAAATGTCTAGGATTATATATCAGTGGACTGAATGTGGGACTTGTTGTCGCGGTTTATATACTAAATCAAACAGACAAGTACAAATAAATAAATAAGCAATCCTAATTCTAACCTATATTAAAGTTGAATTTCGCTCGAAACAAAACTAATTTTCGTTAGTATCGAAAGTGAATTTGTTTGTTAAGTTTTCATGCCATAGCCTTAACCGATCATCATGAAATATTACACACATATTGTCAGGGGTAAAGAACATAGTGTCATTTTCATCCAGAATAAGTACCGTTCCCAAGGGATTCCCAATTGATTGAAGCCGCGGGCTAAAGCTAGTTATAAGATAAAACCCTGAATATTATGTTTTACATTGTGTACATTAAAAGTTTGTTAGTAACAAAGAGCTGGAAGATTTAATAATAAGACCTCGTTATTCAGCTCCCATCCAAAAGTTTTCATAAAGCATTGTTGTTTTTAAAAAATGTTACATCAACTACACTGTAGCAACAAATATACTGTCTATTTCAATAGAGCCCACACAGTCACCCACAAGCTGTAGGCGGTAAACCTTCACGTAACCCTTTTCGAATCCCCTTCAGGCAGTTGTGGGCGTAACTGTTTTAAGTTATGGAGATGCATCGTCTGTTTTGGAATCTGTTTTGGAACCCCACGAAATTTGGTCAGTCAATATCCTTCCAATCAAAATAAGCTAATATACAGCATGTATTTGAAAATAAAACACTTAAACCACTGAAAGGGCATGACTCTAGCATGCAGTTACAATAAGAATTTTTGAAAAAAACTATCCGTTTCCAAGTTATGGCCATAGAATTGTAAGCATTCATAGGCTACAGCAACCGCTTATCCTCAGGCGGGCCGTATTTAATTATATATTGGATTCATCAACAGTTATATACAATAACTCGTTACACATGATACAATTTGTAGTTTTAAGGCTGATTGCGTAACTAATTATAATAAACGGCAAACATGAATTGTTTATACAAGTATAAGTAATAAATTTGACGGTTTTTATTTAATCATAAAATAATTAATAGTCATCATCAGCCTACTGCCATCCACTACTGGACGAAGGCCTCCCCCAAGGAACGCCAAATAATTAACATTAGCAACCCGCCCCGGCTTCGCACGGGTAGCAGAGACATCTTCAACAATCATCACCATGTTTCAACCAATTTACACAATACCTTAACAAATTATATATCTAAACCTTCCTCATTAATCGCTCTATCTATTGGTAAAAACTTCATGAAAATCCGTTCAGTAGTGTTTGAGTTTATCACGATCAGACTGACAGATGCGGCATGGGACTTTGATTTATAATATGTAGTGATATAATAATAATTCATAATATAATTATGTATTTATACGGGAATTAACGCGATCACGAAAAGGTATTACATACCTCTGAATTGCCTGACGTTTCGACCAGGTTGCACTGGCCGTGGTCACTGTACACACAATACCTTTTCGTGATCGCGTTAATTCCCGTATAAATACATAATTATATCATGGAACGCGAAAGTTTAAAAGTTAGTATAATTCATAATATAATAATTCGTTTGAAAGTAAATATGTCAATCAAATTTGTGCAATATTTCTATACGACGTGGAAACATGAACCATCAGCGAATTGATGCCCTGGAAATGTGTTGGAGGCGGATGTTGCGCATATCTTGGATAGGTAATATTTTTGTGAATTTCTACTCCTCTGGTAATGTTTGCAAAGATGCAAGTCGCAAAGATTGTATGTGGTGGTGGTACTGACAATTACAACACAATTTTCAATAAAAAATTGGTGGAATACCGTCTGGCCCTGCACCCTTAGCTCAAGACTATTCAACTTCATTAAAATCGTTGGCTGATCCACAACCAAAATACTAAAACTAGAGCTGAATTCATCAATAGACCTTTGATCATTCTGTCAGAGGTACATCAGTCATTGAACCAGGGTAAAAACTTGATTTGTGTCTTTTTGTCTTCCCGAAGGACCAGAAATATTTAGGGTTGTGGGCTCTCCATTTGCTCTCCACGTCGCCGTCCGCGTCGATTATGTATAATATTCTGCTATTATTTAATATATTTTTTGTTTAATAATCTGAATTCTATATTATCCATTGAACTCCGGTACTGTTTGAATCAAAAATGTTGTGTTGTGTATATTATTTTTTTCTTTTAGCATTTCAATGAAGGATTTATTAAACCACTGTGGATAATTGTGATGTACAGATTTCTTGTAAGCTCTGAATTATTTAACACAATCATGTCATAGTTTCCTAGATGTTAATTTTTTTTTAAATTGTGTGTTTTGGTTCTCAAACGGTATGCTTGTTTGATACCGCACTGTAATCAATTAAACAATAAACCTTTACTATATTATATTTACTTTACGGTATGGTGCTATTGAAACCTTAAAGACATCTTTATTTTTTGTTTCTTTTTATAGTCGGGAAAAAGTCTTTTCGTATTTTGTATGAATAAAATTAAAAGAAATATCTCTTTGGTTGTTCTGTTTGTATCTGGTTGGTATTAATATCAATAAAAATAGAACATTAAGAAAAAGAAAAAAGTAAAAAACACTTTCCCGCCATTTTCAATTGTGTTTCTGTCCGCCAAAATAGGTGAATCTTACGAAGACATTCGAAATATCTGAAGTTTTATTACGAAAAAGAGAAAAAGGCGAAACAAGACGCGAAAAAAAATTATAACGTTTATGGACCTATAATGCAGTGTCAGTAACAGTAGCACAAAATTGGTTCAAATGTTTTCAGTCAGGGAATTTTGATGTCAAAGATAGCTGCATCTTTGACATCAAAATTCCCGGACTGAAAACGTTGAAAACGTCGCTCTGGTCACCCTCATACAGATATAGTCGATGCCATTTCTGAAAAAGTGGAGCAAGATCGGCATATTAGTAGTTACGATATAGCCGAGGAACTAATTTGCTAATTTGCCTGGCAGTTCTGAGTATGTCATGCTCGCCTAGACGTCCTGCCGATGGTGGCGTATGTGTCGGGTCGTTCAGCTCCCTTTGATATGGTTGAAGTGGACGATGGCTGGCGCGTGCGTCATGCTCGTGAACGAGTGCCGTTGGATGGGGCTGGTCATCTCCGAACTGCTATTACTTACATACAGCAGTAGTTTGCGCGACTGCTTATAGTTTAGAACAATACGTTACATTGTTCTCACACTTAATTTGCGCATATAAGCAATGTAACCAAAAAGTTGTAAAGATGTTGAAAAAGAGTGTCCTTGGAGTTTCTTGCCTGTTCTTCTCCACAGGATCTACTTATTGGAACAGGCAATTAGCTTCACGACTGACTTAGTCTGACTGACTACTACTCCTGAAAATTTAAAAATACCTATAGTGGTTTAATTGAAATAAATGATTTTGATTTGATTTGATTTGAACTGAAGAATGACCACAAAACAGTTTTGACCCATTTCAAAAAGTCTGACTATACAAAAAAGCTCGATATTTGGGTGCCAAATGAGCTCACTGAAAGAAACCTAATGAATCGTGTACTCATTTGCGATTCTCTATTGAAACGTAATAAAACCGATTTTTTAAAAGATTGATTACTGGTGATGAAAAATGGATCACCTACGACAAGAATGTGTGAAAAAGGTCATGGTCAAAGGGTAGTCAAGCTCCACAGACTGTAGTGAAACCCGGATTAACACGCAATAAGGTGATGCTGTGTGTACGGTGGGTTTGCAAGGGCATCGTTCATTATGAGCTTTCACTGCCGGGCAAAACCATCGATTCGGATCTAAGGAAGGAATTAAGAAAAAACCGTCTTTCATCATGGTAACGCCAGACCACACACATCTTTGGCCACTCAGCAAAATTTGGGAGAGCTTGGTTGGGAAGTGTTAATGCATCCACCAAATAGTCCTGACCTTGCACACTCAGATTTTCATCTGTTTCGGTCTCTTCAGAATTATTATAATGTTTTAACAATCAAATCAATCTAACACAAATTGACATCAAGAGAGGACTGTCAAAACTACTTGTCTCAGTTTTTTTATCAAAAATCCCAAGATTTCTATAGCAACGGGATTATGTCACTAGTCTACCTACAAGATGGCCACAAGTTATCGACCAAAATAGCACATGTATATTATAACTAAATGTAATTAAACTTTGAAAAAAAATATCTTGAACTTGTATATAAAATACGAAGAAACTTTTTCCCCGACCTTATATCATCTTCAAATTGTTATTTCTTTATTGATGATATCATGGCTTTTATTTTTATGGATTCGAATTCTGTAATAACTACTTGCATTCTTAATTTATTTCTATTTTGTACAGTTCTTATTGTATCTACCTAATTTAATTAAACATATGTTGCAAAACATTTGGTTTCCGAATGTAACATCTTTGTACATCACATTTCTAGGGCATAAATCTCATTTCATTTCATCTCATTTGCTATTGCTCTGTTGTGTATACTCAGATCAGAAGCTAGTTATGACATCTTAAACAGACATATATAAAATAATAATTGTAGGTACCTACCAGTAATATTTTACCAACAGTGACACCAACGACAAATAAGCGCGGAAGCAGAAGGATTTAGAAATGTATTTTACAAGCGATCCACTTTGTTAAATAAGCCTCTTAGCTTGCTGCCATGGTAGCGTACAACTAAAGTCAAACTCGGACTAGAGATCTTTGAAGACATGAAATGATGTATATTTTATTATTAGCTTTATGCCACCGTAAAGCACTAATACCTAAATCGAAGAAGGTTTGACTATAAACAGAACAACCTTTGTAAACTGCTATATAAAATCTAGTCGATATTCAGCGAAGCCGATTTTCTGAGATTATTATCATAAATACTGTCGTAAATTTTATCATATAGGTAGCGAAAAAAGTGTTAGAAGACAAATTTTAGTACGTTTGGCAATAACATTATAAGAATCTTAAAATGTGTTATATGATTGACGGTCAACAGTATATTGCTTTAATTTGCGAGATGAATATTAAGGTGCTAAAATAATTTACGACATGATTTTAATTGAACATTTTAGCAAAGTAAATTTATTATTTATAATTCTGTTATGTTATTAGTAATCTAATAAATAATGTGAAGCAGTGATAGTGATTCAAATGCTAAGCGTAAAACATGACTTAGAGAGTTTATTTTATTTAATATCAATGTAAACTATAGCTAATAGAGACTTTAAGCAACAAAGATCAATAAAAGTCATAAGCAGTTCAATTTTACACGATTCTGTAGTTCATAGTATCGTGCACAAGTATCATTGAACCTAATTATGACAATATTGTACACGTTCGTGACGTTAAAGTTTTACATAATTGCATACACTTTTGTTGAATACCTTAATATCTAATACTGTCTGTAGCGCTGTAGCGCTGTCTGTAGCATCAAGTTTTTGTTAATACTAGCTGGTACCCGTGACTTCGTACGCTCAAAATACTTCTAATATAAAACACTTCATTTTAGAAATATTTTTAAAGAAATTGCATTTTTGAATTTTAATGCTATTCGTAAATACATTACGCTACATCCAATAATAAATCTGGAAATCTTTTGGCTAGTAAGTACTTGAAGCGAGATATATAATCTAAATGTAACAAGTGTAAACCGCGGCAAATCCTGGTCTTCCATATTATAAATTTGTAATCTGATCATTACAAAGTAAATCATTAATTGAAGGATCAGATCTAGGTCACTCCGATAACAGCCTGAACCGCTGCTTACCCGCAAGCTTATGCAAACCCTATTCACTACTGTATGTATTACACTACATTTAATATCAAAAGTTTAGACAACATTTACAAATTATGTTAGATATTGTTATTCATTGAGTGTTCGTCAAGCTTCTATTCCTGGAACTAACACAAAGTCTAATTCATGTGTTTTATCATTTTTCGTTAGGGGACTACTCCGTTTGACCAAATCCCCGGTTTTTGAAAGGCTGATGAAAATATTGTGCAACAAACGGTTAACTGATCCAAAAATGCTTTCAGCAACTCAATATAAATTTAACAAAAGATTTGACATACGATTTGTTAAATTTGTGTTGATCATCCTTTCAGAAACCGGTCGTTAATGTATTATGTAATCTTAATTCTAGTACAGTTAGTAGCGAATATTTAAAAATAATTTATTAAAAATATGATTATAAATTTTATTCCTTTAAATCCTCTTCAGCACATTTCCATACCCGTACAGACCTGGGCACTTTTAAACGTCCTCTGAGATACTCATACTTTATATTGTCTATTCTTGTCTCACTATGCACTTATCAATATTCGTATCTCAGATACCTAATGTAGTCGTATTCCATTCGTTGCTTTAGTAACCCAACTTGGAATATGAAGTGTCAAATGCTTTTCTACCCTTATTTGATGTCGTTACCTTTGGTAACATATAGAAAGCAATGTGATGTAATACACCCCACCTAATATGTACCTATATATGATCATTATGATTAAGTCCTGTTGTTTCATTAAAATGTTGGGTTGAATGAAAATTAAATTAATTCCACTGAACCAAATATCAAGCTAACCTATTATTCAAAGCAATATGTAATCAACAAATGAAAACACAAAATGTACCATAAATTGTAACTTCTAATCCCACCTTGATCTATTAAATTAAAATATTAAAAGGGTTCTCTCCCAAAATTCAAGTAGCCATTAAATCGCTTGAGTCGCCTCATAACGGATTCAGTAATTTGCCCATACGTCTTGTTATGGTCGTTCAGCAAGATTAAAACCCCTGGCCACCCTTCATAAATCCTACCCAGTACTTCGAATGTGATATATTATTCATAGATACGTAAAAACGAATCCTGCCTCCGTCGAATTGTCAATGGAAGGTGGTAGCCAAGATACAACTATTTACTGTAGTTTTCGGAGTAAACCACAAATAAAATGAAGTCTATGCATATTATAGTATCATCATATGGCCGGAGCGGTAGTTTATTTGTCCCGAGGGCTGCTTTTATGGGGTCGCTTTTACTGGGTGAAGTGTCAACAATAAAAAATCCAGCGCGGTCAACGTCCGCATGTTGTAAGGTTTTGCAACTGAATACAAAAAAAAATTATAAGCAATAAGCTTTTGTTCAAAATTAATCTTTTCTTATTCCTAAATCTTATACATATATGTACATACTAGTCATTTCCTGCAGTTTCACCTCGCAGTATGATGTAATTGTGCCATTAACCTCCCTCAATATATACTCTATTGACAACAAAAATAATTATTCAAATCTGATTGATGGTTCCAGAGATCAGCGGTTTAAACAAACAAGCAATCAAACAAAAAATCTCTTCAGTTTTGATATATTAGTCTAGATTTATTTTTATTAAACACCAGTCCTAGTTAAATAATATTATGTTAAGTGACCGATAAAATATTTCTGTGATAAGAGCGCTACAATTATGGAACAAGAATAAAGAGCAAAAACGAAGAAAGTGTTATTCGACACATTCTTAGATTTATGTTTACTTAGTTATGTAAGTTAAATTTAATTACTCATTAGCTAACTTACCTAGATTCAAAAATACTATTAGCACTGTGATATTAGAAAAAATACTTAAACTTTGTGTGGCCGCAACTTTTAATGTTTTTTTATAGTTCAGTAGGTCTTAATAAAAAAACGGAACCCTTAATGTGTACGAATGTTTTATAAAAGTATACTTTGGTATATTGGTTGTGGTGGTCGTATCACACCCCCACCAATATACACCATATTACACGAAATTACGACGCTATGGAAAGAACCGTGATTGAGGGCCGAGTGGAAGGCAAATTATACAAAGGTTGATTACCAACTAAATGGACCGACACCATTAAAACTGACAAAAAACCCCATCGCAGACTGCGCTCGCAACGCAACTAACTAGGACCGATGGAGAAGGATCGTAAGAGTGGCAACAAGTGACCACGACCACTCTGTCAAGAGCGTCCGACTAAGAAGAAGAAGTCCTTATCTACTATTATATATACTTGTCTAAATCCTTTTAAATCAACCTAAGGGTAATAAATTGAAATTACTTCGCAACCCACAATCACCTTACCTCGTCTAAACGTAGGCGCTGGACTATAAACGGCTGAGCCACCCGCTTACAGCGATAAAGTTTCGCTACCGTTTTGATCCCGTCTATAAAATATTAGTAAAATAGTCCCAGTAAGCGCTAAGTACACAATAAAATTCAATCATGTTCGCAGGCGGTAAAGTTTCTGTCCCACAAGAATGTTTTATGATGACATTGCTCCCACGCCCGTTGCGAATCAGCCCAGTACATTCCGTTTCAAGATGAATGTATGTCCACACGAAAATATATCGGACACAGTTTACCCTGAAAGTTGTCGGAAGTTGTCGACAGACGGTTTTCAATGAATGCCATTCATTGGAACGAAATCGTATTTATGACGAATCATAAGGATGTTTCTTGTAAACTTATCGTTTCCGACATTTCGAAATTAGTATTATGTTCGCAGTTGAAATGTTACCTCATTTCCTTCATATTAATATAAATATAATATTAATTTGCGTTTTTATGGGAATATCAGACCTAAACAGAAATTATAATAATGAGTGGAGGAATTAATTCATTGTTAATAAGAATAGTAACGATTACACAAGTTCCAAGGAAATGTAGATATCACTACATATTATAAAACAAAGTCCTCCGCCGCGTCTGTCTGTCTGTTCGCGATAAACTGAAAAACTACTGAACGGATTTTCATGCGGTTTTCACTAATAGGCAGAGTGATTCATGAGTAAGGTTTTGGTGTATAATTAGTACCCGTGCGAAGCCGAGGCGAGGTATTTATAAGACTGTTAAATGTAAATAAATAAAGGTTAAGCTAAAAGTACAATATTTCTTTCCATAACTTGACGTCTGAAATTTAAATGGTTATTATTATTAATAAATGTAAAATTCTTTATATTTTGTTGTATTTAGTTATAAACCGGTGTAATATAAACAATAAGTGAAGTAATGTTATTAGACAAATACTAAAAAATAGTATATTACTAATACTAATTATTCGTATCAAAGTCATGGTAATCTATCAGAACAAGTGGAACGGCACCTATGTTCTTAAAGGTTAACAATAGGCAACTTCTATAATGCTTAGTATAGACGTATCCAACTCAGTTGCAGGGTAGGTCCAGTAACGTCAAGAATATTTAACTAACCATATGTTTGCTTTTTGCACAAGTAGTTGTTTTGTATGTAAATATAGATGTATCATCACATACTACTATGGGTGGCATAGATTCAGGATCCAAGTCTTGATTACCATATTAAACTGTTTAGTATTGCCAAATTTTTATGAGCAACTTGCTAAATACATACCTAAGCGACTTGCCCCTAAATGCAATTGAATGAATTGTTGTGATTTTCGAACAAGATCGTAAATGCATTACAAAAAAAAACAAAAAATCCGACTACGATATAAAATATAAATTAATAAAAGAGATAAGTAGGTACCTACTTACAAATAAATAAGAAAATAAAAATAAAATGCCATACCGAGTCTGTCTGTATGTGTGTGTTTAATTAACCAGCCTTCTCACGAAACACATGAATTTGAAGGTTATTCGTTTCTAACATTGATGGTGGGTTACCTTTCATGTTAGAAACGAATAACTTTTTAAGTTAATAGTCTAAGTTAATAATAACTTTTATTTTTTTTTGTTAAAAGTTATTTATTATTAACTTTGAAACTTGAATATCGAAATTTCAGCTAACGGAATATAAATAATATTTGTAGTATTAAAATTTTCATATTTAAAAAAGTTACAAGCCCGCATCTCCCAAACGTTCACTCAGGCAGCATTGTCATTAATTCATTGCCGCGTTTATTTAGACAAATAACGTGTGGAAACGAAACCGCTCGTTCGTCTGGCGCTCACTTAACTTTGTAATCGGTCGCATCAATCAAACAGACCTTAATGAATAGTTTGCTTAAGGGAAGGCGTCGATAATATCAGTTGAGATAGGGTTACACAATTCGAGGTTTGATGTCCATTTTTTATAGACCATACTCGTAAGTTTAGCTCTAATAATTTAAGGGTTAAAACCTTGTTAAAGCTCGTATATATAACTTACTAGTTCATATCAGCAAATTTTCGAATAATTTAAGTTCAGTTTTTGATCCAGCAATAGAATAAATTAAGTGGAAGTTATAATTGCCCTGTTATATAGAAACATATTATCTAAGTAGGTATCTCTGTATTTCCTTGTTGTAAACACAAATTTCAATCACTGGAGATCTAAAAATTATTTCATAAGTGTATTACACAAAGTATGTTAAAAGTGGCCAAGCTTTCGCTTACAACAATGGCTTAGGCAGACTTGCAATATTAAAGGATAATTCTACTCCAAGTCAATCCAGTCGACTGGCGACCTACTTACTACCAAACCAAGCATTTTGCTTAATTCGAGGCTTATGCAAGTAGGTATACAGTTTTAAAACCAAGCTCATTGTAATAATACTGCTCCTTTTGTGTAGTTATTTCTCTCAACACTGTTGCTTGGTAATATAGAAACATTTATAAGCAGTTTTCAGTTTTATGCAAGGTCAGTTAAATGACAACAGTAACGTTGTAAGGCTCTATAGGTTTCCCTTATTTAATGAAATTAAGAAAAAATAATAAAATACTGACGTTCAAAGTAAAGAAAAAATACATTAAAAAGGTAAGTTAAAGAGGTTTCTTTAAAAAAATATCCAAATCCAAACAAATAAAAAGCACACAAATCCAGAAACAGACTAATTCACTCACTATCGTGTAATTTATGGTCTCCTGAACGCGTTTTAACGTAGAGACTTTTTTTACCTCCACTGATTTATGTCCTAGACATGGATACACTCACATAAATAAGAATAAACCTCAAGAAATACTATTTACTTCGTTCCCGTAAATCGTATATAAGTTTACCGTAAATCGTCCCCATATAAATTTACGTTTTTGTTTCGTGGTATGGACCTAATGTAAAAATAAGGTTTTGTTATAACAGCCCTAAATACATTTTTTTCTTCTAAAAGTTGAAGCAGACAGAGGGCATGCCTCATGTTTCATGTGAGCGCCATATATTTTTTTCTTACTTTCTCATTTGTACACGCAATTGCCTCATAAGACATTTTATAATATAGTAATGATAAGCAGAATCCATTTTAATCCAAAAAGGACCCTTCAACATTCAAATCAACATGTCTATGAGAGGCGATTTTGAGCCCATCGTAGGGGGGCGCGGTGTGTCATCTTCCATATTAATAAGAAGGTACATTACAACCTGCTCACACCGTGTTGCTGCAAAGCCCTGCCTACCTGCTCGGCCTTAAGGCAAAATACCCTCAACCTCAATATTTTTATGTTATACATATAGTAAGAAATTGATTAAGTAGATGCCATGGGTTAGAACGAAATAATAATCCAACTCAAATTTCATTCCAAATCGTTACTTCAGTAGTACCTAATGCGTCATTACTCATTACATATTTCAAAATTAGAATGCAAATATGCAAATGACTTGCAAAAACTGAAGCAGGTAAAGTTCAGAGGACGAACAGTATCAAAAATAAATGGACTTCTTCAAAAGCGTAATGATGCGCGCATGAATGATGTTAATAATGAAGAACTATATACCTACCTATAATAAAATTAAACATTAATTATTAAAACTTAAGATATTTCCTGAATCGTTTTTATATTTTAATTTACATTTCATTATTTTGAAAAATTTATATTTTTCTAATAAACTGTTAAACTTATTTAGTGAGTTTTGAGTTGGAAGTTTAGAGATTTGTACTAGCAAGGGCTTGCTAGTACAAATCTCTAAACTTCCAATAAATTTTGCATAAAGTAGGCTTTACAAATAGTAAGTTCGTGCGGGCGCACGAACTTACTATTTGTAAAGCCTACTTTATGCAAAAATCATGACAACTGGTCAAAACCATTGTTGCAAGAAAGAAGAAGAAAAGCAGTTTCACATAAGAAGAATGAGAAATAAAAACAACATTCAATGCCATAATATTAATGAGCTTTCGATTTCGTAAGCCATGAACCTATCTGTGTAAAACTGTTGCAATTGCGGCAAACAGCTGAAAAGCCAAAAGCGTGAATTGCAAAAGCACTTTGAAGACGGTTTAATGGTTTTATTGTACACACAGGGTTTGTATAGTTTTATGTATACTTCATTGATAGTTTACTTGATTGAGTACAAAAATCTACAATATGTCTAAAAAGCATTACTTTTGACCACCTCTGCAAATTAAACAGTATAATCGCACTGACTGCTAGTTCTCTGCAGTTAGACTTCATATCAACATCGTTTTTGAGGTAATCAGCAACATAACATTAACGTAAATTATTGAAATTGAAGAACACGTTTATTGATGTATATGTTAGTTAAGACCTCAGTTACTTGCTGAAGGGCCTTAAAAACCATAAACTCCGACATTAATGTACACCAGAGACCATATTTACAAGCGTGATTTTCACAACTTGAGGAGCTTTGGGCTTAGTATAATGCTGGCCTATATTTTTTTCTCTCGGTGACAGTGAGTTTGGCAATAACAAAATGTGAAGTGCTAAATAGTAATCAAATTCAAGGAATCATGCTGACGTTTTGACGTTGTGACAGGACTACGTGACGTAATTGAGTCCCGCCTATCACCACTGCGACTGCAGTGAGGACTCGGCTCAGCACACGCTGGCGATTTGCCCCAGTTGGGTGGTGCAGCGTCGGGCCCTCACTGCAGTCATCGGAGCGGATCTGTCGCTACCGGCTGTCATACGCTCCATGGCCGGTAGCGACAGGAATTTTACCGCGGTCGCAACCTTCTGCGAGGAAGACGAGAAAGGGTCCGGGAGGACGACCTCCACTCGGACTTAATTCGCCGCCGGTGAACCGGGCGGCGCAGACGAGCTTACTAGCGCCTCATGCCGCCCTGAGTGTAGCCGCGGGTGGTTGGGACGGGTTTTCCCCTCCACCCGCTATAGTGGCCTCCCGCGAGGAGGCGGCGTCCGCGTGTGCCTGGACGTCGCCGAATAGAGAGGTTTTCCACACGCACAAAAAAAAAAAAAAAAACTGGACTACGTGACGTACTGCTACTCCTCGTCTTGTTTGATAGGTACCTAGCCCTACATTACACATTTGTTGCTGAACATCACAATGTCGCTATAACCACGATGTCATTACGCGAGGCTCTTAAGTATAAAATGAGCGCTAGTACTTTAAATAGACCTTTTGACAGTTTACTATTTCTGGTACTCATGTTATAAAACTTACTTTTTTATTTCTATTTACGTTGTTGTTTTTGAGCTATTGTTAGCAAACGCGGCACCCATATGGAAAAAAGCTTTTTAATAGCCAAATTTTGATGTAAAACATTCAAAACATTACCAGTTGAAATCTTCACTATTTCAGCTATCTCGCCCACTTTAACCTTCCGATCTTCCTTCACGATTTTGAGGACTTGGTTGATGTTTTGTTGAGTCACTGCTTCATTTAGATGACCAGGGCGTTCAGCATCATTTGTGTCTTTACGACCGCGTTTGAAATCAGCATACCACCGACATGTTTGGTTGATGTTTGGTTTAGACGGAGCAGATTCCAGAAAACATATTATAAGCCACCTCTGTGCTTGAACGGTGATTTTTCCCAATAAAAAACAATGTTTTATCAACATAGGAAACTCGTTTTTTTCATTGTTTTTGAAATTATTATTATTTATTGTTCGATTTGCAAAAAATCATATACATATCATTTGATGGCCAGTACCTTCTAAAAATCAATACAATATTCATATGTGCGCCATCTGCAAGTTAGTCTCGGGACTTATTGAACGATCTAGTAGTTATGTAAGAGTTCATAAATGTATTGTACATAAGACATTGACCCACCATCTTCATAGCCGCCACAAACTATTAACAGTCGAAACACTGATACTATCAAGGAGTTTGTTTATCATACTAATATTTTTACTCCCACCGTTCTGAGACTAAATGATGAATGAACGGTACCGATCTGTATCACTCCGACTCGTCTATTTCTTTGTTAATATCCCATTGTCATATTATATTTATAATAGATTCGTATCGGATGTGCATGTTTTTAAACACACTGTGGGTTAGTTAATATCTCTGAACACTCTTAACTCTGGACATTCTTAAATTGAATCAAAAATACATATGCGCTACTACGCCACCATTCAAAAAACATTTAATAATTTCAACAATAATTATTAGCAGTTATTTCTGGTGTTAACATATTTTGTAATAGTAGTGTAATCATCAATCGTTTTAAAGGACGGTTTTCAATGAATGCCATTCATTGGAACGAAATCGTATTTATGACGAATCATAAGGATGTTTCTTGTAAACTTATCGTTTCCGACATTTCGAAATTAGTATTATGTTCGCAGTTGAAATGTTACCTCATTTCCTTCATATTAATATAAATATAATATTAATTTGCGTTTTTATGGGAATATCAGACCTAAACAGAAATTATAATAATGAGTGGAGGAATTAATTCATTGTTAATAAGAATAGTAACGATTACACAAGTTCCAAGGAAATGTAGATATCACTACATATTATAAAACAAAGTCCTCCGCCGCGTCTGTCTGTCTGTTCGCGATAAACTGAAAAACTACTGAACGGATTTTCATGCGGTTTTCACTAATAGGCAGAGTGATTCATGAGTAAGGTTTTGGTGTATAATTAGTACCCGTGCGAAGCCGAGGCGAGGTATTTATAAGACTGTTAAATGTAAATAAATAAAGGTTAAGCTAAAAGTACAATATTTCTTTCCATAACTTGACGTCTGAAATTTAAATGGTTATTATTATTAATAAATGTAAAATTCTTTATATTTTGTTGTATTTAGTTATAAACCGGTGTAATATAAACAATAAGTGAAGTAATGTTATTAGACAAATACTAAAAAATAGTATATTACTAATACTAATTATTCGTATCAAAGTCATGGTAATCTATCAGAACAAGTGGAACGGCACCTATGTTCTTAAAGGTTAACAATAGGCAACTTCTATAATGCTTAGTATAGACGTATCCAACTCAGTTGCAGGGTAGGTCCAGTAACGTCAAGAATATTTAACTAACCATATGTTTGCTTTTTGCACAAGTAGTTGTTTTGTATGTAAATATAGATGTATCATCACATACTACTATGGGTGGCATAGATTCAGGATCCAAGTCTTGATTACCATATTAAACTGTTTAGTATTGCCAAATTTTTATGAGCAACTTGCTAAATACATACCTAAGCGACTTGCCCCTAAATGCAATTGAATGAATTGTTGTGATTTTCGAACAAGATCGTAAATGCATTACAAAAAAAAACAAAAAATCCGACTACGATATAAAATATAAATTAATAAAAGAGATAAGTAGGTACCTACTTACAAATAAATAAGAAAATAAAAATAAAATGCCATACCGAGTCTGTCTGTATGTGTGTGTTTAATTAACCAGCCTTCTCACGAAACACATGAATTTGAAGGTTATTCGTTTCTAACATTGATGGTGGGTTACCTTTCATGTTAGAAACGAATAACTTTTTAAGTTAATAGTCTAAGTTAATAATAACTTTTATTTTTTTTTGTTAAAAGTTATTTATTATTAACTTTGAAACTTGAATATCGAAATTTCAGCTAACGGAATATAAATAATATTTGTAGTATTAAAATTTTCATATTTAAAAAAGTTACAAGCCCGCATCTCCCAAACGTTCACTCAGGCAGCATTGTCATTAATTCATTGCCGCGTTTATTTAGACAAATAACGTGTGGAAACGAAACCGCTCGTTCGTCTGGCGCTCACTTAACTTTGTAATCGGTCGCATCAATCAAACAGACCTTAATGAATAGTTTGCTTAAGGGAAGGCGTCGATAATATCAGTTGAGATAGGGTTACACAATTCGAGGTTTGATGTCCATTTTTTATAGACCATACTCGTAAGTTTAGCTCTAATAATTTAAGGGTTAAAACCTTGTTAAAGCTCGTATATATAACTTACTAGTTCATATCAGCAAATTTTCGAATAATTTAAGTTCAGTTTTTGATCCAGCAATAGAATAAATTAAGTGGAAGTTATAATTGCCCTGTTATATAGAAACATATTATCTAAGTAGGTATCTCTGTATTTCCTTGTTGTAAACACAAATTTCAATCACTGGAGATCTAAAAATTATTTCATAAGTGTATTACACAAAGTATGTTAAAAGTGGCCAAGCTTTCGCTTACAACAATGGCTTAGGCAGACTTGCAATATTAAAGGATAATTCTACTCCAAGTCAATCCAGTCGACTGGCGACCTACTTACTACCAAACCAAGCATTTTGCTTAATTCGAGGCTTATGCAAGTAGGTATACAGTTTTAAAACCAAGCTCATTGTAATAATACTGCTCCTTTTGTGTAGTTATTTCTCTCAACACTGTTGCTTGGTAATATAGAAACATTTATAAGCAGTTTTCAGTTTTATGCAAGGTCAGTTAAATGACAACAGTAACGTTGTAAGGCTCTATAGGTTTCCCTTATTTAATGAAATTAAGAAAAAATAATAAAATACTGACGTTCAAAGTAAAGAAAAAATACATTAAAAAGGTAAGTTAAAGAGGTTTCTTTAAAAAAATATCCAAATCCAAACAAATAAAAAGCACACAAATCCAGAAACAGACTAATTCACTCACTATCGTGTAATTTATGGTCTCCTGAACGCGTTTTAACGTAGAGACTTTTTTTACCTCCACTGATTTATGTCCTAGACATGGATACACTCACATAAATAAGAATAAACCTCAAGAAATACTATTTACTTCGTTCCCGTAAATCGTATATAAGTTTACCGTAAATCGTCCCCATATAAATTTACGTTTTTGTTTCGTGGTATGGACCTAATGTAAAAATAAGGTTTTGTTATAACAGCCCTAAATACATTTTTTTCTTCTAAAAGTTGAAGCAGACAGAGGGCATGCCTCATGTTTCATGTGAGCGCCATATATTTTTTTCTTACTTTCTCATTTGTACACGCAATTGCCTCATAAGACATTTTATAATATAGTAATGATAAGCAGAATCCATTTTAATCCAAAAAGGACCCTTCAACATTCAAATCAACATGTCTATGAGAGGCGATTTTGAGCCCATCGTAGGGGGGCGCGGTGTGTCATCTTCCATATTAATAAGAAGGTACATTACAACCTGCTCACACCGTGTTGCTGCAAAGCCCTGCCTACCTGCTCGGCCTTAAGGCAAAATACCCTCAACCTCAATATTTTTATGTTATACATATAGTAAGAAATTGATTAAGTAGATGCCATGGGTTAGAACGAAATAATAATCCAACTCAAATTTCATTCCAAATCGTTACTTCAGTAGTACCTAATGCGTCATTACTCATTACATATTTCAAAATTAGAATGCAAATATGCAAATGACTTGCAAAAACTGAAGCAGGTAAAGTTCAGAGGACGAACAGTATCAAAAATAAATGGACTTCTTCAAAAGCGTAATGATGCGCGCATGAATGATGTTAATAATGAAGAACTATATACCTACCTATAATAAAATTATACATTAATTATTAAAACTTAAGATATTTCCTGAATCGTTTTTATATTTTAATTTACATTTCATTATTTTGAAAAATTTATATTTTTCTAATAAACTGTTAAACTTATTTAGTGAGTTTTGAGTTGGAAGTTTAGAGATTTGTACTAGCAAGGGCTTGCTAGTACAAATCTCTAAACTTACTATTTGTAAAGCCTACTTTATGCAAAAATCATGACAACTGGTCAAAACCATTGTTGCAAGAAAGAAGAAGAAAAGCAGTTTCACATAAGAAGAATGAGAAATAAAAACAACATTCAATGCCATAATATTAATGAGCTTTCGATTTCGTAAGCCATGAACCTATCTGTGTAAAACTGTTGCAATTGCGGCAAACAGCTGAAAAGCCAAAAGCGTGAATTGCAAAAGCACTTTGAAGACGGTTTAATGGTTTTATTGTACACACAGGGTTTGTATAGTTTTATGTATACTTCATTGATAGTTTACTTGATTGAGTACAAAAATCTACAATATGTCTAAAAAGCATTACTTTTGACCACCTCTGCAAATTAAACAGTATAATCGCACTGACTGCTAGTTCTCTGCAGTTAGACTTCATATCAACATCGTTTTTGAGGTAATCAGCAACATAACATTAACGTAAATTATTGAAATTGAAGAACACGTTTATTGATGTATATGTTAGTTAAGACCTCAGTTACTTGCTGAAGGGCCTTAAAAACCATAAACTCCGACATTAATGTACACCAGAGACCATATTTACAAGCGTGATTTTCACAACTTGAGGAGCTTTGGGCTTAGTATAATGCTGGCCTATATTTTTTTCTCTCGGTGACAGTGAGTTTGGCAATAACAAAATGTGAAGTGCTAAATAGTAATCAAATTCAAGGAATCATGCTGACGTTTTGACGTTGTGACAGGACTACGTGACGTAATTGAGTCCCGCCTATCACCACTGCGACTGCAGTGAGGACTCGGCTCAGCACACGCTGGCGATTTGCCCCAGTTGGGTGGTGCAGCGTCGGGCCCTCACTGCAGTCATCGGAGCGGATCTGTCGCTACCGGCTGTCATACGCTCCATGGCCGGTAGCGACAGGAATTTTACCGCGGTCGCAACCTTCTGCGAGGAAGACGAGAAAGGGTCCGGGAGGACGACCTCCACTCGGACTTAATTCGCCGCCGGTGAACCGGGCGGCGCAGACGAGCTTACTAGCGCCTCATGCCGCCCTGAGTGTAGCCGCGGGTGGTTGGGACGGGTTTTCCCCTCCACCCGCTATAGTGGCCTCCCGCGAGGAGGCGGCGTCCGCGTGTGCCTGGACGTCGCCGAATAGAGAGGTTTTCCACACGCACAAAAAAAAAAAAAAAAACTGGACTACGTGACGTACTGCTACTCCTCGTCTTGTTTGATAGGTACCTAGCCCTACATTACACATTTGTTGCTGAACATCACAATGTCGCTATAACCACGATGTCATTACGCGAGGCTCTTAAGTATAAAATGAGCGCTAGTACTTTAAATAGACCTTTTGACAGTTTACTATTTCTGGTACTCATGTTATAAAACTTACTTTTTTATTTCTATTTACGTTGTTGTTTTTGAGCTATTGTTAGCAAACGCGGCACCCATATGGAAAAAAGCTTTTTAATAGCCAAATTTTGATGTAAAACATTCAAAACATTACCAGTTGAAATCTTCACTATTTCAGCTATCTCGCCCACTTTAACCTTCCGATCTTCCTTCACGATTTTGAGGACTTGGTTGATGTTTTGTTGAGTCACTGCTTCATTTAGATGACCAGGGCGTTCAGCATCATTTGTGTCTTTACGACCGCGTTTGAAATCAGCATACCACCGACATGTTTGGTTGATGTTTGGTTTAGACGGAGCAGATTCCAGAAAACATATTATAAGCCACCTCTGTGCTTGAACGGTGATTTTTCCCAATAAAAAACAATGTTTTATCAACATAGGAAACTCGTTTTTTTCATTGTTTTTGAAATTATTATTATTTATTGTTCGATTTGCAAAAAAACATATACATATCATTTGATGGCCAGTACCTTCTAAAAATCAATACAATATTCATATGTGCGCCATCTGCAAGTTAGTCTCGGGACTTATTGAACGATCTAGTAGTTATGTAAGAGTTCATAAATGTATTGTACATAAGACATTGACCCACCATCTTCATAGCCGCCACAAACTATTAACAGTCGAAACACTGATACTATCAAGGAGTTTGTTTATCATACTAATATTTTTACTCCCACCGTTCTGAGACTAAATGATGAATGAACGGTACCGATCTGTATCACTCCGACTCGTCTATTTCTTTGTTAATATCCCATTGTCATATTATATTTATAATAGATTCGTATCGGATGTGCATGTTTTTAAACACACTGTGGGTTAGTTAATATCTCTGAACACTCTTAACTCTGGACATTCTTAAATTGAATCAAAAATACATATGCGCTATTACGCCACCATTCAAAAAACATTTAATAATTTCAACAATAATTATTAGCAGTTATTTCTGGTGTTAACATATTTTGTAATAGTAGTGTAATCATCAATCATTTTAAAGGAGATGGCCACAGTTGACTTCTACTCGAGATGACCACAGTTGACTTCTACTTCGACTCGTTGACTTCGACTCGATATCAAATCCAGATTAAGGAAGTCGATTTCATCCTTAGAAATTACGGTTGAAAAACAACGACGCCTAATTTTATGGTTTTTCATTGTGCTAGAGTCACTAGAGTTCTATGAGACAGCGTTCTTATCACACCAGTGTAAACGCTTTTATTGCAGGTTTTTAATAGACACCTACACGCCGGCACAATTAGGGGAACTTAAGGGTCAACATTTCAGCATTTCTATTTTTCATTAAATATTTTTCATTATAAATTTGGTTAAGCATCTAGGAAAAATTATCGATATAACAATTTTTTATAATAATCTTTAATTTAGGTGAGTTGTTAAAAAATTGAACATAGTGATAAAGTTTAAGAAATTAAAATGTAATCCAACTTTTAACCCGTCTGCTCGTGCCGTTACCATAAAAAAAAAACCTACATTTAAATTATATTCCCCGAATTATTAACGAAAAGCGAAATCATTTTAGCAGAATTAAAATAGAAATTAAGATTAAGCCGCTAAGAGTTCCTGATACGGGCAATTTCCTATTTCCAACCCTACCGGATCGCTCCGCCGTCTTTAGATTAAAACACGTTTAAAAATACACTAGATTTTTTCTGTACACTTCAATGTAATTTCGGCTTGGTTTCCCGTTCACTATTATAGACAAGTCTACTTTCTACTAATATTACCTGCCGGTTGTGATACCAATTTGCCGAACGAGATGAGTAATTACAAGATGTATGATGTATTGTGAAATATGAACCGTATAAATTTGATTGGATGTGGTGTAGCAAAGGAATTTAGAAATCAGTCACGAAAGTAATGTAAGTTGTAATGGGGCGAAATAATATCCTTTATGTGTTCGTGTACCGTGTACTTAAAAGTCACAGGGAAAGTTTATTGTCTTAGAGTTACAATACAGTGACGTAGGTGGCCGTATATAAGTTTATTTAGTAACTAAAATATTTTTTACGCAAAATATAATTGACGCGATTTGGGGGATCCAACTTTTATATGGTTTCATCACACGTTTACACATTACACAGGTAATATTTTCATTATTACATGTGGAAACCCCTTCGGATGCCACCTTACATTGGACTCGAATCGACTAAAACTACACGGTGTTCCATCACGGGGCTTATAGCCAGGGTCGACGTATGGCCTTACACGGAGTAGTCCTAAACCCGCGGCAGGCCTTGGCCAACTGTCAAACAAACAAGTATTCCCACCGTGGTTCATAAATTTATACACTTGTCACATCTCACATTAATAATTGTGCACTGTAATATTTAAAACTCAATTCACCAGACAATCTCCTTTGGGGCCACTTTGCAGAACCCATAAATGTAAAGATGTAGATCTGGAAAGGGAGCGCAGGGCTTTTTCAGTTCGGGCAAACATGCTAGCCCGCAGATTTTTTCGATGTAAATTTGTTCTTAAAACCCTACGCTTTAAAACATACTGCTCATCACTGTACAGTGGACAAAGAACATGGTCTACCAGTTTTGGCAAAAGTTCTGTGTTCTATGTAATCACAATAGCCATAAGGTTAAACCTATCTCTAACAATGAACTGGCAGAATGTTATTGCACGGGAAAATCAACCTTGTTGTTTTATGATGTCAAATGATCTTCAACCGTAGGGTGATAGACGATATATTTGGCCGATGGTACAGTATATACGGTAGAAGTATACTCATAAGGCTTACAATATGCTGCATAAATTTTAACAATGCATTCAGTACTAGGTGCGATTGCCGATCAGGCCGATAGCCCTCAAATACAAAATTTGGTGACTGGCACATTGTCTGTTCCAGTAATTAAGTACTACTTACTATGTTAGTACTTAATTACTGGAACAGACAATGTTTTTTAAGGAAAATTGTTACTAACACTGTGGATCTTTTTTTAGTTTGTATTAACAGCGCCCCGCGGTTTTACCCGCGTAAGTCCCGATCCCGTGGGAATATCGGGATAAAAAGTAACCTATGTGTTTATCCAGGTCTCCAGCTATCTACATACCAAGTTTCATCGCAATCGGTTCAGTGGTTTTTGCGTGAAAGAGTAACAAACATCCATCCATTCATCCATCCATCCATCCATCCATCCAAACTTTCACAATTATAATATTATTGGGATAAGTAAATATAAAAAAATATGTTGTGTGTACATAAAAAATATCTCTAAGATGACGAAGAAAACGCACAAGTACGGTCGTACGTATTTAAGTAGTGATGGATTTAAATTTTTGTACATTTTTACTTGCATCGCACATGTCTAGAACTTGTTATGTAACATTTTGTGTAATTGTAAGGTGGTTTATACAGAATAACTCATCTACGGCTTCGTACATGAACGGCGTCGGTAGCATTCCAACGTACGGCGGAAGTAGGCCGTACAAATCTAAGATCACGAGTCCCTTCGTGTAAACACAACGTTGTACCAAGTCAATACACGCGTACTATTTAAATAATATAATTTACGTGTGAATATAACTCGCAAAATCGTAAAACCTTATGATAACATATGGTAAATCTGGTTATAAGTTTACTGCTGCTTTATCAACTGTTTAGACATAATTAGTTATGAATAGACCATAAATATGGACGTACATGTGTAATAATCCTAAAAAAAAGATACAGTATGTGAAGGCTTGAGCCTTGCGGGCCGTCATCGTAAGGTTCTTTTAAATATAATTAGGGTTATAAGCGTGCATATAGTATCGTCTCATCATCACAAACAGTGTTTTGTTTAACAAAAGAATGAAAAATCGCATATAGTTGCATACAAATGAGCTGTAGTTATTAAAAAAAAAAAAATTAATAAAAATTAAAACAAATTAAAACTGTTAAAATTACTTTACTATTAAAATAACTGTTAAAAAATTAATAATTAAAAATTACTTTATTTATTAACTTATTACTTCAACAAAATTTAAAATAAAAATCGATTAACAAAAATGCAACTTCTGAACAAACATATTTAAAATCTTAAATCAAGTTTTTTGATAAAAATGCAATTACAGAAAGTGACACCTAGTACCGAATGCATTCAACTACGAATCACCTAGCAAATAGGTCAAATGCAAAGCAAATGGAAAATGTTCTCACATTTTCAAAATATTAGGCACGGATCACATGTGTATGCTTCATGAACTACACGGCGCAAGTAGTTCTGCCTATTTGAGAGTTTTCAGTTAATTACTGCTTTTCCTTAACTTATTTGGCTTGCTTCCCCTTTTCGTCACTTCTTTTGATTTTTATACATTTATACTTCTTTCACAATTCCTCTTCTGAACTGCTGATAGTTTTTTATAGCATCTGACAATATTGATAATTTATTATTGGTTAATGTATTTTGTAGTGGCATTATCGAACTGGTATTAATAAGTTCGTCCTTTAAAAACACTGTTTATTTGCTTTCTAAGATACGTTTCCTTCAACGGAGGTAGCAAATAAATCAAAACTGCAAAATTATTTATTGATAACAGAACTATTATAGCATTGGCTTTAATCGTCTTATTTGCAATCTTGACTCGTTATCCGAACAATATTAAAATAGTCTCAATAAACTAGGCACTGCTTTATAAGTTCACCGGGCTGTCAATGAAACTCCTACACATCTTGAGCTGTGGTTGCGAAAAAATTTGAGCGTGCATAAAGTTATAACAGCATGTTTGAAACTCGTTTGAAATTTTAACAATCCAATTAATTTCATGACATAGTTTCAATCTTCTTATCAAAACGCTAAGTACACCTATTGCTAACGAAACTTTAACACTAGAAGGATATAGAGAAAGAGTTTTTTTTTTAAAAGGCTGCTCCCGCATTAGGAATTACTCCTGTGTCACGGGGGACTTTACAAACATAGAAACAACGGACACAAAGAACACCCAGACTCAAGTGGGAATCGAACCCACAACCTATAATATAAGCATAGCGGTCAGGGTCACTAACCACTAGACCAACAGGCCAGTCATCAGTATCTTGTTTTTAAGGCACCAACACTTTTAGAAATAGGTAGATGTAAGTGTACCGTGACAATTTTATTTCTCTTGCACTTTCCATTTAATAGTTTTTCTGTTTACATAAGACTGAAAGAAATACAACATAAAAGAAAATGTCATACACAACGACCGTTCTAAGAGAATGACCTACGTGGGGCAATTTTAGTAAAATAACAAGAATTTGGGCGTACAAATCTGAGAGCACGAATGCCCTCGATGTATACAATCAGGGGCCCGGCACATATTATTAGTGCGAACACACGTGCGACTGGTTGTCGTATGATATGTATGTATCGTATGATAACAAATAAAGGCTCAAATTATTGGCACAGAACATTGAATTGAATTTAGAATAACTATCCATGAATCACACAGACAGGTGTAAAAGTGCGAAACGAGCTTACAGCACTCGAACTCATTGTGATACGGAAATAAAAATTAAATAGACCATAGACACCTTATCCTTACCCTATCACATGGTAAGTTGCGGCATAGAATGCAAACGTATATGCACTATCTTCTAAACTTTAGGAAGAGAATCTCAGTTGTAGAACAAGAACGTATGTATATCGGAACGAACATGTGACACTCAAATAAATTCCTTGCAGCCGGCGGGTAATGTTCCATCTTGACCCCAAACTGAGACAGACATTCTTAGTCACGTGTATTTAGTAAGTAACCTCGAATCAAAATTCTTGTAAATTATCATAATATGTATAAACAGAAAAAGTAATCGACAATGACTATAAAAAACCGGTCATTACATAAGAGGTTAACATTAAAGATCAGCTGACAAAAAATCCAAACACAGTAATACGTGTTAATGGTTCTATCTGCAGTGTCAACGAGCATGTATCATTACACTTCCCATGGTTTTTCCTTACATATCATCCTGTTTCTATATTAATAAATAATTAATGTACACTTTTTGTTATACCATCCCCGAGAGGGACGAATAATAGACTTGAAAGATCTTAATGGCTACGACAAAATCAAGTTAGTGACGTGTTTTTGTTAAATATAGTATACATATTAACTATTAAAACCGCAAGTACCTAGAGGAACTTAAGTAATTGATCATTCTGATTATGTTTTTGTTTCCTAAGTACATGCCATAAAATAATTTGTTACCCTGCGTCCAAAAGAGAAACGAGGACGAAAGACGAAAAGAGGACGTCCCTCAAATTTTAAATATGTTAAAACGGTAAGTATGTGTAGTTGAATTAACGAAAAGCTAAACTGAGCGTCTCAAAATGATCGAATGCGGTATTGCATAGTTAGAAAAAGTATAAAAAGAGCTAATTTTAGGGACCATTAACACCACTTATATTATATTAATTAATTAAAGTTATGAGTCATATAAAAAGTACAGTATTAAAAATTATGAGTAATGTAATGAGTACATTACTCATAATTTATGATTAATATAAATAGTCAATCAAATGAAATTCAATAAATAGTATTCGAAAATCAAAATATAATGGCCCTTTACGTTATCAAAATTTAACGTCTTAAATATTTTAACAACGGGTACATATTAGTGTGATATTCAAGTGGATGCCGATAATCATCATTTAATAAAACTAACCATTTAAAGCCGCCATAAAGTGTATATTTAGGAATTCTACTGAGAAGCATTTCATAGAACAGTTGTTTTTACGGGTGATTTGTCAACTAAGTTCCTACAGTAACAACAAAATAAACAGTCACCAGCTTACCCAACTTCGCATACATATTTGGCATCGAATCGTATCAATCAAATTGATGGTATTTATAAATTTATCGAGTACACAATCATAAGAGCCCGTCAAATATCATTATCGTCAATGATGGATAGCTAATTCTTTAACCTATCTGATTATATTGGTCTAAAGATGCGTGGGACAGTAAGTACAATGCATCATTTTAAATATACCTACGCAGTATCGAAGGATCGATACGCTGATACTCATGAAATGAAGAAATACCGTTAGCACAGTACTACTTATCGATACTTGTGGGAACTGGATCAAAAATGTTGGAAAGAAGGTATTCAATATGAGTCTGACCTTCCCGCAAATAGATTTTCGAAATATGACAATATAAATAAGCAAATTCTTTATTGTACACCAAAATTAGTTGTGTATAAAGCATAGCCTATATGAAAATAGCTTCATGACGTAATGTATGTAATTTACAATAACTGTTGTTATAGTCTTGCTTACAAATACCTCTTTTACCTGTCATGTTAGTCTGCACAATATTAAAAACCGCACAAGTGCGAGTCTGACTCACGCACCCAGGGTTCCGTAAGCAAACAAACTTGTATGTCCATAGTACGTCCATCTCGGGAATCAATTCTCGAAGACTTTTGCCCGTCTTTTTCGAAAGACAAATTAAACTTTACTGTTGCTATGTGCGACAAAGTCAACACTCCAACCGCAAAATATAAGTTTGTAATCACAAAAACAATTTTTTTATGTGATATAACAATAAATTACGACTTTCTGATTTTTTCCATTACTTGTGCTGTCAGACCTTGCTTCTTGCCAAATTTCATGGTTCTAAGTCAATGGGAAGTACCCTATAGGTTTTGATTTACCTTCGACATATTAAAATTCGTTAAAATATAAGGCTTAATGGCCGTATCTTTTGATTGCATTGACTTAGAAGCTTGATTTTCTTACAGCTTCAAGGGACCGCTGCCATAAGTATTTTATGTTAATTCCAACTTGATACCTCCACGGGTTCCTGAGGAAAAGAGTCTTGACAGACAAACAGACAGACAGACAGACGAACAGCAAAGTGCTCCTATAAGGGTTCCTTTTTTCTTTTGAGGAACGGAACCTTAAAATTCGAACGAATTGCCATTATAACTTAAAACAAATTAATAATTTTGCATTTCAATAAATTATTGATGTCTTCATGTATTCATATCAATTATAAGTTACGTTTGTTAGTTTGCCAAGATTTATGTTCGGTTAAGAGAAATAAATATTATAATCCAGACAACGTTGGGTAAAAAAAATACAAAACCAATAAAACATGGGCAGCTCGCTTATACATTTGAACGTCCACAATTATTGTTATTTAAGATCACATCCATAACTCGACCGCAGCTAATGCTCAAACAAAACCCAGTACATGCAAACAAATTTACCGAAATTGTTCACTGAGCGGCGAATAAAAATTACGACCGGTTTGTATGCCCGCGGCTTGCGCCTGCGCCGGCCCGTTTCGACAGCCATCCACTGAAATTTATGCCCCCATACAATACGAACACGCACCGAACTCTAAACAGTCGCATCAGACAACCACATATCCTTCGATCAAAAACGATAGAATAAAAAGGGAACTGATCAAAATCGATAAACATAAGTTCATCGATGGTTGAAGTAGGTCGACGCGGTTATCATTTTACATATTAAGCACGATGTTACACTCTACAAGCAATATCCATATTATTATTCTATTGACATATTTATTGATATATAAAAGAGGTCGTTAAAGAAAATGTCAACTTGTATATTCTAGTTAGTAATGGTATATTTCAACGTAAAACGCATAACATTTCATCGTAAACTATAAAAACTGATACTTTAAATCAATGTTTTATAGCCATGTAATGACAAGACGGAGATAATTGCGCATTCTTAATTAGTTTTTTGTCAGTGTAGAGTAGCGTTAATTAAGATTCAAAAAATTAAAATATATATATCGAGATATTTATTTAGAGCTTTAATAGGTATCGACAAGATCGTTTGTTCTATCAGGCATTTGGACGGTTGAGATCAATTTACTGTATAGTCTGGATTTACTTGTTCTTTGACAATTTAATAGTATTTTCAGTATCGATCGTTGTTAATTTGAAAGGCGTCGCGGCTTGAGGCTAGTCAAATATTTTTAATTTGAATGTATAGAGCCGCCACCCACGTAAATAAAAATAGTATTCGCAGTTGGTTAGCGCAGCATGTTATTAAGTGATATCTTTTATGAACAGTCAAGCCAACCGTCGCCGGTGGGGAAATAATGTAAATGAGCTTCATGCTTCTTTTGTTTGCTTCGGTTTGAAGTAATGTACTACCGTAATCCGGTACTTCTTCGTGCATGTTTATGTACAACGATATTCGCTAATTGAGCAGCTAGCCACCGAACTTTCTGAGGAAATCTTTGCCCCCTTCTCAGACAAAAAAAAACGAATTATGGTTATGGTTTGTGCACTTTTTTGACCTGTTGACTTCAAGCTCCTACAGAATTTTTTAACAAGAGAAAATCTTTTCTAAAATCCGTCAGAAAGAAATATCAGCTCGATCTGAGAAAGCTAGTGGCGATATTATATGTTTGTATTCTGAAGAGCACCTAAAGCCATGGGTCTTCAGCGTCTGATCTTTCTCCGCCCGTGTCAGATTGCTACCCCATCGGTTTAAGATAGTGATGGATTAGGAAATTGCACCTGTGTTTGCTGTTTGGGCACATACTTATACGCCATAATATCTCCTGCATAGTTAGCTAGTTTAGTAAAAAATTATACATTTGTTAGGTGCAATTTATGCAAGCGGCAAAAAAAGAACAAAAGAATATTTATAGTGCAGAACCCTCTTCACATGATTTCAACTAGTGCTTTACTGGTTTTCCGCTACTTTGTGACCTATTATTACACATCATTAAGATCCAAAAGATGAAACACATATTGTTATGCAGAAGTTGATGATGTTAAAAAAAAAAAATTCCAAACTTCCGAGGTGCACTATAAAAATTTTTACAACAAATTTTCCAACCATTTATAATTTGAGCATTTATATTGTTGGCAAATAATAATATAAATGTTTAAGTTATCATTGAAATTAAACTTCAATAATTATACTAACTTATTTATCTGCCTGATAAAGCTAAAATTTTATGAACTAACAGAAGCTTAACAACACGAATAATATTATTGTTGATGGTTATACAATTCATTCGGTCTGCCAACCGCGATTTACTAATACGTTAATATCAAAATTATGCAAATAGTTCAACGTTGTAAATTATAAAGCTTTTAATTTCTAAATTTAAATTTTACGGCCATATAATTTATTTTAACACTGTCGTGTTTTATACCGTCACTTCGTTTAAATTTATTTTTCCTCAAATATTTAACGCAAGCTTTTAAAGAAAAACGAGCTAGCCTTCTAGTAGTCGCATATGATGTGTAACATCTGACACCCTCCTTGGTAATAAGCAACAATACTCTTATATTTTTTTAATCAAAATTAAAAATATCAATTGAGCAGCGATAGAAATTATCCTCAAAATTTAAAAAAGCTACTTACCATCTGACGGCCAACTCTACTACCGCACGCGCTCATTGGTCAAATCAAATAGTGCGCGCTTCCCCTGCTTCCTGCTACACACTTCTGTCCCTTTTCACGAATTCACTCCCACAGATTGCAGGAAAGCGAGAGGAAAGACACATCAAAAATATCATTCTGCTTACGATTTTTAGTTATATTTATTAACAGCTACAACATTGTGTATCAAAATTAAATATAACTGTTCCTGCATATCGAATCCAGTTTCAAAAACTCCGCTATCGATGATCACAAACATTCTTTAGAATATGACATTCGTCCATTTTCAATTAAGGCAAAGGAACCCAGATGACAGCCGGCGCACGTCTCACACTGCGTAAAATAAAACACAGTCGACATGCGACTTGTCGGCTACCGATGTCGTACGATGATAACGTCGCAGCGGGATGACGAGTTAATTCGATAGTTGCTGAGCTTTATATCACTTAAAAACATAAATACGAATTGACGTACCGGACAAATTTTATAAGTATGATGCGTTCTAAAATGTCGTGGCATGGGACATACGTTTGACATTTAGACGAGTCATTTATTCAGTGATTAGTTAGGTAATAACTTAATAAGGCATGAATAAGGTTTAAAAGTAGGTATGTGTCTGATGTATTCTCTTTGATACTCTAATTTAATACGCATAACTATAGCAGTATTTATTACAATAGTAAAATATTCAAAATGTTAAATAGTTACTTTTTATCGCAATACAAAAAAAAAATTAGGCACTTTATATAAACTATTTTTATTATTTCAATTTAATCTTCTTGTCCGTTGTTTATATGGGCATTCGTAGATATCTAAATTAGATTTTATTTTTAACTACGACGGAAATAATCACTTTGTTCCACTTCACTTGAAAATTAATTTACACAAGTTCCCGCTACAAATTCGAAGACTAAACAATTTGATATCATTTAATTAACAATGGGGCATTATCACAGAATTGTGCAAGTCCGAAATTAATCACATTGCCGCTTAAAATTCCATTATGTTGATACTCGTCGGTCCCACTGCCGATGTTCATTACTCAAAACTACTAATAACAATCATCTAAAATACTCCAGCGAATCTCACCAATGAAAATTATGATTGATACTACTATTTAGCTAACGGTAAACCACAGCGTGAAATTGGGATTTTCTTAATGTACGGCTATAGGTAAAACTTTAGATTGCTGATTTGAATTATAAAATGATTTAATGCCCTTCGTGCTGATGCTTTCGTTAATTTCAAAAATATTATTAATAGGTAAGCAAATATAAACATTTAATAAAGTCGAAAGTTTTTATTAACAAACCACAAGATGGTAAATATTATGTACCAAAGACAATAGTTGTTCCTTTATAGAGAGTTAAAGTGAAGTTGATCAAGCATTTAAATGTGAAGGACTTCTAGCAGCAAAAAACTAATAATGCTGAGGCGAATTAAAACTGTTATTAAAAATAGCTGATCGAACGGCTTGGAAACGGTTTTCGATCAGATACTATTAAAGAAGTGAGCAAGCTTAATAACATTACAATATGTATAATAACTATACAATACAACACATTGAAAATGAATCACCAATTTCCATATAACAAAACTTCGAAAAGTGTCAATTAAAGAGTACAATAGAATCTCAGGGAAAAAAAAAATGTGAAAAAAAACTATTAAAATTTAGACTGAGACATATATAATGTGTCACTACACACACACAAAGTAATACGCTATAGTCTTTAGATAATTTATACTTTATTGATAACTAGCGACCCGCCCCGGTTTCGCACGGGTAGCACAGACATCTTAAACAATCATCAACATATTTCAATCAATTTACACAAAATCTTAACAAATTATACACCTAAATCTACCTCATGAGGTCATCACATTGTCATCACTATTAGTGAAAACCGCATGAAAATCCTTTCAGTAGCTTTTCAGTTTATCGCGAACAGACCGACAGACAGACAAACAGACGCAGCGGGGGACTTTGTTTTATAATATGTAGTGATATAATTAGACTTGAGAATACGTGAACGTGAGAATAATTTTGAAAAAACAATTTCACTTATTAGTCAAGATCATCAATATGTGCACAAATTATATTCTAATATCCTTTTTATTTTCCTACTTCTATAACCTAAACAGTAAAAGCAACTTCGAATAAAAGTTACAACACCAAAAAGTCACGAGAATGCAATATATCCAGCTACTTTAATAATTGCTATCGCGTTCATACTGCTATTAAACGGTCCTCTAAAACGACGTTTCGAGTAGATTGATTATACCGAATCCATTCCTTTTGCAGCATTTGATTTTCTATCTACCCATCATTCAAAGTTGAAACATAATTCATAATCAGCCCTAAGGCTAAACTTGTTTTATTTACTCTATCGTTATAACGGTATTGTGATTAATTCGCAGGCGGAACGGTAGCTGTCGTCTCGGTCCGCCATTGAACGTTAACATGTGGTCGTATTACCACGTTTACAAGTTTGCAAACTAAATCAAAATGTTACCTTTGGCAAATACAGTATTACAGTACATTTATCAAGCCTTGAGTAAATTGAAATATATTTTTATGGTTATTGTCTCTTATGTACATTTTTGCTTCGATAATATGTATTTCACTTATATATATGTAGCAGAAACCCGATTTGTTTCTCAAACAATAACCAGTTTTGGTGAATTTCACGCTTTCCAGTCCAGGGTCTGTTAAGCACTTTTCCCACAAAGCAACAAAGAGAGCCGTATGCTAATTTGCCACTTTCTAAGTATAAAAATATTTTCGTAGTTTTAAACCTTTAGTGTTGAACAATAATTACAAGTCATAAAATAAAAAAATAAAAAAAAAAAGTCCTACGACAATTAATTGGTTACTTATTAGTTTCCTTAATCAAAAAAAGTGTTAAACGCCACATAGAAAGCATTATCTTATTAAGTTTATTAAAATAATTCCATAAGTTTTTCTTACAATATTCAGGAATTTTATTGTAAAACGTAGGTACTAAATGAAGTTATAAATTTTTGATAGAAAGAATGCAGATGCAATCATCATAAACATTAGCCATAAAACTGAGTAATTGAGTAATCAAGAAAATATATTTATTACTTAATAATTTTAAATTATAACTAAAGTAACTATAATTAATCTCGTAGAAAACTATTACATAATTTGGACGCTCTAACAAGCCCCGCGTGCTGTTTCGTCATGCAAATAAAATTTTGCACGGCAATATTAGTTTCCGTATCAATTGAGTGATTTCTTTATAGATATACACAAATGTTACGGTCATTAATACAGCAAACCGGACAATATCTAATAAAATTGTAATAAATACTGTAATTAACCTATTTATGGGCAGATATATTTTAGTAGGTGTCTGAAAAGTTACAATAGTTTTGCCACAAAATTACTACTTCAAAGATTACGTTTTATTTCATTTTTTGTCATATATTTATGAAGCATTTTGATTAATTTTATTGACTAATATGCTTTTACCGCTTTATATTAATTAATAATAAAAACGTAATTATTGTTGTTATTATATGTTGTGTTGTGATAAATTCTTTCTCAACATATCCACTCATATAAGCCTCTGCTACACTAGCGCTCATCATTAACCATTTTGCCCTTCCTGAACAATTTTGCAGGAACCTGCAAATATGTATATAAGTATTGCTTTCAGTCATCAGTAGTGGCAAGGCTCTTCCGTGTTCAAGCACACCATTTTTCAGAGGATTTAAGTCTGATCTATATTTAAGCATTTATTCCCAGTTATTTTCTAGCAAAGTCACATAGCAATAAATTATATACGTAGAGTGCTGGACTATAATGACTTTTGTACTCTGTGCGTTGGTATGTGTGCATGTTTCCATATTCTTCTATATACGTAGACGTATTTACAAAATAACAAATATGAGCACTCTCGGGATTCTGTCCCTTTTTGAACATAATTTTGTGTTTTTAGGGTTCTATTCCCCAAAAGGGAAAAAAGGAACCCTTATAGGATCACTTTGTTGTCCGTCTGTCTGTCTGTCAAGACCCTTTTTCTTAGGAACCCGTGGAAGCAGCAAGTTGAAATTAATATCAAATATCTATGTCTGCGGTCCCTTGAAGCTGTAAAAAAATCATATGAAAATGATACGGCTATTTAAGCCTTGGATTTGACCAAATTTGAACGTTTCGTAGGTAAATCAAAACTTATAGCGTTTGGCAGCACAAGTAAAGGAAAAATTCCGAAAGTGGTTAATTGGTTGTTATATCTTTCTGTCTGTGTGTCTGTCAAAACCCTTTTCCTCAGGAACCCGTATAGGTATCAAGTTGAAATTAACATCAGATACTTATGTCAGCGGTCCCTTGAAGCTATAAAGAAATCAAGGGTCTAAGTGAATGCAATCATAAGATGCGGCCATTAAGCCTTATATTTTAACGAATTTGAACATTTCACAGGGAAATCAAAACTTATATAAAAATATAAAATATATATACCAGCACAAATAAAGGAAAAAATCTGAAAGTCGTTAATTATATCACATAAAAACATTTTTTTTTGTGATTACAAACTTATATTTTGCGGTTGGAAAGTTGACTTTGTCGTACATCGATGTACGGGAGAGTATTTTTAGAACGGCAAAAGTTAAGTTTGTCTTTCGGAAAAGACGAACAAAAATCTTCGAGAATTGATTCCCGAAATAGACTACTACCTACATACACGTTTGTTTTCTTACGGAACCCTCAGTGCGCGAATAAAACTCGCTCTTGTCCGGTTTTTTAAAAACTTTATTAACATATGTGGTAATATAGAGTACCGATCAAATTGTGCCCATGCTAAAATTCATCAAACATAAAGCACAATCCAACTTTTATCAAAATGCTTGTATTTTTATGATGCATTTTATGAGCATAGTCATTCGAAAGTTTGATTCATACCTTATAAGAATATAATTTTTACAATGTAAGTCTTCGTATCGTACATATTCGTAAAAACACAAATTAACAGGCAAATTTTATTTAAAACTGTTGTAAGTAAAGTGTATGTCACATATTATCGGTGGTTTATGTAGAAGTTTAAAAACTGACGAATCTTTTCCTATTGTATCATTATTGTTCGAAAACGATTCAAAATGGAAGGGGTCACATATGGTTTATTTTCATTCACAATTTGAATAACAGTAAAAAATACTAGCCTTCACCATCAATCAACTATTTAACAAAAAAAACTATTCGACTTTTTGGAATATAACTCACGCATCACTTCACAGATATTTTTTTATAAAAAATCTCAGGCCAATGTCGCACGATCTTCCCGCGGGATTCCTTCTCGTAACTTCACCGTCACTGAACCGTTCCTACGTTTTAATTGATCTCAATGCTCGAGACTAATCGACTTACCACGGAAATGACTTCTTTACTGTTGAGTCACTGTCGTAGAGATCATAGTCTAAGATAAGTTATTTAAATTTGAACTCTTTTTACGATAATTATATAAACGTCGACTAACTGTACATAAATACAGTAGAGTACTATATTCCCGTTTGAGTTTCATTCATCTTTCATTCAAACTAAATGTTTTTTATTATGGTATGGCAAACGAGCAGACGGGTCACCTGTTGGTACAGCCGGCCATGAACACCTGCAACTAAAGAGTCACAAATACGTTGCTGGCCTTTAAGGTAGGAGAAGGGGAGAATAGGGGGCGAGGAGGATAGAGAGGGAGAGGGAAGTGTTAGGGCTTCCGGTAACCTCACTCACTCGGTGAAAAGCAATACAAGCATGCTTCACTGCCGGTTTTCTGTGAGGCCGTATTATCACTCCGGTCGAGCCGGCCCATACGTGCCGAAGTATGGCTCTCCCCCGAACAAAATTGTTATGGACACAAATCAAGACTTTCTTTCATAGCTAGCTATCGCTTGTATAGAAACTCAGCCATGTTACAGGTGAAGTTAGATTTAATGTGAAATAAAATCCTAACTTCCCAACTAATATCTGTTAAAAATGCAAATGTGAGGTTGTTTGTTACGCTTTACGCCGGAACTACTTAACCGATCATCATAAAATTTTGTAAACACGTTGTCAAGGCTACCTTTAATTTAGAAAAAAATACTGTTCAGATACTTAAATTGGTTGACAAAATTATACTAATAATATGCATTAACGATAGTAAAGCCGCGGCCAAAAGCTAGTTATTGTTTTGTTACATAATTTTTGAAAGTGTTAATTCTATTTAAAATACTTTTTTTTTAAATAAAAACTACACATCGTTTAAAAGGATTACTATCATACAATTGGTGGTTAGTCAATAAATTGACAAGAAGATCATAATTTCGTGCACAAAATAAAAGCAAAGGATTCATTGAATAATTGTACCGCCAATAGCTTACGCGACTTTATTTTTTCACACGCGGTGTGAAGTAGCCGATGGTATTTTAATGTGACAGCTGAACACATAACCGCACTTAATTTTGTCCTAATGCGAGCACCCGGCCGTAAGAATCTTGGCCTTTAGTTTGCAACGTTTTTCTCCCGAGAATATCTGTGAACTGAATCGGCGATGAGCCAGATAAGGCGAGTGTTTCTTTAAATATGCAAAGTGTAAACTTTGTGGGACTCTTTCGACAGGATACTGAATAATTTTACACGCTCTTAATGGTTCTCGTGTCGTTTATTTCAGCCTTGTGGTATCGCGTTGACACGATTAATCCAAATTAAGTCTAAATATTTTTAATGAATAAAAAAGTTTTATTTAGACTATGTATCGTCTTTTCTATACCTATATTATTTTTTACGGCAAATGTCCATCAATTTCAATTCAATATCCATGAAGTCTGTAACTTCCTCATTTATTTTGAAAATTTAATTCGTTTATCCCTTCTTACTATACATCTACTCATTGTTATATGAAACAATGATTACAAGTATAAGGAATAACACCGAAGACACGCAGACCAAAAAGTTAAATTAATTATCATAATTAAATGAATATGAATAAACTATTATTTGGTTCGTTCACCGTTAATTGCAAATAACATCTATTGAAAGGTAAATAATGAACTGGTATATTTGCACTTGTGTTGCCGTCTCCGGCAACTGTCAGGAGCTGTGTTAGCTACAACGCACGGACATAATTTAGCACCCGGCAAACACTCAGACATTTTTCTAAAAGACAATACAAGCCTCTCGCCCAATGGAATATTCAGAGTGCCTGAAGAATTCTCATTCTCGCACCCGCTAATGAATAGCTATTCTTTGAGCATTTTAACTATGGGTCTCGGAATGGAATTCAAGTGTACAGGTTTCTTAAAAGGCCCCTCGATATGCGCCGGACCCTTTCCGCTTCGCTTAATTTATGGACACTCATACTTTTTGCTTTGTTTTGTATTAATTATGGCCTGCATTAAAGTTTCGCGCGGCGATCGACGTTGGAATTTTAGGCGACTGAATGTTGTTCCTCCCTATTCCGTCTAGAATCGCTTTTAACCTGGTTCTTAAAATACGAATCATTGTAATAGAATCTGACGTCATCTTGAAATTCTTCAATTTGTTAGCATGAGGGCACTGTTGGAGGCACACTGCGAGGTGTATCGTAACTAATTCAAACAATTACTCATCTTCCAAGACAAAATTGGGTTTTATTGTTCCGTAATAGAAAACAATGATAATAAGGCTATAAATTGTTTATTAGATACGGTTGTCTATCAGTTATGGTAGAAATATGTCATAGTCTAAACTTCTTGCTAATTTATATTCAAAGTTTGTAGGGTCACTATTACTATGGATTAGGATTTTTTGTTTTTAAAGAGAGCCCTCGTCGGTCGTTGTGTCGTGTTCAGAATATATTAATACTAATTGCTGTTTTGTATACCCATCTAATTATTTCATTTTACTATGTCGAAGTATTCATGTCGTCGACAATATTTTTAACTAGTTGTTAAAAGGACCTTTGACATTACAAAGAGTTTCCGTTTCACTATATTTTGCCGACAAGGGTGACAGGATGGAGCCAAAGTGTAGAACTAAAATTGTCATACTAACTTTCTATTCAATGTTCAAGTAATATTTTATTTTTCAGAATATATTTTTATCGTCTTTGTGCTCCCTTATTATTTTTAAAAAACTCAACTAATTCGTGACAGTTATTGAAATATTCAGACAGAAGATGATATTGTAATTACCTAATTAGGTAGGCCACTTATAATGCCATAATTTTTATTATATAAAATGCGCGTATTTTATATGTGCGACCTGTGTTTTTGATCTCTCTGTGGCTTAAGATAAAGAGTAAATGGGGGTTTTACACCGGCAACTTGTTACTACCAGTATAATAATAGTAATAATATCTTGGTTCATAATATTACACACATCAACCCAGCTGAGCAGAGCTGGTACTATGGGTTGTAGAAACAGATACTTACATAGTTTTTTTTGTGTATAATTACATATTATACATAGAAATATTCAGAGCAAATATGCAAATAAACACATTCATGCGTACTAATATTTGTACTAACCGGGAATCGACCCCGCGTCCAATGTCCAAACACTTTGAGTGTTGCTTATTGTAGTTATATCATACAGGATAAATATTTACGACTATGAAAAAAATAACTATTTGGGGATTTTTCGGTCATAATCTTTGATCACCATAATCTCTGAGTATCATTATAAGTCCGAACAGTCCTTGAATGTCTATAATTAAACAGTTCATGCTGAGTTTCTGCTGTATACGGAAGTTTGTGTGGTTTCCAGATTTTTTTCGGAAGAAATCATAATTATGTATTTAATACTTACGATTCTAAACGATTCATGTATAACATTAAAACCATTCCTAGAATTTTACAAAAAATATGACTTGACTAAATCGCGTACAGATCCATACTTTTTATATTAGCTGTAAATACAATCGTTGTCACCCCCCACTGCGATAGTGGAAGGAGACGATAAAAATAGCATTACATAACAAATTGTTACATCAAACGAACCTAGCTCTCCGATGGATAGGCCATTTTACGCGAAAATTTTAGAAAACGATAAATTAGTCACCATTCCCAGAATTCCTACGTTCCAAGCCAATATTTTTTGTAATTTCCAGGCAGCAGATAAGTTGTTTGTATACCTTTACAAACCGCCTTAGGAAATATTGCAATGACCAAGCAACAATGTGATGTTAAAGTTGTCACGCGACTACGCTAACAATGTAATCTCTTCTGCGGAACGGAACATAATTTATGAAAGAAAATCCACATTCGAATTTCAAGTAACGGCGAACAGCACAATCTGTATTTAATAATCTTTGGCCAATTTGAAATTCTTAAGTTAAATAATCAGGCTAACTTGGGAAGAATTATTAAGGGCTTGTTGCTACGAAACAAAGTTTGATTATGTTTGTACTGTTAGGAGAACGATTGGTGAAGAATTTATACCAAGTTTGACTTCTTCCTAATCAGTTGTTGGTTCTCTTATGGCCTATGTGGCCTTATCTAATGTTAATAAATACAGTTTTGTCGGTGGTATAAATTTTACCTATTTCTTCATTCCGAATTAATCAACTCCAGACATACCCACTGCAGTTCTCTTCACAGGTCTTTGTCAAAAACAAAAAAATATTTCGTTATATTGTTTTAAATCTTACTAGCGAGGCTACTTATATTTTGATGATAAATAACTATAAAAGCGTACGTAAAGGCTGTTTGTTCAAAATACTAATTATAATATTGAAAAACTGTCTTTATATACAAAAAAAAACTTTTACATACAAGTTGTGTTCTAACAACAACAGTGAATTTAGAACGAGTGCTGTTAATAATGAATGAATGTTAAAAAAAGACATAAATAAAAATATTGTTTAATACCATTCAAAGACAATTTGACACACATTACCTTTAACAAAAAACAGTAAAAGCGTTTAGTAAAATTGATCACGTCCTCATTGGTTATTCAAAGTGAAAGACCGGATGCATTGTGACTAAATGTTAAAGGGCCCCGCGTAAGCTACAAATAAACCATTCATTTTATTATAAACAATCCCCAACAAGCCATTACTTTGTATACTCGTATCTACATGAAAATACAAAGAATAAAACATGATCCTTGTTTCTCTTTATATGCAAGAAACACCTCATTAAATGTTTGTCATACAATTTACCTATCTGCATTAACAGACCGACACAATGAGATAAAAAATATATAAAGGTAGCCGCCTCAAAGGCTGCCTTACTTCATAAATTACAATTGTATCCATTTTGTGTGATAATCGCGCGATTTAATTATTGTAGTTTTAGATTTCATTGTTCAATGAGTAATTATAAAAAATTGACTTATCACTTTAATTACTGCTAATTCAACAAACTAAATGTTCACTTCTTTGTCTGAGCCTTCTAGTTTACGTAATTGTTTTTGAAACACAGGTATTTATTATATACTAGCAACCGGCCCCGGCTTCGCACGGGTACAAATTATACACCTAAACCTTCCTCATGAATCACTTTGTCTATTAGTGAAAACCGCATTGAAATCCGTAGATTTTCAGTTTATCGCGAACAGACAGACAGACGCAGCGGGGGACTTTGTTTTATAATATGTAGTGATTATTGTCTGCCTTTTCTACATATAAGTATTCTTCTAGGTTAAAAAAGATAAAATTAGCCATTAGTTCTTTAAAATACTAATCGCCTATTAATCTAGAGTATTTTATACTACAACTAGCAATCATACAACTACAATAGTGCAACCAATCGCGATTGCTATTTTCGGAATAAAGCCACCACTTTCAATAGACCGCAATATAGCTTGTCGTCTGAGTTATTCAAATGAAGTTTTATACCTGTTACTGTATGCTAGACAGATTCGATAATTTATACTAACAATACTGCAGCCTCTATAACTTTGTGTCGTTTAAGCGTGGCATGTAAAACTTACCTGATATTGTATGCAATAAAACTAACGATAGATTAATAATGGAGTTTATTCAAATCGTAATTTGCTTCTGTTACAGGTCTGCTAGGCCCTCATTTAAATAGTGCTTGTTTTAAAATGGACTCTAATAAGAGCTATTTATTTAGTAATGCGACTTTAAAAGACTGAATGGTAGCATTTAGTGTCCACGTAAGTTTGTTTTTAGTGTTTTACTGTTTTCGGACATCGAATTAAAAACCATGATATGATTTTATGTTAATCTCAAAAAATGTGTGAAAATTGATAAATAATCAGGATTATGTTTACAACTTATGCGGATGAAATGGTATCATTAACTTTTCCTGTAACAAGTTTTTAGACCTTTCCCTTTTCAACTGGAATGTAATAAGAACATATTTGTTACAAATAGGTAAAATAGGTTCTTATATGAAAAGTAATCCAAAAAGCATTCATCAAACATTTCTAAAACCATTATCGTGGGATTTGTATTACATCACAATGTAGTAGAGTACTAGTACGTTCTAAGAAGTAACACACGGTATAGAAAATAGCATCTGTTAATTGTGTCCGAATGTATCCCGGCCCCGGGCTTACAGTGTGGACCTTCGTTAACACGGGATTTAGCTCTTTGATACAGCCCGGCGCTGACTTTATTCTGGTAAATACGGATATATGTGTGAAGAAAATGCCTATGGCATTAAGTCCGCCTTGTGCAATGTATTTGCAGGAAGTATTAATAAATAAATAAATAGTCAGTTTTCCCGAAAAAGTTACCGGACTTATGATGTGGCCTAATTATCTAGGCAATATTTCTGTTATGTGTGTAGATTGCGTAATGTTGTCACTTTTGTTTGTTTGTCACCAACTCATAACTTACAATAAAAATTTCTTATCAAAGCGTTTAAGCATTAGGTATACTTATATCTATCATTGTTTCTATTCTGCTGTAGAAAAAAAATGTTTATTTTAAGCCATATAATTAAGTTTGCGAGCATTAAGACTTGCGTTTTAACTATTAGATGAACTGCGTTATTTCTCTAAAACAGTTAAGTTTTGAAATTGTATTGTATTTACTATGAAATTGAATAGTTCATACCACTCAATATCTAAAAGTACAATAGTGTAATCCCGAAAATACTTTTTTCTTATCTTTATTAAAGATTACCCGGAACAAAAAACAGACATACAGATAAAAATTGTAAAAATAGATTTTTTGGTGTAAGTACCCAGTAAACAGTCACATGCATTTGGTAAAAAGACGTTATTATGACATTACAAACAGACACTTCAATTTTATTGATTTGTATAGATATACAGTTATACTCAGGTGTGTATTTTAGCGTTGTCCGACTAGTTTCGGATCCGACGGAGGCTATTTTTAGGGTTCCGTACATAATAAAGAACCCTTATATTTTCAACAAGTTCAACAAGGGGTTACAACACGCCGACAGAGTGGTAAAATAAAATCTTGAAAAAAGTGTACTAAAGGTTTTTTGGGGTACCTCCCCTACATGTAAAGTGGAGAAGAATTTTATTTTTCTCGTCTATTTCTGTTAGAGTTCAGTTGTCAGGTGTCAAACTAGCGACACCGTCGCAGCAGGACGCTTCACTCCTTGATAAAAAAAGGCCCTCCTCGGGTCCGGAACTAGTCGGGCATCCCCGAAACACATGTGAGGAAAACCGTGTATCTTTAATAAACATGAATACCACTCACGAAAGTTATTCATGCCAGCTGGTGTCCTAGTGACCTCTTCAGTCACAGGAAATACAGGACATTCGGCTCTTGCGACTCTCGGCTCTCGCCCTCTGCGAGCTACTGCAGTCTCAGTCCCGTTCCCCATCCAAGAGTTGCGGTATCCCTAGGTTTCTCTCGCTACCCATTTTTCCTTATACAAATTTACCTTCTTCCTTCTTTCCCGTCTTAAAACGACTACATACCCAAAGAGGATTGGCGTTTGGCAGGCGGCAGGCCATAAAAGAAGCAAGCCAAAACCCTTTGCAATGTTGCACATTGTGCCGACCCTAATAAGGGGCAGGAAGACGATGACCACTCACGAAAGTTTTTATTATTGTTATTGAAGTAAAACTTTTGAAGTGAAACTTCTTTAGAATCGTTGTGATTTGAAAATTCGATGAAACGAAAAAGTCACACTAAAGAAGACAAACATATTCATAAATTGTATTTAGCCTGCGAGAGAATGAGAAAGAATATAAGTATACAGTGTACTCTATATTTATCTAATTGTCTCGTAGGCTACTTTTCAGTAAGTAGTTTCACTTCTGCCGTGTGTGAATTGCACACACACACTTTTAAATAATTTTTTTTCAAGTCTATATTGGTTTTATTTTAAACAGAATGTATTTTAAAAGAATTTTACCAGAGCAGGGTAATAATCTGTGTACATTATTTTTTCACTAGCGGGTATTTGTAGTACATAAACGGCAGTTGAATGTAAAAGTAACGAGTGGATAGCGAGCAACTCGGGTAATATCCTAATGGTTCAGGTTGATTACTTACATTTCAAGCCAAAATAAGCAGTAAACCTGCTATCTTATGTTATGTCAAATGTAACTGGTGTGCCATCACAAGTATGCTCTCCCACTTGTTAATTCAATTTCTGCCGTTGTGATCAGGTATAACTAAGTTATACTCCTTAGAGATTAGATAAATCGTTAAGGATAGTTTTCCAAAAACTTCGTCAAGATTTAGGAATATAGTAAGAATGTTCTATATAGTTTGTCAACTCATGAACCGACTGACATTGATTTTTTGTGAGGTAAAATTGCTCAGAATCCAACCAGTATTTTTTTGAGATATTTCGCTTTCAGTGATCTTTTTTCTTTAAGGTTACATAACCTTTGAATAGAAAGGAAAAAAATGTAGAACAGTATTTATACGGGTAGTTTACAATTCTAGTAATGTTTGAATATAAAATTTTATTCAAAATATTTCCTAGTACAGTTTATATAATTAATGTAATGAGTCACCTATAAAACATTCTTATAACAATTATTTTTAAACTTTTGCGACTATTATACATATATTAGATGTTTAATTATGTATTTCCACGGGAATTAACGCAATCACCAAAGGGTATTACATACCTCTGAATTGCCTGACGTTTCGACCAGGTTGCACTGGCCGTGGTCACAGGCTGACTGGCTCAGCGGTGCACGCTCTCCGTCGTCGAGATCGTGAGGTAGAAGGTTCTTCATCCACCCGCACATTTTCGATATTTTTGATATTTCGCGTAAATTCCCATGGAAATACATAATTATATTATGGAACGGGCAAGTTTAAAAATGAAAGTTAGTATATTAGATGTGTACCGCAATTAAATCCCGAGTTTTACGTCTAATATTCTTATATATAGCAGATAAGTCTACGATAGTTAATACATAGCGGATGTAACTAGAGACTACTTGAGGGTTAAATACTCATCGTTTGACGTATTAAAATACAGAAAATACGAAAGGTCCACTACCTCAAAAGTAAAAGATTGACTTCATACCTAGACGACTTACTAGAAAAATTAAAAAGCTACATGAATAGAAACAAAAATAAATACGCTGCATTTTATAGCGCTTTAGACATTCCATTCCCCACAGGAATTGCGTTCCTGTACCTAAAGATTTGAAGCTAATTATCGGTAAACCTTACATTTTAAGTGTTAAATAAAAGAAGAATGTCTTTCTAACGTTTCTACAAAGTTCGAAAACGGGTGTCTGAAACTCGAACAATTCAACTTTCATTGTGCCACATGTATCGCTAACTCCCGCAAATGTTTAAGATTTACCTACCAGTAAGTTCACAAACTGTTTCATAAGGTCAGCCACACCGCTCACGACTTTTTGATGTAGGATACAAACCACCAACAGACTATTATTGTATACGTACTAACGTCTTAGAATCTATAAAAGCTGTTAATTCTTTCAGGATTTCTTTATCAATGACGCCCACATTGCAATCTTTAAAAACGGCTTTACCTTTTCAACTTAAAATAGTTTCACCATTGTGCTATTTCCTTCGACTCAGAGACTTACTACTTTAAAAGTAGATTAATTTTAGGCAGGCAGGCAAAAACTCAAGAAAAAGGTTTTTGGAGTTGATAATTGTGGCCATAAGCCAAAGCCAAAGCGGTGCAAAACTGCTCTTATGGAAGTCTTTTTCTGAAAATCAAACGATGTTATTTTTTACCTTCATAAAACTGCGGTTCTGCTTCTAACTACTGGTTTGTCACCCTGGAGTGGCATAAATTATGGATCGTTGTGTTTCTCCTCGTATCCTTCTGACTCGCAGAGGCTGCAATGGAGACTGGGCGAGGTCGTACACGGTCTGTGGACTTCTTTTAAATGTTGTGCATGATATGACACAGACCTATATTCTGCCTAAACCTTTTTAGATTTGCGGTGAAGAAAAAAATTACACAGTCTACTACAGAACACAATCACGTTTATTAATTTCAATTCTTTAATTAAAAATTGTAATATTCAAGGATGTTTGTGTAATACAGATTTAATAGTGCTATTCACAATCAAGGTCGTGGCAATGAACTTCTTAACTGCTGTTCTGAAGTCAATTGCCGAATTTTGTATACATTTCGTATCATCACTAAAATAGTCGCTTGTTGGGTATATTATTAGAATACATTGTAAAAAATTTTGATAGTCTGTATAGGTAATTTGTTCAAAACTAATTTTCCTTGTCAAACATATTATTTTACCAGTGATTACAGGAAATGACAATATACCTCACTGTAGGCACGGTCATTATGTTACATGTGAAATGATTATATCACCTGAGTATTTTTAAATACCTATCTAAAAAAATGCTTTAATTAGACTGTTGTTTTCACTGTTATGAAAATAGAAGACCCAACAGATACCCTCGGGTTGTCAACGCCAACGATGGCATCTTTCCTTACTAGATGTTTTCTTAACCTATCGCTGGCGCGTGTTTCACAACTTCAGAATCCTTTGGGCAGAAAATAAGGAATAGCGCTTTGCGTATCAATCTTTAAAGGCTCAAAGTTAAGCAGTCCTCACTAATACAATTTATCATAATGATATTTTATAATTTTATTTCTAGGACTTTAAATACGCACTGCCTTAAACTTTATTACTTTTGCAATTGTAACCATCGCTCAAGATATATTCCCGGAAGAATGTAATGCGTATAAAACGTTTAATAATCCAAACTGATTTACCTTTCAAACATGGAAAAAATAAATATGTGAATTTTATTGTTGCTGAGTCTAATGCGATATAAATAATTATTCCACTGCTTTTATTTTAACCGAAAGCATCCATTTTTTAAACGGTTCTTTATACATCGTCAGTAGAAAGTTAAAATACTGTCTAGCAATCCTTTGCGTACTTTGTACTTTCACGTTTCCTCGACTTCACATTCTTCTCTTTTCACGATTGGTCTGAGACATCTAACTACCTGTCAAATTAAGCCCGAACTTTTTAATTTTAGGCGGACTGTGAATACTGTCACTAATTTTTTTGTACTACATGTATACTTATTTCTTGCCGCTATTTTACTTTTGTCTATTGAGTTTACTGACCAATTTCATTACGTGACCCCGAGATCTAATCTAACCTGTAAATGTGTATAAGAGTGCAGCGTGCATACATCCAATTATAAAAAAATTGTTTGAACATTTTTTTTCTGTGTTACAGACGACAGCATTACTATAGCAACAACCCCTTTTCCTGAGAATAAAAGGACAGTTGATTTATTTTTTAAAAAGACGCTATAAAACGAGTTATACAGTCGCTAGACTAGTGAAAAGAGAACAAAAGACTGCTCATAGATGGACTTGTCATACACTTATCATAGTACAGGTTTATTCTGCCGTTAATACTGTCAGACTACCATGTGACTATATATGTACCTACACTTGTAAGTGCTTACCACCCGACTTGTTTGCCAACTAAGTAGTATAAAAACCCTTCTACAAATATCAGATCACATCATCTTGGTAATTTGATTGTAAAGACAGGCGAATTTTAATCTTAGACTTACACTAGCAGACTTCGAAAACAACGTGTCCAAATACGTGAACAAAATGAACATCTCAATTTGTACTCATTTGTCAACTGACACTTATCTAATAGGATATTTTACTTTCCTAAGCTGCATATTAATTCGAAAATTAAACTTTTACATGAACAAATCGCGTCGACCTTTGCACCGATAATAAAAACCCATTATTCTTATGAGGTAATGATTAAACTGCACAAAAGGAATGTTTCAAGGTGCGATTATCTTAAGCTCTAAACTATCCCGCGTTGTTTGCGCTCTCTAATTGGCTAATTGGCATACGAGTGGAGATAGATCAACAATTGCAATCTCTTCCTACTTCGGTTCGATAATGCATCCGCTGCCCGCCCTGATGAAATGCTAAGCGATTGGTATCGCGGCCATTGAAATACGCTTCACGAACGGTAATTGTAATATATTACTATAGTAATTTAATACTTGTTTTGTAAACGTTGTACTAAGGTCATTACTATTAGAATTTGTTTGCGCAAAAACAACTCGCGTGTGGTCGATGTATGAGATTATGTGCGCTGATAAAACTTGACCACAGTAATCAGGCAGCCGAAACGTCAAATCACCATGCCGCCCGCCAAACTTCCTCACACCCCCTTCGGCCTTTTTATAGCACACTACATAAAAGTTTAGAGCACACTAGTATAATTTTGGTAGATGTTAAGAGGGGGAGCTCAGAAGAGGGAATCTGTCCGTTTCTTATGGATTGATTGTTGTATCGAAAACATTTAAAGTCTGTTTGATATGATGTGTAGTGTATTCGATTAATATGAACGAGTAATCGCATGCAGTGTTACCTCACTTATTAATTGAATCTTTAAGCAATAATTTTTACCCTCACAGTATTCATTCTATAAAAGACATTTAAAATAACATAAAAACATCTTAGATTGTAAACATTAGACTGCTTATATTGTTAAGTGAATTAAATCTAGTAAGTTGATTTTTGAAAATAAATAAAAATGTCAAACACGATGAAATTGTCAAAAATGTACAAAATTACCTTCACGAATCATCATTTTCTTAGTGAAGGAACATTACTATTATAGTACCGACAACCTGGACAACCTGATCCAAATGGCGATCGTGAAAAATACACCTCACCTAAAAACTTTTCTTATATCTTTTATATATATTCTTATCTTTTTTTATGTTATATCAGTGGTTGTGAGAATGTTTCTTACAATACCAAGACAAACTCCATAGCATATTTCATATAATTCGTATTTTTTTTTGTTACATGTCATAGATATAGGAATGCTTGATACTGCAAGCTGCATGTGAATTATTGACACGCAAATCAGCCCAAAAAAAGCCTTCCCGTACCCATCGGATAATTCGACAAACGGCTTGCCTGAAGTCCAAATGCTAGGGCTTCTTGAATAATTCCTTTACACATCTTCGTATCGCCAAAGCCCACCCTAACTGAGGATACATTTTTAAAGCTGTGCGCACATAAAAGGGAATACAAGAGTGTTATTCGAAAGTGCGGAAATGCGTCCCATACATCAAGTTAGGAAAATAGAAAAACAGAGGGAAGATAAAATGTTAGTACATCGCCGTGAAATGTTGCTACAATTGTGAAAGAGACAAATAGCTCTTTGACGCCGACGCCATATTTTATATGCACTTGTAGTGTACTATGGGGGGAACGCTATTGCAAATTTACACCAACACCATACAAAATAGAGAAAGTAACTTAAACGTAGTGGTAGGTTCAAAAGACAAGGTTATAAAAACAAAACCGACTTTATCGAAGTCGACGGAAACTGACACTCTTAATTTTATTTAAATGAGTCCATTAATGTGTATAATATGAAAAAAATTGTACATTTGTCTATCGGATACCCGCCTACCATAGCGTGCTACTGAACACAAACATCAATCAATTTGTGAAACTTTTTCACCTTTCCTGAACCTTCCAGATCTGATCTATCTTGGTTTGAATAAAATAATTAACAGTATTTACGTAGCACAAATTTAGTACTCAGTACTCGGCAATAGCAGATACTAATTTTAAAATGCAGAGATAATTTTAAAATATATATTTACAAATAAATAAATTCTTTATTGTACACTGTAAGTCCTTATAAAATATAACAATAATAAGTTAATACACCACATAATATCACTAATAACATGTTAATGTATTGACATTGTATTGGGTACAATATAATTAAGATCTCTGACTCCTAAGCTATACATTTCTGTGTAAAATTATTTAAGATTATTCCGTAACGTAATATCTTGAGTAGTACACATTATTAGCAAATACTAATCAACTGGAAATATATTCTTGTACCCTGACATTCTCCAAGTAAATAAATAAAAAATTGATACGCCCTCCATATGAAACTCGTTCAATCAAAGGGACCACAATCCATATTTTTTGGGCCACAAAATAAAATGCGACAAACGTGTCTGTTCCCCTGTTGCAGTATTTAACACTCGTTCAACGATGCCCTTTCCCCTGTGTATTTCCGTGTCGTCGAGTAAATTGTCCCGGACAGTCCATTCAGCCATACTCGCACCAACTGACTTTGAAGTCACTTAATTATGTTGATTCTGTGGACTGTCGCTCGTGATATATCTAATTTTAAGGGATGATAAAACATTTCTTTGAAGCCACTGTCAAATTTAAATTGGATGCACTTCAAGTGTGAAAATGTTTAAATTAAAAAATACTTTTTTGGGCGTAAGAAACTGTTAATGGATGGTGTGGAAAATCTTTTGATCTTTCTACACGAGAATATTGCTTTAAAATATAAAAATCCCTTATGCCTTATTTCAGGCTGCGTAAAAGTTTCGCGTACTGCTTGTGTTTATGACACAATAAAGTAACAATTAGTACTCGAAGTGCTAGCTTTAACCTAAATTCCGTCATAAAATAAATAAGGGAGCTTAAAAATGTATGTAGGGTCACTGGGCAATGTCCGATTTACTTACAGGACAACAAAACCTTTTTCCTTCAGGTCGTTTACGACGACTTTTACGATCTTTTTATTTAACTCCCAGATTAGTTTGAAATCAATTAGTCTCGTAAAAGCGGGATTAGGACATATACAAATTGGTTTTTAGGAATAAAGCGTAGAGAGAATATGAGGTAACATAAAATAGCCAACATGACAATATGTATGTCGTTGAAATAAAAGAAATGGCGAAGGGTTAGTATAAAAACCTAAGTTTATTGGTTCTTGCATTTGAGACTAATTACTAACATATGGTTCGTATGTCTTGAATGTCCAGTCCGTAACATTCATATTAAAAAAAACCGCACAAGTGCGAGTCTAATTCGCGCACCGAGGGTTCCGTAGAAATTTATATCTACGAGAATAGTTCGTCCATCTCGGGAGTCAATTCTCGAAGGTTTTTGTCCGTTTTTTCCGAGTATGTTTAAAAGACAATCTAAACTTTAGCGTTCTAAAAATACTCTACCATGTATCGATAAACATCACAGTTAATTTTCCAACCGCAAAATAAAAGTTGTAATCGAAAAAAAAAACCTACAAGTGCGAGTCTAACTCGCGCACCGAGGGTTCCGTAAACAAACAAACTTGTATGTAGATAGTGCATCCATCTCGGGAAGACTTTTGCCCGTCTTTTCGCAAGACAAACTTAACTTTGCGGTTGCGATGTACGACAAAGTCAACTAAGTTTGTAATCACAAAAACAAATTTTAATGTGATATAACAACAAATTAACGACTTTGTTGTTGTTTGAAGAGCCAATTTTTTATTTTAGATAAGCAAGTGAATCAAAATGTAATTGAAAATCTAAGTCATACTATATCATAGTTGGCCATATCTTTTCATTGCGTTGACTTAAAAGCTTGATTTTTTTTACAGCTTCAAGGCCCCGTAAACATAAGTATTTGATGGTAATTTCAAATAGATACCTCCATGCGCTCTTAAGAAAAAGGGGTTTGACAGACAAATAGACAGATAGACGGACAACGTAGTGATCCTATAAGGATTCATTTTTTTTCTTTTTGGGGTACGGAACACTAAAAGTAGAAAGTTCACGAATATAGAAGGCATCAAACTATATGATTTCCAAACAACTACCGACAAGAAACAAAGCAATGAAGCCTCTGTGTTAATCATCTCAGGTACAATATCAAATTGCTAACCGTTAAAATAGTCGTGAGTTTCCCAGTAATATTAATGAGATTTCGATTTCGTATGATTTCATATCATGTACAGCCTTTAACGATTTGTAATTAGACACGATCTATACTACATTATAAGGGTTACATAACGAAAACTAAAGCAACTTTAATAAGTACTTACATGCTGCTTTCAGCTATCACGACTTTAGCTCACATTCAATCCAAAAATATAAGTTGTAAATTACAGTAGGAGAAAACCTTTCAGTATAGGAATCTGTATCCATAGCCTCGGTAATACTATCCATACAGTAATGTGTCTTCATAGAAACGGTCGGATCGCGAGACATGCCTACACGCCTTGCGTTCGGTCGTAACTCAGTACGCAAACAGTTCGCGATTGCTCCGCAGTGACGTGAGTGAGTGAGTGGGAAAAGGGGGAGGGGGGAAGAGTGGGAAGAGGGGTAGAGGGGGAAGAGTGGGAAGAGGGGGAGGGGGTAAGAGTGGGAGGGGGAAGTGGGGGGTAAGAGTGGGAAGAGGGGAAGAGGGGGAGGGGGGAAGAGTGGGAAGAGGGGAAGGACGGGAATAAGGGAGAGGGAAGGGTTAGGGCCTTCGATAACCTCACTCGCGGCGAAATGCAATGCAACCCGTTTTTCTGTGAGGCCGTGGTATCGAGCGGAGTCGAGCCGGCCTACACCGAAGCATGGCTCTCCCACGTTTTAATTTAATTATTTTTAATTTACTTTATAAATAAGATTTTGTAGTAGCTAGTTAGAAGTTTTGATTGCTTTAGGTGGCGCACACGCGATGATATGGTTTGATATTAAGTAACGTTTGCAGCGGTTCAACATCGGATGGGTGACCAAAAAAAATGTTTTTTGATTTGCTCTATGCTGTAGGTAATGGGGTCGTTAATTTTACGGACGGTTACTCGTCAGCTGTTTCTTGCATTTTTGCAAGTTTGTAAGAATTGGAGTTTGGTAACCTTCGGCGACAGAAGTTTATTTTAACACCCAGAATAAAGGGAAATCTATTTATATTTATAAAAATTAATTATAATATTTACAATCACAAGACTAGAAAGAAACTCAAGTAGGTAGGTAGGTAAGCGGCGGTAGCGTAATGGCTAAGGCATCGGACTTGCGATCAAGTGGTTGCGGGTTCGAACCCCACCCAGTGCACTACCGTCATGAACCTACTCCTAACACAAGCGTTAAGCTTAGCTGGAGGGGTTAACGAGATTACTAGTAATGCGTAACCCACGTTACTAGAAAACTTTAAAAAAAAAAAAAAGATGAAATTATGGGCAGCCCTATCGTCGTCGTCGTCTGTCGTGTTTACGTACCGTCCAGCTGTAGGATTTATCAAGGAAAGGGCTGAGTCACAATACTGTATATACTTATACTGTGCCATAGTACTGAAGAACGATAATGAATTAGATTGGCGAAAAAGATTCCAATTTCAAATCTGTAGATCAATCCAGTTAGAATGTATTTTGTATATGATTTTAAGGATGGTGATGTTTGTGAAAAATCTGTTTATTTTCCATGAAAATTAGTACCCAATAACTTTCATTAATAGCATTTAGGGGCTCGTGGCTAAGCGGTAACCAGTTGGAGCCCTAAAATGCCGACAGCCTGGTCTAACTACAGAACTTCGATATCGCCCAGTACTTGGTTTGTGGAGATCTGATGGCAATAGCTTCACGTAAAATATCGAAGTGCAGCCGTATCATAGTTAGAATGAAAGCCGACCTCAACTTAAAAGCAGCTTGGGAAAAGGCGCGGAGGATGATGGATTTTCATTAGTAAAAAATAATGTATTAAACATTTAAAAAAAAAGTTAAACCGACTTTAAAAAGTACTAAGAAAGCGCACTGAAAAGTGAAAAATAATCGATATCAAACTTAATTGAGAAAACTACATACATGTGACACTTTTAAAATAATAGGTAACGTTATAAAGGCACCAGGTACCTACTGGTCTGTTTGAAGTCGGTGCTAAAAACTGAGAATTATTTGGTGTTTTTATTCATAGATAGGTAAAACATGCGCAGCACTCAGTAAAAATAAACACATTTACAAAATTGGTTATAATTAAACCAATCTATTTCTTTTCTTACTTTAAAGTTATAGGTAGTTATTAAATTTCCTCTAGAAATGGCACTCCCCAAAGGGGATAGTTCCCTATCCTACAGAAGACAACGCGCTCTGGTGACTCTGCACCACAACTCCATTTGAATGACGGATGGCGTTGGTAACATACAAGTGTCATCGTTGTTGCAAGTATTTTATAATAAGTAAATAACTAATTTTGATTACCTCTAGTTCACAGTACACGATTCAATCCAAGTTAATGTTTAATATAAGAATGTAGTTAGCAAGCATACATGTATATGTAATTACTGCTCATAATAATCGTAAGCTCTAATCTATATAAAATATCTTACAAATATGATCATTTTTATGCTATTTGTGTCCATTAATTGCACGTTTATTAAGTCCTTTATAACAAAAGAATAATTGCTGACTGTGGGAATCCATTATAAAAAAACTTTTGTAGCGTTCCTAGCTTGAACATATAATTAAGTCTCAACCACGATAGTTGATTTGTACAGGATAAAATATATATACCTATTTGAGATAGATAGAATACTAAACATTTTCCCTGTAGATGTTGACGAATTAAATATTTGTAATTTTTTATGTAAGTTTATTAGCTATTCTATTTTACCTAGCGGTATTTTTCCAAGACACTAAATCACAAATTATTTATATAGGTATATATATTATGGTATATAGGTATATATGGTATGTGTATTTTTGGCAATAAATGAATTTATTTATTTATTTTCATATTTAACACATTTTTTTTTAAATATGAAGAAATGCCCAAAAAAATTAGTTTCTGGTATAGACGATGCAAATTGTCATTGTGCATTTGCAACAAAAAAACATATCCCAAAAAGATTGAATTTTGGGTAATCTTCAAATACGAACTACTAGTATAGAGGAAATCTGGTCTTAATCATATACAAGAAAAATTTTACTTCGTTACTTTTGTTTAATTTTAGATACTCGTAACTTTGAGTTTTATAAAATGTAATAAGTTTCGTTGGCTGCGATGTCAGACACTTTAACATGATAGCGAAACAGTTAATGATCGCCTCATAATAGAATGTTTCACAACACCCTTGTTACAAACAGCTGTTAAGGTGCGGCGATGACACATCTCTCGGATATCTGTGGTTGGGCACCGGCACCAGTACAAAAATTTAATTCTGACATGCATGGTAAATTTTCGGGATTTAACGATCGCCCTTTAAGTTATACTTTTTTTACACAACTACGTTCGTAAACATGTACACTGAATGCCTGTTAGTAAAGGGTAGTATTAGGGTGAGCCTATAAACTCTTGAACCAAAATTAGAGTGACATGACTGACTCGCACGTGGTCGTTTCATTTTTTTAATACTTGTACTAAACCGTTGTTCTTCTCTGACCCTGTAAAATGGCTCAGAATTTTTAAAGCCTTAAAATTTGAACGTTGATGAATAAGAACTAAGTATAATTTAGAGTACGAGTTCTGGTAATGACTAACAGAATTACGTATAACAGTTATTTAATTAGATAACCGTTTTCCTGACTATTCTTTAACTATTGTCTTCTGCAAAGTTGAGGCCATTCCAGAGACCAACACCTGCCTGTCTATTGAAATACTACAGGTGATTACTAACTACGTTGAGGACGGTGAAGGACTATTTACTTTTATTTGTTTTAATATCATACAATCATTTATTTTCCGTATAAAACACTAGTATAATTACCGAAATTAAGCGACAGTCAATTTGCTTTAATAATAAAACTATTTCCATTTTTTTTCTAAAACTGGTATCAAAGATCAATTTTTATAATAGTGCTCTTATAATAGTATGCATGTCTATCTTCTTAACTACATATATGTCATTCGCATAAGGCATTCACGGGTACTCTTGTAATTTTACCGCGTCAAACTAAGCAATTGCAAATTAATTGAATTTTATAATTTTCACAAAAATAAAATGTAGAACACTTCTTTACAATTGTAGCAACAGATACCTTAAGATTATCTTGTTTTTGTTGTTTTGTATTCAAGTATTATTAGACTTATTAGACTTTATTGTAAACTGCTGACAATTATAACGTTGTTCATTTGCACTGTGTTCAAAATATACCTAATTCGATAAATGTACGCGGGTCTTTAAAAATCCGTTAAATATAGCAATGAACAACCTGCAACTAAGCATGCTGCATTCGCTCATAACCAACAATTAACACTATTATTCCTGAATAAAAATATAACTAAAGACTTATGCATATTACGAGTTGTATTATAAAGGAACCAAACAGACCAACAGAAATTTAGCACTACTATTAACTACCGAATAAATGATTCAACCATCACAATGGAATGATTGCCTACATCTAATAAATTGAGCAACCTTATTTTGGCCATACATCATTGGTTACACAACTCGCAATTAGATATACAGTCTCTTACAATAATTTTCAAGGTCAGCGAAAGTAATGTGTATTTCGATTTCTATTGAGCTCTATGAACCAGTACTATTCCCAATCGCGATATTACGAGGCACATAGTTAGTAACTGTTTGATGGCCGACTCTCTGTTGGACGTGACGATCACAACAATGTACTGAACTGTGAGTAATTTGTGTAAGCGATGAATAATTTGTTTCATTATTTATACCAGTAGTTATAAATTACCGTGGTCGGTTTTGGATGTCATACAGTGTGTGGCAATTGACAAGTAACATGTATCATATGTATATGGTATCATATCTCTAAAAATTGCGTTCACCTTTGCAGAATCGAGTGCAAGAGCGAATTGTCGCTCACTGATAAGTATTTTATCTACACGCTATAAGTTCCGAGTTTTTATCTTTCAAATAGTAAAATTTCTGCAAATACTTAATCTAGGTTCTAAAACCGTGTGGTTTTTGCAAATAAGATTGTTTTAATAACAATACTCATCTGTTTGAAGACTCTTAAGTGCATAGACTTAGTAGTTTAGTACATAATATATATACTTACAGAACTATTTTAGTAGACATACGGATGAACATACACACACAAAACCTACAATGAATCATAATTAACTCATACATTATTATTTTCAAACTGAGTATGCAGCCTCACCCATTGGCCGAACATCTGGCAGTCCCACCGGTCACTCAATGCTCTTAGCAAGCTGTAGGAGCTGGTGCATGTTCTCTGTCGGAGAGAGATGCATTCGGATGATCGCATAAAAAAATCGTCCACCCTTGCGTTGATGCCCCATACACTACAAAACCGCGGCAGCTCCTTGAAAGCTGCCGCTGTTTTGTTTCGAAAGCATTGCTATATTGTACACGCATAGCGCTGTATGCCTGCTGCGTTTACTTGACTCACAGAAACAGGGTCTTTTGACCTCGTGAGTATATCATTCGAATCTGCGGACCAGCATATTACTTTGAACAGACAGTACCCTGCGCCTACTCTCTATGTCTAGGTTGTCACTCAGATTCTCGATGACCCAGTGACCCAGGTACTTAAATTTTGTAACCCTCATTAAGGGTATATTTGCCAACGAAATATGCGGCACGTTCATGTAGTCTGTGGCGCCGGTATTAAAAATAAGCAACTCACTCTCACTCTTACTTATATTCTACCAGTCCATTGGCCACCGCCTAATCCTCACATAGCTTCAGCAGCATGTCTCAACGCACTGATCGATAGGCTCAGCAACACCATGCCATCAGCATGATGTTGTTCATAGCATCACCATGACAGATGCCGATGCTCAACATGCGAGTTTAACAATCAGCCGATTTATATATAAGTTAAATAGGCAGGGCAATCCTCCCTGCCTTGCCCCAAGTTTCAATTTATATTCTTCGGACAGACTTCCTATCCATTTTACAATAATTATTTGGTTTACATACCCGACCTTTAACACAGATTCTGATGATGCTAGTTGCAATCTCACTTTCATTTTTAAACTTCTCCATAAGAATAAATTTTGCGGTTGTTGGAGAATACATATTATTTTATTATACATGTCGCAATTACGTCATATCCGGAATGCCAGCGCCACCTGTCAGCGCTTGATGGAGTCGATGTTTAAAGGCCAAGCGGCGCGCCCGACACTTCTTGTGCGGCAGCCGGACGGAGCGGTTGAATATTGAAACCGTCACGCGTTCCTAGTGATATACGTTAGCTATAGTCGTGTGTCTATTTGAAATAATCTAGTTAGAAAGTGAGGAATTATGGGCCCTGTTGAGGATGATGATCATACCCCTCCGTCATACATATTGTCTAGTAAAATATTAAACTCGATTTATTTTAAGATCAAAGGAACACCCTAGCTTACTATGTATAATATTCTGTATTAGTCATACTCTATAGTATTATTAGTCGTACCTTTCTGTGTGTCATAATATGAAGCTGCAAATTGATAGCTCAGTTTATACACGGCATGAAACTTTCGCAATTAAGCTAATAATGGTATAATAAAGCACGATCGCGAGTATTTTATTGTAATATTACAATTATATTGATTCTAATTGGAGGTCAGAGATTTTATTACATTATCTTATAAGATAGATTTTAAATACCTCAATAGCCGATCATAGAAGAATAAAATAAAATTTAACTCCTTAAACTATTTTACATATTATGTTATACAATTCACATTGGTGTTCAAAATTACATACAGCGTTTAATATATAGGGAATATATCACAAATTCCTATAAGATAAGAAAATAAATTCAAATATTTCATCTTTAACTTATTAGTCTAATCAGAATTCAGTTACTCGCGATAATATATGATTTTAGCCTTCACAAGCCGACCTCGGAAACGTACTGTAATACCTATTCCGTGATCGCGTTAATTCCCGTATATTTACATAATTATATCATGGAACGCGAAAGTTTCAAAGTTAGTATTGTTTAGTAATGTTTTGACCATTAACTTAATAATGGTTTTGACAGATATATATTTAAGGGTGTGAAAACTATAGGTAGCGATTGTTATTTTTCAATCGTACCCTTACGACGGAAATATTATACCCATACATATTAGCACAGATAGGATAATAGTCATATTAGCTACGACCCGTCCGTGGCTCGGATACTTAGGCGATTGCTTACAATAAATTAAAGCCTTTCTTTGCTTCGGGATTAGCATTAGTATTTTTTATGGCGTGAAGTGGCCTATGCCCTTCTTTCTCCACGCCAGCAAGCAGGTAACTTTTGCCAAATTTCATTTCGAGTAGTTCTGACATTTATTTGTGAAAAGGAAATAAATGGAAAGAGTTATATTTATATTACACACATTTATAGTAAAATATTTATTGTATAAAGTTTTTATAAGATTTCCCAAGATCTTGGAAAAGCATAGTCTGCACATTCTAAATAAGTAGATACTCTAATTTTTTATATACTACAAAACAAAGGCAGTTTCAAGTAAATAAATTCGCCGCTCTAAATGCCGATCTGTAATATAGTTTTTAATATCTAATTTGAAAAGAAAATAAACTTACAATGTTACGATGTAATTATTGTTAAACTAAGTAACGTTCTTGAAACATAAATCTACAGCCATAACAGTCGGAATATATTGAGAACTAGACGCATTTAACAGACTAAAACTTCAACATGTTTATTTAGGTTCTCAGCTAATAATAGATTTACAACAAGTTTATCGCATCGGTAGGCTGGCATACCACATCAGCATGCATCGCACGGTGCAATCCATGCAATAGACGGAACTCTGCGGCGAGTTAGTGGAAGGAAACGGAAACACGCGACCACGGCGGCGTGGTTTGTTTTGTTCGATACCGTTTCACATGCGACTATTTTATAACCGCCGTGTCTATGTTGAACTACGTTATGGCACGAATTCGAAACAAATGGTCTCTTAGAATGCCCAGTGTATACTGTTAGAAAAGTATTCAATGCGTCATAGCTATGTTTATTATTCTTACATAAAAGATGGTCATATAAATATGGTTTCTGAGTAACCAAGACTCAAATTGAATAGAGAATAGAAATTGGTTCGAATACGGAATTGTAATTAATAATAGAATTAGGTATAGTGAGTACAATATACGTACTTTGGATGGACAATTAAAGAGGACTGCTTTATTAGGTACCTATGCACAAAAATAAATTTATGGGTACAAAGAACGTATATTATACCTACTAATTGAAAATAATAGTAAAATCATAATTCCACATTCGAACCAAATATTTAGTCTACATCCAAGACATTGTAAAAAAATGTTCCCATTTCCAAACTCAATTTACTAAAAAATTTCGACACACTTAATGACGACTTAATTTATTCAGGCATCGTTTGCCTGACTTACTTTTTTAATTGACCAACGATTTAAGTAGTTAATTAAGGTCACAACTGGTTAACGCGAAAGCATGAAATTAAAATTCAATAATCAAAGATATTTAGTTCTTTGTCGGCACGCTTAACATCCAATCATGTAAAAAATCTACTACAAACGTATCTCTGATCTCCTTCGTCCTTACAGCTATCCCGCTGAGAAATTAAAAATTCTATAAATTAAGTCGCAACGAACACACGTTCATGAGGTTTATTTACAATGATTTAACCGACTTTAAAAAGTGGTTGCATGTTTATTTATACCTTTTCATAGAACTTAATTATCAAACAATTACACGACATGCTTAATCGTAGTCTTTACCACTGCCTAGAAACACTCTTAACAATCGTTACTCGTAACCATCATCTCCACGTACACAGTAAGCGTTCTAAATTCCAGCAACACTAAGGATTCTTTTGCTGTGACATACGATGCGGTTCAACTACCTACGAGTGTGCTGACTACGCACAGAACCACAGAGTCCGCGTCCTAAGTCATAAAACATAAACATAGAGTATGTGTATTGTTATTTGTTATACCTTTCCGTTTTGTTAAAAAACTATCAGAATCGTAGTCAGTTCATTTGCTATTGCATCAATTCAATACTAACTTCGATCATAACTTTGATCGAAGAATACTAATCTACATAGAGATGTATGTGGCGTTAAGTAGTTGACTGAGATGCAGTATTAGTCCGAGAGCTGGTGAACAATTTAGGGTAGGTTCTTAAAGCACTATGAAAATTTTTATAATAGTCCTCGAAAGACCCCTGAATAATGAAGTCGAGATCTGGCTAAAGGTGGGTAACCTTCTACTGTTCACCATCACTTATATTCTCGATCATCTGGTAGGTGCAAAATTATACCAAATCGATCTGGCTTTTGGGAATTATTGGTTTTTAAGTATTTATATTACTCTCTCAAAATCTCAAAGTGCGTCAAAAATATTTTTTGGATTAAAAAAAAACGTTTTGCAACAGTCTGGTTAACGTTATACCCGACTAACTGATCTGGCTTTTTTATTTTCCATTTCGTTAAATATCTAACTTAAAGATATAAAAAATTCAAAATGCCTCAAGAACATTTTTTTTCTATTTAATTTTTTTTCTTTTTTAAATTCAAAACGATTACAAATTTTTTCATAGTGCCTTAAGAATCTACCCTCAATTGTTCACCAGCTCTCCTACTATATAACCGAGATCAAATCTCAGTTTTTTTTCTTAACATTATTTTTTAATTTTATTTAAAAAATTAAATAACATTAATCCTACTCATCTTCAATTTACTTTTTAAGATTTATTGTACTAGTGCCGCTATTTAACTTTAATTAAATATTTTAATTTTATTTTAAATAATATATTTTGCACACAAAAATGTAATCACAAAAAATATTGCCAATGTGCAGTAAACATATTAATTCGACTTAGTGGAATATATTAAGTTCTCCGCTAACTGTCAATTCTTATAAACACTTAATATCCATTTTATGGACTGTGTACCTTTTTTGGAACAAGAGTTAGGATTCCATACATTAATAAGCCTCTTCGGTTTGTGTAGGCCGTCAAATAAATCACTATCAATATAAAAAGACATTTTCAAAAAGTTAACGAATGAATTTCGAAATTGTTAAGAATTTTGGGACTATACTGGCCACACAGGTGATTACCACTTTTTTAATTGCTGCAGTTTGCAGTTTTGATCTGTATTTGTTTAATTTGCCGCGTTAGAACTGAACAAAACAAAATAGCTGTGCACACAAAACGGTAAAAAATGGATTAAAGTCAAAATACAAAATATTGCACACAAACAACATAAAAGCGAGGAAATTATAAATCATGATAGACAAAAGCTAAAATATTAGACATATTAATCGCTTTCATATTAAAGAGTTACGCTGGCGTAAGCATACAAGTCGGGAATCCGTATTTTAGGATGGTGGGCGTAGGTGCGCAACATTAATTCCGTATTGAAGATACGAGTTTCGTAAGATCCAGTTTTATTAGTTCTGTGTGCATTCTTTCGGTCACTTAGCAGGTATCTACGAAAGCCAATCGGGGACACTAAAACGTTTTGAAGGCCCATCAGCAAAGCCGTGCGAAATTCGGACCACACCTTGTGCGTCTTAAGCTTACAGCGTCATGCTAGATGCTTATTAGTATATATTTTATGCGCTCGTAAAATACTCTTAGTACAGAGACAAGCTTTACATTCAAAACTATATGAGCCGTGACCCGTAATATTTACATAAATAATTACATTATCCTCCCTCTCCTTAATTACCTTAATAGTCGTAAAACAAACTTAATTAGCGTCGGCCACTGTCATTCGAGTCGGCTTCTGGGACCGAATATCAAAATAGGCACGAAGTTAATTTGAAATAGACAAACATTCAACGTGGAAAGGAACGAAAAGTTCCTATGAAAGAAGCAAATATCATAAGAGATATTGAAGACCAAATAGATTATATGAAATTAAAAGCAACGGTGGATGAATGAGGTAGATGAAAGACATGGAATTAGGAACAATTAACAACAAAACTCAGTTACAATGGCGACGACACATCAAAGCACAGGTTTACAAGATTAACGTTTGAACAAAGGGAAACAAAAGGATTAAGGGATTTGGTTTCAATTTGGAATGCCACGTTTAAATTAAAAACTGGAAAGTGTCATTCAAATATGTAACAAGGTAACTTTCCAGCTGTTGCAAAATTAATCCTCGTACCTTGAAAGTAAGAATAAATAGTTTTATTTGCAAAAAAAGACATCACGTCTTATACAATTTACTCAAACCTTTTGTGCGTACAAAAGTCGCACTTAAAATTAGCTTTCGTCAAATCTCCCTAAATATAGTTGGCAGATAAAAATGCCCCTTATGAATAACATTATACAATTCATTTTCTTAAAACTCGGTTTAATTCACAGTGAATGCGACATATTTATTTTACGAAATCCAATTTTCTGCTGACATCTCATCTGTCGACTTTAAACGTTTGGGACTATGGAGCTGTCTCCTTGGTTTCACGCTTACACACTGAGTATGTATTATTTTAGATGAATAAAGAGCTCTTTTTAAAAATTAAACTATAGCATTAAAGTAATGTAGATGTCATCATCATTTTTGGAAGCGATTTTATATGGAAATCTTTTATGTACACATCGTTTTGCATTTCGTTGCCTTTTTGTTTAAATGTAGGTAGACATACCCTTCTGTCAACGAATTCCAATAAATATCTGAATATATGATCAGTATAGAATGCCAGCTATGCAATTATTGGCAATCAGTGAGCTAAAATGTGTAACTTCCAATGTATTTTGAGAATGAAGGTTTTATAGGCACTTAAACGGTTAATATCACTGCGTGGGTGCCTTCAGATGCGATTGAGGTATTGTTTTAGGTGGATGCAGTATTTCGTTTAAACTCTTTGCATTTAGGATCCGTTTATGTGATTTTTTTAAAGAACTTATTTGGATATTCTGAACAATTCTAATATCATAGCCATAACCCCCGACTCAAAAGTCTCTTCAATGATTAGAAAAGAGCTGATGATCTTCAAACGGCCCAATAGATTTTCTTGAATTATAGGTAAGAACACTCTCGATGAACTCACCTTTCAAACAAAAAAAAACTAAATCAAAATCTGTCTATCCGTTTAGGAGCTTCGATGCCACAGACACACAACTTATAACACCCCGTATGTGTCGGAGGTTAAAAATAAGTATTCCATATTTTAATTACTGAAAGTAGCACCGGTTGCTGAAAAGTTAAAGAGCAACAAATTATCGTATTATGGACATATTTCCAATGTCCATACCACGACAATTTATTGGTCACATGACGCGGAGGGATGAGTAAAATGTGGTGAAGAGAGTTTTATGTGAAGAAGTTGACGGATACAAGAGTAGAGGACGTCAAAGAAAAGATGGATAGACTGCGTGAAAGAGGATATGGCTAGAAGACATACCCCAAAATAATTTGGGCAAGAAGGCGATAATGATGATGATGGTTTTATGGATGGATGGTTTGTCTCACTCTAGCTCTAGCACTCCTTTAGACATTAAATTGTCACATTAGAGAAGAATACGTATCCAACACTAAATATTTAATTAACTCTTACTTCTTATTTAGCTTACACGTTAACAGTTTATTTAACTGTAACATTACGTTCAATATATAAATATTGGATACAATTATGTAGTTTAGACTTAGATACCAATCATGGAATAGAACATGGTGTATGTATTCTTTTCACTACTCAACTCTGATACTTAACACGAGATTAATTCCGCCGCGATTTAAATCGAGAAACTCAATTGTACCGCCACGTCATTCGAAAAAAACATCGGAATATCCACTAGTTCTTGTAAACATTTATTACTAACTTTTAGCTTGTGACCACAGCCAGTGCAACCTGGTCGAAACGTCAGGAAATTCTAAGGTATGTAATACCTATTACGTGATCGCGTTAATTCCCGCACATATACATAATTATATGATACATATATTGTAAAAGGAGTGGAACATACCGTACGTTATGATCATTTAGAAAAAAAGGAATAAGCCGGGATATATTTAAATCTCTACTTCACTCTATGCAAAAATATCTGCACCAATGAGTTTATACTACGGTATTTTTACTAGTAGGTGTCCTTTTAGTAAAAACATCTTTACCTAGGAGGTGTCCTTTTAGTCAAGAGTTTAAAGTAAAACATATGATGCATTTTGGCCCTTGATGATGTGGGTTTTCAACTTACAAGAAAACTATGTATACAAGTTTCAGTTTCCACCTGCATGGTAATTTCTCTAGAAACAAAGATATATATATTCCTTGTAAACTAGGTAACTAATCTTTCACCAATCACCTATTTGTCTTCTGAGTCTTGTTTATGGTAATCTGGAATCGTTTGTTGCCAGCAGTCTGTCTTCGAGACATTTATGGGCTCCTCTTATTGATGAATATTGTCTTGTCCTAAATAACCAACAGACTTGATAATGTTTACCCATTACAAGACAATTTATCTAAACGGAGTAATAAAATATTTAGGCACCATTTTCTTCTGTTCCCGTCGGCGAAAGATTTCTCGTGTATTTGGTCTTTTATTTCTAATAATTTATTAGCATTTCGACACAAAACTACGGTACTACGTACTGCCATTTTACTTCAATCTAGTATAGTATAAATCATCATAATTAGGCATAAATATACATCATAGGCACAATTTCAACACAGAAATTAACATCTCTGGTTATTTCTTTGCCTGTTGTACCTCTTTTATTATGGCATATGACGAAAAACGGGCGTGTAGATTTTTGTAATACCGGGGACATCACGCCGGGGTGTTGCCGACCCTTTAAGACCATTTTATAGAACCTCATACTGTAGTTCCTTGGGGCCATGGCAGTCAATCCGATGCATACCATGGCACACAATCTTTCTGTAAAGACTCCCAAAGAAATTTTAACTCGCTTAAAACTTGTAAAGATTTTAATTACAAATTTCCTAGACAGGTAGACTGATAGTCTGAATGATAACTCTTATACATCTTATTTAAGCTTTATTTGACCCAAGTAAAAACGCAATAAGAAGACGATGATATGAATATATTGAAATCTGTTCATTTATTATATAAATAAAATATCTATTGGGCACATCAAATGATTCAACTTATCCAAATCAAACAATAGTGTGCAGATAAAGCCCGCTACACAAGAAGCACTCCAGCTTTAAGGAGATCATAGCGGATTGCTGTCTGAATTAATGTCACCTGATTTCTGCAATACAGAACACTACTAAGGGCGTAGTGGTGTTTCATTTTCACTTTTAGATCACCAGAGCTGCTGGTATGTGGTTGGCCAAAAACTAGAGCCTACCATTAGGTTTACCGTGTACATGTTTGTCACATTGGCTGTTTTAAAAAAATCTAAACAAAACAGGTTAAAAGTAACTGAAAACAAAAACCGGTTAGCATTCTAGTTACATCAGTAAATTTAAAACCAAATTACATTCCTTTTAAAAGAAAAACTATCAGCAAGTCATATTTTTGAATTCTTACTACCCATCCAAGTGCTTTCATTAGTAGTAGGTTCACGTCCGTAATGAGCTTTGTGAAGTACAAACTTTGCTGAGATTCATTTCAATAATTGAATCCTGCTGATCGTGCTACGACGGCCTAAGCTTTGTAGAGATCATTACATAGTTTCGATGACGTATGTAGGTGTCACGATAACGGTGTCTTTTATTTATTGCACCATAACTCACATAAAACTCTAAGCTCCCGGTATAGAGATAGCATCTTGAATTCTTACTGCGGTATTCACTGGGCCGATGGACTATACAGGGTATCAGTAAATTGTTTAGGAAGTGCTATAGTTTTTTGCAATAACTAATGATTTTTTCTTAGAGAGCGAATTCCTTGTATTGGTGGATAGATGCCTATTGCTCTTAGAGTGCGTGAGTATGTTTGAACTACTAGCTATTGAACCGACCTAATAAATCTGTGGTAAATAAATCCATTTTTTTTATCTTCAGAGATATCAATATTAAAACTGTTTAAAAAATGAATAATGATGATGCTGATGCATGGTGAAGTATCAGATATAGATATCTTATTACATCAGAATCGTACCGGCTAAAAAAGCCATATAATGTCGTATGTCGTATGTGTTGTCTCTTACGAATTACGTACCGGTAATTTTTTTTAAATTTATAATTTTTAGTATCCGTAATAGGACCCTAAATGTAAGTGTATAATAGGACCTGATTTAAAGAATATTATTATACAAATCGAATTTTCATTTCTCAGATGTCTAATCCGTCAATAAATCTTTTTCATTAAATTTTAAAGGGCGTCGAGGGAATGATTACTGAAATTTAAATGTTTTTAAAAGGTTTACTCTTCATATTTTTATTATTAAGAATAATAAAAAGTTAAAGAGAGAAATTATACGTAAATAAGCAGGTCAGAATAATTCATAAAAAAATATACGTTAATAACTTAAATACTTATAGAATTACCTACCAAGCTACTGCAAAACAAAAAGTTTCGATATCAACTTTCATGTAGGTATCCGGGGAGTGTAATAATTCACAATAACATACTGCGCATATGTGTAGTTAATATTCCGTAATGTAATCCTGATAGGGCTTGATCCTGATAACCTTGGGATTCACGTTGGCTACGAGTAATAGAAGCTAGCTGAATGTAAAAATGTGGAAATTTTAATACTATTAGAATTATAATATGCTAACAATTGCTAGCTGCTCTGTGCATACAGTATGTAATGTAATTGTGTAAATGTTGATACTTGATATGTTTTATACTTAAACGTAAACAGAGAACGCAATTCCAAACAAAAGCAGAATCATGATAATTGGATAGTAAGGTAAGTAACAGCAAAGGCAATATTTGCATAAAGTTGTAACATTTTTGTTCGTCTTCTTCCTAACTGTTAGTAGCAGAAGAAAATATGCAAAAAATACACTAATATCGTAATGGTAGGCAGTGAATAGTGCTGTGGCTGAGGGGTTATGTGGAACAGCCCCTGAAGTATGGTTTGCTGCGTAGTTTTTTTTTTCAGTACACCACCAGCCCTAACTACTTTGTCGTGCCCTTGGTGACATAATGAATGTCCTCTCTCTCTCTCTCTCTCTCTCTCTCTCTCTCTTATAAGCACTTGTCTTCGTTTTTCTACTCCACTTTACTCTATCCAATATATCGTTTTCGGAAACCTGACACTCACACTCTGATATCTCTCAGCACTACATCCCTCCATCTTATCTTCGGTCTGCCACTAGATCTTCGGCCGTGGATGGAAAACTATAGCGCTACGTTTCCAGTGAAGTCAGGCGGCCTCCTCTTTACGTGATGTTAGCACCGCAGCCTACTTTCTGAAATTTTTTCGTTGATGTTGCACACACCTAGGCTTCCTCGTACGTACTCATTACGGATCTTATCGAGTCTGGTGACACCGCACATCCACGTCAGTATTTTCATCTCTGTAATATGGATGATGCTTATGTTTTTCTCTGTTATAGTTCCATCGCAGCTAAAACTTAGCCGCCAAAAAAATACGATGATAAATCTATCAAAATTTAGATTTTGTCAGTGTGTCACTGCTAAATCAATCCTACTTCAAAAAAAAATTTTAATTATTAGTTCAGAAACAAAAGATAACCGTTATGAGTTACAATCGGAACATCGAATAATACAGGTCGTAATATAATGTAAAAAAAAAACTTTATAATAGAATGTTTAGAAAAATGCATTAGTGAAACATACTATAAAAAGCTTTCCCACCTTTAACAACAGCCTGTATATGGGAACAGAAAAATATTTTGACGTTAAAGCCGCTTAAGTAAAGGTTAACGAGACCTTCATTGTGACGCACATAGTTTGAATTAATATTGAAATGTTTCACTTCATATTTATTTTGGAGCTTACTACAAAACTTGCGTACTCTGTTAGTTGACGTAATACGATAATTAAAAAAAAAATATGAGTGAGGACAACGTGGAGTAGTGGTAAAAATTACTTTGCATAGATTTTTTTAATTTAAAAATAAAAGAAATAGAAAAGGAATGGAAATAAAAGAAAAAGCGCTGAAAATTGTTATAGACGGTCCAAAATACTCCCAAAGATGCCACAAAGGGTCTAATTGGAAATATGTAGTGCCTAATCCCACAATAAATAGAATAATAACGCAGGAATTGGGAAAATAATGGAATAATAAAATTTGAAATGGAAAACAATATACATGTATATTCTAACAGAATTGGTCCAAGCGGGTCAAGTCAATCTCAGTTAAGTCACTCTAAATGACCATATGGAGTCATAGAGTCAGATTCTCAGTATAAATAAGAAGACCTTCTTATGTAGACTGATAATCTTGCTCGGTGTTAATCAAGGCGGAGTAGATGTCCCTTAAACATTCTGCAAATAATGCTGCTAATTTAAGAGGTATGTACGTAATGAACGTGAATATATTCTATGCAAACATTCTTATCCAAAATTGTTCTAACTTCGACTCAATATTTATAAGGACAAAGTTCATTTTTATATAACTGAATGTTATCAGGTTAATACAGTCAAAGACGAACAAAATTTTATGTAACATCTTTGAAATAGATTGTTTAAGGAAATGATCTTTCTAATAACTTTTGAACAAAGAAGCTGCGATAAGTAAAGAGGTAAAGTTTGTTCCTTTATTTGGAGTAGTCTTTTAAACTTCTTAATCAATTTACATTTCATTCGGATTTCAGTTTAATATTATTAAAGCTTTGAAGGCTTTGTACAAGACGCTAGCTTTATTAATAAAACGAAGAACTTATGTTTTTTAGGTTATCATGATTAATAAGTATGCTTATTAAAGCCAGAAAATTCATTTAGAAAAACTGACGGTAGTTTACACAATCGGGCATTGCATCAGTAAAAGAGTTTACGAGTTCAAATGATAGATTCAAAATGCTACTCATGTTGATGAACTCTATGAAACAAGCACTTAACTTTTTGAAAGGGTGAATAACGATATTTATTCTAGAGCTTTTGAAAGTCAATAGGCGCTTGACTGAAGAAGTACCTCCGGCCTACAGAAGACGAGGTAGAGTAGGGTTCCTAGAGCTCCGCCAGAGTGAAGAGTTTTTAATTCTCAAGTGACACATCTGGTGATCGTATATTTTATTTCAACTCATGCCTAAGGCATTATCTACTAAGAGAAAATAAGTAGTTGCACTTGAAAATTATGTTAATAAATTGGAGAATAATTGGAATACAAGCTAAAATTTGACCGCAAAATATACAAATAAACATAACTTGTACTCTAATATAAAAATATATACACACACATGCATGCACATTCATACATACATGCCTTACTATATCTCTTATCGTAACTGTATATATATGGTTTTGTTATAAAGTTAGTTTAAATATTATTAAAAAAATATATATATATGTCTTATCTATGTCTAATGACAATCTTTTCTTTTGTTTTGAAGATCATCAGCTCTCTCAGTCGACAGGCGATTTACAGTTTATCATTAAAGAGCATGCATACGTTTTTCATTTGTTTTTTTTTACATGGACAGCTTTGCGATACCCTGAAAAGTTTTCTCACAAATCGCCAGCAGATGGAATCCCAATGCACAAAACGGACTTTCTTCTATCATCATTGATGTTCTTAAGACCCATGTCTACATGACCGCCTTTTAAGTTAATCGGATCTGTTCGTGTAATAAGGAGATTGTAATTGAACGTCAAAGGGGCCGATAGCTTAGTTGATGGGAGACACGATTATAAGCGACAATTCCGAATCGGTACATATGATTGACAGTACAGTGTAAATCTATTCGATATGCATATTGCGTGCTTTGCTTAGTGCCGTGACAGCGATTATTAATGTTTAATTAAAGTATTATATTAATCCTATTGATTATAATACCTACACGGTTAATAATAGTTTCAATCTGTATTTTGTTTTCATATCATATCGAAGTAAACAAGCTAGGTTGGTTGGCAAGGTAGGTAGGTACTTAGGTACTAGGTTGCAGGTTAGAGAAAAGCCATGCAGGTTGAATATAATTGTAACTTAAGAAACGTGCAAACTTCGAAACCGTTAAAAGTCTCCCTATCTTCCAATATTCATTATGTTTTAAGGCTTATGTACCTCAAAAGTAAAATTAAATACGTTCAGGATCTAAAGACAAACAGACGGGCAAATAATGTCCGTCTATCTGTCTGTTAAGCTCCTTCAAAAGAACACGTGGACGAATCAAATTGAATTTAATATCAAATGCGTTAACTGACAAACTACGGTTAAATGGAGTTTTTCAAATTTTTCATTACAATGCAATAAAAATAAAGTTTTCTTAAAGTTCATTTATACTACATATTTTGATACTCCCAGATACCTATAGGATACCCTTGTTAGTCTAGAATAATGAAATTTAGCAAGACACAAAAACTTACAAACTTACTTATGGTGTTGTCAAATTGGCTGTGATCTGTGACGGACACAACACTGAGAATAAAAAGAATAAATTAAATTGAAAACATATTTTTAGTTCTGCGATGACGGATATCTGTATATTTCAGTTGTGTGTTAATTTTAGACTAACGATTCCTTAGATGCATAAACACTATGCTCCTCTAAACCATACTACAGAAGTGAACTCACAGACATACAGACAACAAATTTATAAAATTAATCGGAAATATTTGAAAACATCCGTTAAGGCGACTAATCAATGCGAGAGATCTATTTGTGTAGATAGTATTTATTAACTGGCACCCGTGTCTCACAAACCGAAAGCTCATGTCACATAACTTAGCGAGCGCAAAAAATTCAATGATCCGATTGTCACAAAAAATGTAGGTAGTATAATTTATACCTACTTAACGTTAGTAAATCTATTTATAACAAGCAGCGGATTGTAAGGTTGAGTTTAGATTCTAGTCGAAGTATTACATGTATGTAAATGTTATTTCGGGTACCAACCATTCTCCCACCGGATCTCGCACCTGCTTGCTGCAATGTCATTTCTCCCTCCTTTGTCTCCTTGGAATTTAATTGCTGAAACTGGACCACAATTTTGTTAGTAGACTTCCACATCAGCAACTCTAAACTAAACTAATGATAATAATCAGCAACTCTTGCAATCAGTCGCCTTTCGATCTTGAATAAAATAGTTTTTACCACTTCTTAAAACTTAACCTTAAATACTTTTTTTACTGGCCACTACTACTATTGAAGCCATGCTTCCAAATAAAATAAAATTTAAATATTGACCAACTCCGCAAAAGCAATATTCAGAAATGTATTCAAAAACAACTTGAATATTGGTTATAGAATAACGTGACTGCAGATTGGATTAGATTGGATCGTTTGACGATAGCATAAGTGGCATGTTCCGAAAACTTAGTTTAGTTTTATTTAAACTGTACATATACGATTTTTTTAGTTAGGCAAGTCACGCCTATTCCTATTGTATTTTTTCTGGATAAATTTCCATTATTAGGTCAGTTTTGGGTCTGTATTTTTTTTTACTGCCAATGTGCTATACAAACGGTAAATGTGCTCGCCGTTTGATGGTAAATTATTACCGATACCTCTAAATATTGGTAACGTAGAATGTTACCAATATTTCGTCCGTCATCATTCTGTCAGCTGTTGCGATACTACTCAACGGTAGAAGTACAAAAGTAAACATCTTGTGGTGTTGAACGGCTTTCTTTTCTGACAAAAATATTTCAATCAATCTTTTAATAAATGTATTTTGTATATAAGAACGGACAATGAACAAGTATATCTAGTCACGTTATTATATATATGTATATAATTATGATATTTTGGATACCTACCATTCTCCCATACTAACTCGACTCCTTGGAATTTAATTTCTGAAACTGAACCACAATTTTGTAGAAGTTGAAGACTACGTAATCAGTCATTCATAGCACGTCTTAAAATATGCATTTTGTTGGTTAAAAAAACTATTTGATGTTAAACTCGTACCAACAAAATTCAAAGGAAACTTCAATACACTTCAAAATTCAATTTCAGCATCTTAAATCAAATAACAGCCTCCATCTATGAGTGCCTGAAACCACTTTGGTTCCCCTACAATTTAAAAGTTCCGAACAACAGATGACGGGAGGACATAGTCCGCATACCAATTGAACATAAAAATAAAATAATGCATATTTGGTGGCGTAAATACAGTTAGATGTGTGTAAAGGCTCAAACTTGTTCAATTCGTGTATCGCGCGCCTATCAGTAACACATCCTGTAGAAAACACGTGAGGGGAATAGGGACTTCAACTACGAATTAGGCCTCAAAAACCGCGGTACATGAAATTTCAAGACATATTAAAAACAGTTAAGTATATTTGATTTTTTTTTTCTATACATCCCAGCAGGATAACAACACTTGTGAATATTTACTATACCTTAGAAGAATAAAACAATTGTAATATTATAGCTTTGTATTTATTGAATTCTTTAATACAATTTTGATGTGAGATGCAGATTTTTTTTCTTTATATTTTTACACTACCTATTTTCGTGTTATGTTGCCGGTTAATTTAAGTTAATTCGTCGAACTTTACTCATTCATAAAAAGTAATGGATACCACCATTGCAAATAATGTAATATAATGAGACGGCTCCGGACATAGAACAGTAATTACATTTATAACTGTCCTGTACTGATGTACGTTGTAATCAGAACACAATATTATCATCAAATCAGGTACGAACGTTAATTAGCGCTCAACCACGGACGTAAACAAGAAGATACTGGAATACTGGTACTAATACGTGAGTAAGTTCCTTCTTTGGCTTATTTGGTTTTTCTTAGGTTTGTTGAAGTTGTAAAAAAGAAAAAAGAAACATTCAGTCGTAGAGCTGCACGTTAGAAGTGAAAACGTAACTTACATATATATATTTACATAATACGCACACATCTGTATATAAATAAGTATCTGAGAGTGACGGTCATGCAAGTTCAGTGCTTTTTCCTTAAACTAAAAGTGCCCAAAGCCTTAAGAAGTTTTCACTTCAAAAACATTAATGAATGTGTTATGGCTTTCGCGATCAAAAATAATAGCCAACGGACTTGATAGCATTTTATGATTAATGGCCTACGGCCTAATAACGACACTCAGGTCAAGACGACAAGTCGAACATCTAATATCCTTTATATTTTTGTACCTCATCATACTCTCACGAATGCTTGCGTCTTAACAAGTAACTTATTTGCACGACACAAATTATATAGACGTGGACATGCTTAGTGGATACCATAAAATTACCGCAACAGTGTTTAATATTAATCAATAATTGCATGCGATGTGAGTGTCGCCAATTTACAAATGTTGGCCCAAACTAAATAAACTAGATAAGTAATGCCAAATTGAAAACATTATTATTATGTAAACGCTAAAATCTTAAATAGTATCATCAACTCTGATTCCTAATGTCTGTTTTATGGCCATACCGAAAGATTCACGGGAATAAGACGCGACAGAGGAGATGCGTCGCGCATAATGTCCTATTTTGTTTTGTATACAAAGTTATTGTGTTATCGATATTCTCTGTCAAAAAGATTTCTTGAAACATGCTTATGTGCGAACACATATGGAATATTTAAATACATCTGTTTGAGATTGAAAGATAACACGAAATGCATATATCGATTTCGAAATCAGTTTCTTTTGCAAAACAGATATAAAGAAACAATATAAGTTGATTCAATTTATTTCATACACAAATAAAAGGAATATGTTTACACTAGCTGTTGTTGAGTATAATAAAAACAAAAACTCGTATATTGATAAATTAAGTCAATGAGCAATAAGCACGGTATATTTATTACTTCGAATAACTATTTTCTTAACTCAATGACCAATAAAATAGGTCTTCATGCGCATCCATTACTTGAATCAATCGAACCCTTAAATTAGCGCAATTATTGCTAGCCATTAGCAAACGATTATCTTTACTATTGGAAGCGATAAAGGCGCAATAAATAAGAGTTCGCGCACGTTGTTGCAAGCCCTAATTACATGTATAATACAAATGAAAAGCGCAACTGTACACACGCACCGGCCATGTCTTACCCGATTATTTATTGCAGTTTTATCTCACGGCGACCGTTCACGATAAAATAAAAGAAATGTCAAGGCCCATGATCGTGATTATCACGAGACAATCACTGAATCGCTTCTGAGCAACAAATGCGAACCGCAACAGGTGTCTTTATCAATAAATGTAAATACCATCTCCGCGCTCAATATAAAATGCTTTAAAGAAAGTTATACTGAAACAGAAATGCACGATTTTGAAGTTTTTGAAACCGTTTCCTAAGAAATTCGGTAAAATATAATGCGCATTCAAAAGTTGCTTTACAACGTGGTAGTACTGGTAGTCAGTCAATGACTTGGATGAAAGCCTCGCTTGCATGGTCCGCCTTCACGTTGATTGGGAAGACAGCCGAGATCATTGTGTAAGGGAATGTCCTTTAATTAGCACATGTAGAGCAAGATTATCGGCCGACGGCGTCACGGACTCGGCTACAACTGAATAATGATGTCCGTATTTATGTCGAGGTAATTATTGTGGAAATTAAACACCCGTTGTTCAAAATGTTTATGGCTAGAATGACTTAAATTAACGGTTATTGAAATACGTATGTTTTCGTTTTGTACATTGTATTTAGCTATTTAATAGTTTAATTACTAGCTATAAATACATGTGATATTAGATGGAGTAGTGGTCACTAATTAATACGATGCAGAATTCTATGAAATGATACCATAATTATGTATATGAGAGCTAGGCTATCAATAAACCTTATAATTACTGACTAATCTTTATACATATAAAAATGTAATAAAGGGATAACCAAGCAAAATAAAGATAAGATATAGAACAAACTATCGCACGTTGTTGTTGTTGTTTTTGATTCTGTATAAATTTATAATGGAGACTCTGTTACTCACTCAATATTTTTTGTCATTAGTATTATCAGCTACATATAAATAGGCTAAACAAAACAGTTAAGAACGATTTTCTTCTATGTTTGTCAACCTTTTCTTTTTAGGGTTACGTTCCTCAAAAGGAAAAAAGGAATCACCTTGTTGTCCGTCTCTCTGTCTGTCTGTCAAGACCCTTTTTCTCAGGAACCCGTGGAAGCATCAAGTTGAAATTTATACCTAATACTTATGTCTGCGGTCGCTTGATGATGTAAAAATTCAAGCTTTAAGTCAACGCAATCAATGGACGGCCATTTAAGCCTTAGATTTTACCAAATTTGAACATTTCGCAGGTAATTCAAAACGTATAAGGTACTTCCCATTTAGTAAGAACCAAGGTCTGAAATCCGAAAGCCGTTAATTTGTTGTTATCACTACATATTATAAAAAAAAACTGCAAAAGTACTAAATCGATTTTCATACAGTTTTGACGTACGGATAAAGTGATGGCTGAGGAAGGTTTAGGCGTATAATTTATTAGGGGTATGTATAAATTTGCTGAAATATGGTGATGATTGTTGAAGATGTCGGAAAAAATCATGCCGACTGGAAGCTTTACTGGCGGTCGCCGCGTAAACCAACAGAGTTGTATAAAAACAATGTATTACATTCATACATACAACAGTCATCAGACTCGCATTTCTGGGTTTATTTTTGTTTAGTAGCTGTTGACGAGTTTTAGTGATATGAATAAGAAAATAAATTGGATCGGATAATTTTTTTTATTTAAATTATGTGAAAACGACTACAAAAAGCTAAACGCGTCCAGGATATATGTTGACCTGTCATGAACGGAAAGTCTATACAATGCCAGTTCAAGTTATGCTGGTTAATGAAATAAACAAAAATATCCAAGACTTAATGAATTGTGGTCGAATATCGACCAGCAGGCGATCTCTAGTAAGAATAATCACTACATATTATAAAAAAATGTCCCCCCGCCGCGTCTGTCTGTCTGTCTGTTCCCGATAAACTGAAAAACTACTGAATGAATTTTCATGCGGTTTTCACTAATAGACAGAGTGATTCATGAGGAAGGTTTAGGTGTATAATTTATTAAAATTTTGTGTAAATTGATTGAAATATGTTGATGATTATTGAAGATGTCTCTGCTACCCGTGCGAAGCCGGGGCGGGTTGCTAAAATATAAACTTACATTATTTGAAAGCACAAATAAACGTAAAGCAGACCACCCACCGTAATCATATATGTGAAAACTGTCCCACTGTTGGAAACGGTCAGTATGAGAGAGGGCTATGCAATAGTCCATAAACAGAGTTCGCAAACCTTCGGGAATAGTAATAATAACTCCACACATCTCACACACGGCCGTCTGATCCCAAACTAGGCAGAGCCTGTACTATGGTAACCAGACTGCTGATAAACATACTTATATATTTCTACATACATACATATTATAGATAAAGTACACCCAGACACAGAACAAATTATCGTGCTCACCACACAGTAATTTGTTCTGGGTGGGAATCGAACCCACAACCTCTGGCTTAGCAGTCAGGGTCACTAACCACTAGACCAGGCAGACAGGCCAGTCAAAATGAATATTTGCATTTTGCCTGACGACGTATTGTCAGGCTGTTAAAGCAAGCGGCAAATATAATAATAAATGTATGATTACGATATTATGTAGTATAAATAAATTTAGTTTTTTATATAATTATAATTTTTTGTGGGAGAGCCATGCTTCGGCACGTATGGGCCGGCTCGACTCCGCTCGATACCACGGCCTCACAGAAAACCGGCAATAAAACATTTCATTGCTTTTCGCCGCGTGAGTGAGGGTACCGGAGGCCCTAACCCTTCCCTCTCCCCTGTTCCCGTCCTTCCCCTCTCCCCCATCTCCTCCCCTCTAATCCCCCTCTCCCGTCTTCCCGCTCTTTCCCCCTCTTCCCCTATTCCCACCTTAAAGGGCGGCAACGCACTTGTGACTCTTGAGTTACAGGTGCCCATGGGCGGCGGTAGTCATTTACCATCAGGTGACACGCCTGCTCGTTTGCCCCCTATACTATAAAAAAAAAAAAGTTTATTATCATTTTATATCCTTTAATATGCGGTAGAGGCGGGCCTTGCATTGTACTAACTACTATTCCTTGCTTTGCTATCTAGTCAAGTGAGGTATATGAAAAAGAAATAACCTAAAAACTGGCAGAGTCAAACATAAATATCCTCCAAGATCACAGGATGCAATCCATATGTGTAAATCGACAGTTATTTATATACATTCTTGCTTTTGCCAACATTGGAACTGAGATCCTGCCCTACGGGAGCCAAATTACCAGTAACAAGGAGCCAAATACGGCTAAACAGGCACCTGCTGTATCGGGAGGCGGCCAAGTCCTGATAGTCGCTATCACGCGCCAACTTTTAAATTAAACGACCTTTATTGTATTATGGATATGTTTTGATGCCAATACGTATAACGATGATATTGATGATGATGAATATGATATCTGTTGACCATAAAGTAGCATATTCTCTCTCGTACTCACTTTTAATGTCTTTAGCATTGTACTAGTAGTCTATCGTTCGGCTTGTAATTGAACATCTTACAATAGGAACTATCAATTTCAAAAGTAACTGCTACTTGTAGCTGTTGTTGTAGTAAAATTAGAAATCTGCTCATTTTTATTACTTTATTTTTTTTTTTTTTTAAAGACTACTCCCGCATTAGGAATTACTCCTGTGTCACGGGGGACTTTACAAACATACAAACAACGGACACAAAGAACACCCAGACTCGGGTGAGAATCGAACCCACGACCTATCGCATAGAGTCAGGGTCACCAACCACTTGACCAACAGGCCAGTCTTTGCCATCCTTTCTAATTTTGTCAAATTAGTTATGTCAGTTTATGCTATTTATAACCAAGAAGTTGTTGTGGAAAAAACTTGTTCTATACTTTTAAAAATTACTAGATTCTAATGAACGTAAAATATATTTCAATAAAATTTATAAAAACAAAAGAAAATACTATTTGCTTATAGTTGATTTATTGTAGTTTTACTTTTCTGTTACTCGGAGATCTTTAAAATACATCGTATCACCACCCCATTTATATGCGACATTTTGATAATCTTGGCAAGCATCTTAAATTCGAATCGATACTGAGAAATATTTAAGAAGACATGGTTACGTTCTAAGGTTTATAGAAAACCATAACCACCACCAAAAATAATCATATCTCATCAGGAAAATGTGGAGTTGGGTTGTACACTGTGGACTCGACCGGGGCAACTTTATTTCTAAGCCGCTTAAATAAGCTTCATTTTTAACTAATAATATAATCAAATCTAAAAAGTAAATTTTAATATATTTCTAAGTGTTAAATCAAACTTTGTACGTACATGTAGTTAGGATGATAATACTATAATTTCGCATCTTGGAGCTAATCTAAAGCTAATTGCCGCAAATTCTTATACTCTTTAGTGACTACTAGTGAACACCTAGACTTTGGGCACATAATATGATTCGTTTTCACAGATTAGGCTTGGTAACGTTGGTCTGATGATTTAGGCAGGAGGTGGATAGTTGAACTCTTTTTTACTTATAATTCTATTTGCTAGGTTTACTATATTATAGTTTTTGTTTTAGTAGAACTGTATTAACACACTGAGGTGTGAACCGTGCCTGAGGGAGTATAATTATTACCCTACAATCATCACACTGGATAACCAGGTACGGCTTATTATTTCCCATAACAATGCTTTGTGTGTTAGGGAGCGGAATGCTTGTGACAAACTTAATTTTTGTCTTAAAGTGCCGCGGGCGAACATTACCAGTGAAATCTTAGTTAAAAAATAGACAAGCAAAAAAATAAACCTGAGTTTAATCAAAAATTCTAATATTAATAATATTAAAAAAAACTTTGATATAATTATATCAAACAAATTATATAAACAGTTTATAGCATGCAATCTAAGATAAACTTTAGAAGGAATTTTTACGTATTCTTGTGTAGAAGTGTTTCTGAACTTTCCGCTTCATGTTTAATTATTATACATATTTGTGCGATTGTCTGTTTAACTGTTAATAAACAAATAGCATCATAGTCCGGCCAGGCACCCAGGATAAAAAAGAATTAAATTCAGATTAAACAGGCTAAAAACATACGGATATAGTACGAAAAAAAACAAGTATCACAGATATTTATAATACAGTACGTACAAGTACAAACTTAGTACAATATCAGTGTAGTTCTAGTGCAACTACAGTGCGATTCAGGTCATTCAAAGTGCTATTTGCGGTCAATACCAACGTTAGTTCATTTTCAGTGCATTTCAGTGCAAAGAAGGTACTTTTTATATAAAATTAGTAAGATTACAATTTTAATGTTTAGAAAGTAAGTTAGTTCACATTTAGTACATGTCGTCTTAATGTAGTTTAATCTTAGTACAATATTGGTACAACGAACACTGTGCGTCATAGGTGTCACAACTGTAGTGGTTATAAATTTTGTCATTTGATAACTACACCTAATCTTATCTGGTTTAAAAAAAAATTATATTTAAAAGTATCACTTTTTAATGATTTATTAATTGAATTGCATTAATGAATGAATTACAAATAATGCCTCAATCAAACTACTTTATTTTATGTAGAAATATCTATGTCTCACGTATGTTGTTTAAATAACAGGCTATTATTTAAGTTGGCTCTAATTATACAAAAAAATGTTATCTTAACCTTTTTTTTAATTATACACAAAGCTCATGGCTTTAGCTTTGTGTATAAGTAAAAAAAAAGACTTTTTTTTTTTCTTTTATTGATACCAGAAGTATCAGATTAGGGTTTGGCTAAGCCTTATGCATTAGGGTATACTTAATTATGTATTTATACGGGAATTAACGCGACTGAATTGCCTCACGCTGACTGTAAAAGTTAGTTAGGCATTAGGGCTCTGTGTGAATAATAAACACAAACGCAGTAATCAATATTAGTAACTTGTGACATTAATTAAGCAGTCCCTAAATACTAAACTGAGGGGGCCGTGCACACCACACTGACCCATTTAAAGCATAATATATAATTAACTATACAAAGAATTTTCTTGAGAGCAGGCACGTTGAAACCCAGTAAGCGACGCGACGTCGTAAAACAAAAAAAAACATGGAATCACGTTTATGAAATATTAAATCTAGTTATATCTTGAAGAGAATCTCGGGTTTACGTCTTACCGAGAAAGATACAGGTGCTGCACCCACACGGTTGCTGGGCTCAAACAATTATCATTCCGTGGAGTTGCAAAACATGCTTCGTCACTATCTGTCTGGCCATCATCACGACTCCACTATTTACATATAATGACTATTCAACAATAAACAAAGAAATATGCAACGCCCGCCTACTTGTGACATAATTTGACCGCTTTTTTACTCTTATCACAGTAATAAGTTTAAGTCAGTTATATAATTTGAATGAATGCGCTACATACAAATGAGTTTTGTCGAATATGTTGTTAGGATTGATACTATTTTTTTATTTCTTTGTTACTTGAGACACCTTACACACGGCCGTCTATCCCCAAACTAAGTAGAGCCTGTACTATGCTAACCAGACCGCTGATAAAAATGTTTATATATTTTATACCAAATACTTAAATTTTTTTGAAAAATTACACCCAGACACAGAACAAATGATCGTGCACATTACACAAGTGTTAGGCCTAGGTGGGAATCGAACCCACGACCTCTGGCTCATCAATCAGGATCACTGACTAATAGACCAACAGGCAAATGCACGTTAATTAGTTGAATTAAAAGAAAGCTATATACTTTTGAATAAATGAGCTACATAAATGTTTTTTGTCGAATATTTTTTCATGGTTGATGCAAAGAATTTGAGATCGAGTAATATAATATCATTTACTGTCCTAACTGCAGTCAGTGATCTTTTTATATGACCTTATCTGAAATAATATCTTTTTAAGAGGTTCGATGATAGCCCCTCAAAATCAACTTCGATGAGATAAGCGGAAACGGTAAAAATTCAGTTTGTTAATTAATAGAAAATCAGAGGTAATTTACTTTTTTATTTACAGTTACATTTATTTTAAACCTAAGTTTTAAGTTTTAATTTGTTGGATTATTTACACAGTCAAATACTACACCGTTAAAATTATGCGTGTCAAAATTTATTTAATAAAAACACAAAGTGTTGAGACTCGTAAAACCGGGTGGTTTTACGAGTCTTGTAAATTAGCGTCCACTGAAAATCTAGTTTATACTTGTAGGTTTTACTAACAAATATACAGTTAAAAAAAATTCTTCATCCTTCGATCCGACTTCTCCATAAGATTTTGATTAATGCTACTTTTTGCAAAAGACTACATGAAGATAATTTAGATGACCAATAATACAATTACCATTTATTAGTAGTAAAAATCATTAATATCACAATCTTTTGATATATTCTGACTCGAAGCAGTCCGATTCGCGGAGTTCACTTTACCGCCAGCTCTGGTGAGGTGATGACCCGTGGGGGTTTCCGCACACGAAAAAATACTCCGACTCGGATGGTTCAGACTATTTGTCTTATTAATATATTATTAAATTTACTATCATACTGGGGGAAATTCTAAGATTAATGATAATTTTAAAACAATTCGAACTTCATTCTTAAACATGATAAATTCCGGATTTTTCAGGAGATTGCTAATAGACCGTGTCGATCGTGAGTCGACCGTACCATATGGATTATTATCTTGTTTGTTTACATTTTGCAAAAATTAGCAAAACAAACTCTTAGTTATGTACTGCGAGCACATATTGTATGTATATGAGTAATCATTTTAAAACAAGCCACCTAAATCTTGAGGTGACATTTTTAATACTCAAGCAAAACAAGCAAGCAAGCAAATACAAAATTCCTCAAGCAACAAGCTGTTTACTTCATGACTGATGAACGAGTGACAATGCCCCATAATATTCCTAAACAGAATGAGCACGGAATGTTCTGAGTTAGTTAAGCAAAAACCTCTTGTAACTTGAAGAAATAAATTAACTTTGACCCCACAATGGCTAAGTAAACATCAAAATTTATGTGTGACAGGATAATATTTACGATTATGAAGACGCTAAAGTTATTTTGGCCTGACACAAAGTTCCAACACTCATTTTAAAAGTATTTAATTTATCGACTAGTGAACATAAAAACTAAAAATTAAGATCATGCTACGTCAATTTTAAAAATATTTTCTAATACATTATTATCTAAAAAGACTACGCTAAAATAAAATCAAAATACAACCGAACAAAAAATAGAATAATTAATAGGGACGACGGCGACGGTATCTTGACTTTTACCGACTAATTATCATCTTAATTCTTCATAATGAAGTGGACGCTGCTACCGTGCTTCTCAGAATGCCATCTACATAGAAACATTCAAAATAGGTTATTTGTATTCGTACATAGCCTCGTTCCAATACGCATTCTATACTATAAAATATACGACCCATTACTGGTCATAACTTCCAACCGAATTCGTACTATTTCGGTAGGTAGTCATTAATGAAGAAAAATGGGTAATAGAAATCAATATTCCGAACATTCGCTAAGCAGAACTATAAAGGGGTTAACATAAATTCAAGAATTTAATATTTCCTTAATCCGTCCGTCCAAATATTACGTCTTACATCTCGAGGCAATTTCTATTCACCATTGATTAGTGTTCCATCGTTTATTAATGCAGACGGTAAGAATGCCATATCTGTATATTGAGATACGAGCTATAAAGTATATTCTCGTTTGAATATAAATAAAATTTAAGCAAATATTTTAGAAAGTAATAATTCGGATTAATAATTTTATATTTTCTGATGTCGTTAATACGGAATAATACTCCCATAGGTAAGCATCATGGAGATGCCGCGATTTGAATATAAATAAATACAAACATCAAATGTTATGTCGCCACTAATAAATATGATATTCATTTCAATAAACTTGCTGATATTGTATGAGAACACATATAATATTTAGTTCTGTTACTGTTAAACTGAACGTTAAATAGACTCCTCCATTTTTTTAAAGTTGTTTCATATCCCTTCAGTAATATTTTTTAGTTAACGAAACTAAAAAATATAACAGCGTGGATCATGTCTAATACTTGTTAACTTTCTTGTCGAAAATAAAAAAGCTGGTTACTGGTTAATAACGGCCCGAAGAGAAATTACTCTTAAACACACGAACCTTTCGTCATAACAAGGCACAAATTACGTCAAATCATGTAGATATTATTTTTTATGTCGAACAAGAGCACCATGTGGTAAATTAAAGTCCCTAATAGGAGGAACAAAATAAACAACACAAAAAGGATACGATCATGTGTAGAAAAAAGTAACAACCGCACCACAAATGGTTGTCGCGAGCTTCACAAATTATCGGTTCGAGGAAACTAGTTTACTTTTATATTGTTATACCTTCATTAAAATACTATAAAGAATGATAAATTTGCTATTGATTTTATTAACGAAAAGTATATTCTGTTCTAAAGGACTTCAAAAGTCGTAAACCCACTGGTTTTACTGCTAAAATGCCAAGTTTTGATTTGTCTTGCGTAAGACATCCATCTATTTATTATTCTTTGATTCTATTTGATTAACTTCTGTTGATGACACGCGAAATAATGTGTTACTTTACCAAATTTCATAACGTTTAAGTTATCATTGCATTGTAATAAAGGAGGTAAGGCACAGTTTCTGGGATCACCAAACTGGGCATGTACTCAAGTGAATTACGTTTATGAAGGAAATTGTTGAATAGTAATTAAAAGAGTTTCAGAAGATGCCTTGTGCAGAATCAAAACACCTGTGTACCTAGACTCGACATCACTTCCTGTGGGAGTATAATGGAAGCAATTGATAGATTGCAGTAGGCAGTGTGGTAATTATAGTAATATCCTCTACAATCAACTTAACGGTCTGAACGAGAAACCTTGGTTTAGATCATAATTTATTTAGATTTAAAACCAGTAGATTTGCGTCATTTGTAATATTATTACCTTGCTAATAATTATTTGTAATACATTTTTGAGATTTGTTGCTTTTAAAGACTGGTTTTGACAGTGCTTAGAATCTTAATAATTAAATACTTACATGTGATTTATTTTAATTCTAGTCACGGTCGTGCTCTAAAGGTATGTCACTGCTGTCGATCAGTGAGATATCTTTAAAGACTCTAAAATATTCAGAATATTCCTTATATTCTGGTAGAAAAATATTTTTTCGTATTTCTTTGTGTGAGAAAAGGAAATGTTTTTAAATACGAATATGAACAAATTACAACATCATTTAATCAAAAAAATCATCAAGAATACCAAACAACTCTTCAATAAGTTTAAACGGTACGCATATATTAATCAATCATCAGGTGATAACGTATGTGTAAACAGGTTTAGATGTATCAATATTTAATAAATTTGCAATACCATTCAAAGATATAAGATAATGACTTTACTCAACGACGCACGGCCGTTAATAACTTTATAAGTTGCTGAATAATTTAATGGAAATATACCAATTATAACGATGAACCTGCTTGGAATATTTACTGTCTCTAATTTTGAATAACGTTTTGAACTGAAACATGTATTAGCTGCAAAATAATATATAGTACAGTTTGTTACTTAAGCAAGTTTATGCATTGAGATATTTAAGTTTTCAATTTTGAATATAAAGATATACACTGTTGCAGAATAATCCTTCAGGGCATGAAAAACATCGATATGTATTAGGCGTTTTTTTTTAATTTAACTAGTGGTAGCCCATAGGTAGAAATTCAACCTTAAGGTAGGAAAAAGTCTGTTTCTATTTTTTTTTTTCCTAAAAACACTTAAGCTCACCAATAGCTATTAAACAACATAAAAATCAGAATCCGGTAACAAACAGAGGAGAAAAAGGTACTAAACCATTTTGTACCTATTTATATTTAGACTTGACCGTGTCTAGATAAACGTTGAATAATCAATGACCCCATAATCCAAATTTGAACCAAATTATTATGATAATCGAAAACTGACAAATTCATTTCAAGCAATCAGTTTTTGTTCACAACAGTCAGTTTTGTTGTTTGAGAACAAACAAACAAAATCGGATTCAAATTTGATTACGATGTAAAAGCTGGAATTCGAGCGTGAATGATGACAAACGCATTGGCGAGGATTATGTGTTTCCCGCCAATGTGAACGATGACACAGATTGTATTATTTTAAGTTTTAAATCTGGAAGAGACACACCATACGCGACTGTTGGTCTAGTAGTTAGTGATCCTGTTTGCTGAGCCAGGGGTCATGGGTTCGATTTCCACCATGGACAAATAATTGTGTGATGAGCACGATTACTTGTTCTGTGTCTGGGTGTAATTTTTCTAAAATATGTATGTATTTATTAATATAAGTATGTTTACCAAAATACAGGCTCTGTCTAATTTGGGATTAAACGGCAGTGTGTGAGGTGTCTCAAGTTATTATTATTAATACTAACATGACTCTTTCTTACGGTCCGGACAGATTTGTAGACCATGCTGAACATGCATGCATACAGTTCTTTTTACTCGACTGCCAAGGAAGGGTTATGTTTTTATAATAACCAGCACACAGCCCAATCGATGGTAAGTAGGTACTGAGCCTTTAGACTTAGGCAACACCACAACGTTAAAAAACCAATAATTACCCTTCCCATAGAATTCTTGCGGAGCACTCAATGCTTTTAATAGTGATTGAACACAATCTCCTCTATTTAAGTTGGAACAACATTGCAATAAAAAAAGAGATTAAATAAATGATAAATACAACATTTGAATTAATATTTCGTAGACATGTGTAGATCATTTAACTCTGAGTAGAGCCAATCCGCACAACGCCAAGGCCAGCCATGATGTTTAATTCTGATCGACGCTCCTGATAACATACTCACATTTTGTAATCAATAATTATTATCTATCTTTATTGTTCGTAATTTCATATTTATAAAAGCAATAACTTTTTTTTAATTTGCTTTTGCCTATTTCATTAACAATTTTTCATAGCCGTATAACGTTTCTCTGCACGGCAAGCCAGGTTTTACATGAAAGAAAGAGAGTTACTACTCTAATCCCGCTGAAGACACACGAAGCTCGGCAGCCTTAGTCCGTTAAAATTAATAACAGTATTTTAATAAACAGACAACCAAGTATATTTTTTAGAAAATTGTTCCCCTGAGTTGAAAGAAGAAGTTGTAGTACACATGTTTTTCTTTATGTTTTTTAAAGATGGTATACCAGGGGACACTACACGCTCACGCATATGCTTCTTACATACCTTCCACACGTTACCTTTACGAGATATAAATTATTACATAGCTTTATCTTCTTCTTCAATAGACCAATGGTAAATCTGTGAAAAGAGGATACAACGACAGGCGGTCAAATTGGCATTAAATTAAGAATTGCTTTTTCAACATCACCACAGAGGCCTTAACTTAAGACTACAAGTACTGAGGCTTACTTAAACCCACAAAAAGGTAAGTAAAAAAGGTTTTGACATTCGTTATTCAAAGTAGGTAAGTACACAAAAAATCAAACGAAGGCCTATTCCCACTTAGTGTAAAGGTTATAAAATATTTTCGACTCAATAATAAAAGGGACTCTAAGTATAATTCAATACAAAGCTTTTCTTAGCTTTCGTAGCTTTCGCATTTAGTACTAGACACGGATATTTTTCTATCATGTTTAAAATATAATACTAACATGTTAAAAATCTGGTTAATACATAACCTGTAAATAAACAAGAATATAAATTTTCTAATAGAATGGTACTTTAAGGTACCAGACACATAAATTTTATTTACGTGTCTAGACATTGAAAACACAAAGTGCTTTGTGAATTGTGAGAGATGTAGTACCCATTTGTTTCCTATTAATGTGAAGTCAATAAGGATGACTGATTTTAGTAGATCTGTTCAAGTAATTTCTATTCCGCAGCCTAAATTAGATGTTTATAACAAGTAATTCATGGAAAATATAAATTTAATTACTGTAAGAATCCACGTCAAGTCTCTCCTGAGAGAGTTAGTGTGCGCTGCTGATGCTGGTTTAGGGGATGCATGTGTTTCTACAAATTATTCGGCGTGTTCGAGGACTGTTCAATAATACACATTGGAAAGTTCACTTGTTATATTTATCAGAAGGTTACAATTTGGTTACAAAGTTGAGAGAATTAAGGCAAGGCACACACTAGCGCGCGTCTCGGCGTTAAGGGGACAACTGAACTGTCTTGCTAACGTGTGCATACATACTACAAAGTGCTTAGTTAACACTACTGTGTGCCTTCCCTTAGCATAGCAGCGGTAGTTCCAGCAGTCTATTTGCGTCCTAGCCACAACTTTAACTTTTTTCGGTATAATAAAAAAAAATAGTAGAAGGCAAAGAGAGGTTGATCACGACAGCTCTCGCGGAAGACATTGCGTTTCCCTCAAAAATTTGGCCCTCGAAGTGCATCATATAAGGTCCCCAATGTCTATCCAGGTTTATCCACCACAACGAAATTTTTTGCAGCGTTTGGAATATTTCTTTCGAGAGTACGTACCTCTGTCATTGGTCTTCGTGATGGAATACAGTGGGGTGAGAAGAAAAATGTATAAACAATATAATTGTGAAAGACATTTTAATAAATGAACAGTTGTTCCTCCATAGCCCCTTTATGATGTCACCACTCTTGGCAAACGATCCTATTACAAATACAATATAATAAGTCTTACTGTTTCGACAACCTTGAACTCGGGATTGCGTCACATCTATTTGTAAATACGTAACCTACATTTGGTTAAAACGACTTAGATATTCCTGTATTATTGATTTCCCACCCCAATTTGTATTCAGCTGGGGATGGTACCAGCAAAGCATCAATGGAGAAGGGTAGAAAACCCCTTCAGATCGTAGACCTGCTGAATGAAAAGGTATCTCCAAAAATTTACAAAGTTTATCACTTTAATTGTTTTAAGCTCTTTCTGGATCTTGATATTGCAACTATTGTAAGTTAAAGCATCTGCTACTGGTATGACAGGTAAATAACTAAAAAGTATTCACTGCAAAGTTAACAGCTGATTGGAAATGAAATAACTTTTAAGTATTTATATCACAATTCTTTCAGGAATACGCTCCCTTCTTGCTGTCGCCTAACTGCATCTAGTCATAGTATATCCTTGTATCGAATAGATTTCAAAGAGCGGTCTTCTCTAGGATTAGTGATGCCGTGTTATCACTCGGGTGCAGTTAGCCAAAAGTTTATTTGTTGCGGAGTCCGACGGGGAAACATAAAATAAATAATGCGGTGGAAAAAATTGCGATGACGTTATGATTCCTTTGTTTTGGAGCAAATATTTTCGTATGGTTATTCAAATTGGCAGTTTGTATGAGCGAAGCTAATAGTTTATTAGTTTAAAAAAATCTGATGCGTTAAGAACTTCAGGTTTTTAAATTTAATATTTTATATTAAATGTATCAAGGAGACTAATTGTGATTATAATAGGTTTGAAAAGGTTAAAAGGCCTTTTATATCATGTGAGGGCAAAATAGCGAGCATATATGAAGTCTGCGCTAGTCTAAAAGATAAAAAAAAAATACAGCAAAAAGTGGCATTATTGACAACGTAAGAAAAATTTTTTCCAGTTTCGAGGAACGCGTAAGAGACCCTTCACTGACTTTGTAATTGGGTGGAATTTTCCCCACACAGCTAGTCAGCCTTCCTCTCAGCACTGAAGAGCATTGGCTCTCGTAAGTTTTCAGTCAAGGTTGACAAGACGGACTTATAGACAAAAAACGGAATCCTAACAAAGTTCCTACCTTAATCAATCATATCATTACTCAACAAATAAGTCTAACCCACATATATACATTCGCAAATCAAAATCAATCACAGGCTTAATAACATTCGTCAATCATCGCACAGCGTCTACAATTTGTACCACATTTGGGCCGGTCACGATAGCGGCCAGCTGAAGCCAGTGTCTCATTGTCTTACTGTTTCACAATTCGATAGATAGCGGCCGTTATGCAACTTGGTAAGTGTCGTCCGTATAATTACTCTGACTCATTGTCTGAACGCTCCACTTGACAGCTTTGTTATTTATCACCTAGTTACTGTTAATCGGGACGATTTGGTTCAATTGATTTCTGAACTCATTAGAAATAGTATTGTCCGCCTCAATATCCTAAAGTTTTAAAGTAGTAAATAGAAGTGAAATCATTGATCATTTATGTCAAACTAGTTGCTCCTCGCGACTTCGTTCGCCTCTAAATTTTGGTGAAATGAATTACACGGGAATCTTACATTTAGCCGGGATATAAAGTGCTATTCCAGACTATAATCGATCTCTGTGAGAAATTTCATCCAGATCTGTTCAGCCGTATTTGCGTAAAAGAGTAACAAACATCCGTCCATCCATCCTCACAAACTTTCGCCTTTATAATATTAGTATGATTATTAAAAAGATTAAAGAGTGAAGATGATGCTGATTAATCATCGTCGAATCATAAAGGTTCGTCTTTATACGTTATACTAGAGATCGCGTGGTGGTCGAATTTCGACCTTGGTTTTTTCATTGGCCAGTATAACTTGAGCTGTCATTGTATATCCTTACTTACCACGACAGGTAATCACATATACTGAACGTTACATATTGTTTAAAATTTTTAGCTTTCTGCACTTTTTCTGTAAATAAACTGTAAATATTCCAAAATTCACGTTACTACGTTCGCGAAATTTTCTTAAAAAGGGGTACAAAGAATTCTCTTCACATTATATAATGATATATTAAGACTAGTTCTCTCACGTTAGACTACAATATTATGAAATGTGCATACACAAATTTCATTTGAAATTTCTTTAATCATACAAATGGGACACACCTATTACTTTGTCATTAATGTTTCGCAGAACGTCATAATACCTGTGGATTCGATTGTATTATTTCATTTCGAAACAGTGTATTATCGGACATCTCGTAATAGTTAGGCGTTCATGTCAATACGGCCCTCTTTACACACATGGACAAAAAAGGCACGTTGACCGCTCTAAATTTCAAACAAAATTACTGACAACAAACTAACAACGTCAATCACTTTGGCTAATGGCGCACAAAATGATCTTATCTGGAGAACCATAAGCGCAGTTGTCAGCGAGAACGAGCGTCCGCATTGTACAAAAAAGGTTCATTGAAAAATTATGAATTTGAAGCAGTAGCGACGTGGACCGGTCTAAGAGCAAACAAATAGTTGGCCCGTCCGACTGTCGCGCGCACTGGCACTCGGGCATCCGTGGTTGGGAGCTTCGGCTCCTACAACTCACAAATATTTCCAGGCAAGGCTCTCATAAGATACCGTTAACCAGTCAGATATTAATCATAATTTCCAACGACGCGCACCACTCAAATGTTTTAGACGGCCGTCATTATCTAAAACGCTTGAAGCGAACTTTACTGCTCAAACGCATGGGATGATAGATAGAACAATGCGAAAATTGGCCCCAACCATAGTCAATATGTCTGTTGAAATCTAAAGTCTTGACCTCTTATGATGAAAATTGAATAATAAATTACCTTTGTACTTCGCGTGTGAAACTTTAACAAGTTATAACGAACTAATAAAATGTAAAAATTTCTATATTTTGCACCGCATCTGAAAATATAAAATACAAACTTTTGCTACTTTAGCAGAGAGTGGAGTGCAGAAACGGCTAGGAATCTGATGAATCCGTCGTCTCTGGATGATTTCGAAGTAGTGGACATGTTCTGACACAGACGTCCATTCGGCTCAAACCATAACTATCAGACAGGTTTGATAGCTTTTCAGTGCTACTAGGAAAAAAATACCTTAGAAATTTCCCAGCAGTGTCAACTAAGAATATGGTATGGCGCTCGGTTAAGTTGTAATCCTAAATGGCTTGATGAGGACCGACATCTTTTCCGGGCTGTTCCGGGACCTCTGTAAAAGAGCACAAGGCGTATGAACGGCAACCAGGCCAGAGAGTAAAATTCCCTTTCTTGCAAGAGAACGAGGTATGATGCCATAGACACCGTGTGGTATAAGTCAACTCGATCCTGTTATTAGCGTTTAGACATGCTCTCGCTGAGGTGATACACGGAGGTTCCTTTACAGAAAAAAAAAGGTAACATGTTATCGTGATCGTTGTGTTATAGAGAAATACAGGGTCACAATCGTCGTAATATGAGAAACAAACAATAAATGATATTACGGAACTTGTAATGAAGTTCTTGCGTTATTGTACCGATTGTATGGAAATATCTACAGAGCTGTTTTGATATTCTCAGCTTCATAAAGTAAATCTGTTACAGCTAAGAAACGAGAACTAGATATTCACGTTATTCCTGGTTTAAATGTGGATTGACTAAAATTTCGGAATAAAGCGTATTTGATCAATTTCTAGATGCGTTCAGAATTTTACGATTGTTCCTAAATAATCTACACGTTACGAGTAAGAAACTTTTCCAACGATTCTGTTGCGATATGCGAAGTGAACGTGAAATAATAATAAGTGTAATTGTTTTCTATTATATATGGTTTATTAGATATGGTTATTAAATATGGTTTATTATTAGAATTCAAGGGAAACTAGAATTTATATAACTTATGAAGCGGAGTGTGTGATAAACAATTTAGGTGGTTGTCACGTGTATCAGTAATAAAATATAATATCAACGAGTTAAACAGTTTGAAGACTATCCTTTCAAATCTTAAAAAAAAACAAACGTTAATAAGCCACGGATTCAACTCAAAAAATCGCATGGAAATATTTCCATCCTTTAGCAATTACGATACCACATACAGAGCTAACTTGTCTTTATAACACCCTGCGTTTACTAAAAACACTAAAACTAATACTTAACAAAAGAAGTAATCGGACATTGGCACACACATATTATCCACAACATTCCTCTAAATCCTACGCACATTTAACAGTTAATGGCTGTATTATCTTATACGTATTAACCGTAACATATTTACTGAGAAATCTTTACTTCAGTTTTAATATAAATGGGTAAGATACAAACATGAAGTCATAAATACTAACAGCGAATACTTAGAGGCTGTTTTAAATTGTATGAGGCCACAGTTTATGTACATTCTCATTATAGGCATATAGCCCGGAGATTTCTAAACCCAAGTGAGCTTAGAAATCTTCTGATGCACTGCTAATGTAGTTAATGTACTGTTCGTAAACTATTGTAGGTTCGCATTATATTCCTTTCTCAGTTAGTTCTTCTCATTACGCGTTTAAAAGTACCGTTATCCTTTTTCAACTTTAAAAACAAAATGGCAAACATACACGTCTAAACGTAAGCGATTACTTGTGCTAACAACATAAGCTGTGTCATACGCCCATTGCAATCCAATGCCCTTTCCCATGGACCTCCTACGACCCGACTCATCAACAAAAGCCCAGTGCTAGTAGTACTTTTTAAACTACAGCAGGTAATAGATTAAAAGTCTTTCAAGGTCTGGCTAATTTTCAAGTATTAACATGCTGCGCCGTGCTGTTTCAATCTCTGCGTTACTATAAATATGTTGACAAGAACACTCTTAGAGATAAAAACTGCATCTCTCACATACTAGTTAATGTTACTAAAACAAACGTTCATGCTTCTACATTAATTTTCAGGCTTAATTCGGAATTATGCAAACACAAGCTCGTGGTATAGCTTGTCAGGAACGGTCCGTACTTCGGCGCTGTGGTAGTAAATTACAATAAAGACCTTCTTCTCTAGAGAAGAATATTATCTTTAAAATTTTAAAGACATTTGAAGTATTGATGTAAAGCTTCGTCCGCCAAATGTATGTTACGTACCTTAATGGTGGTCGGTCCCATTTTATATTAGAACTAAAAAAACTTTGACATTCTCAGCTTCAAAATTAGTAAATAGTTGGAGTGATAATTTAAAAAACGACACACAACGGCCAACCGTGCACTTATAAACAAAAAGCACCTTTTCATTAGACGTTTCTAAACGAAACTCGATGAGATGAAGACGTACACACATAAAAAATCTTTAACACTATGCATTGAGTGGTAAGGAATTATAATTCAATTGTAATATCTAATCTTTTTACCAACTTAGGTTAAAGGTATATATAGGTATGCTGTATAAATCTAAGTTGGTAAAAAAACTTGTCTCTTCCATAAAAAAAAGTTTTCGCATTGCAATCACTTAACCTTAATTTGCAAACAATGTGTCAAAACTGCCATCAATAATTGCATACTCGATGCATTTTTTGCATCTCTATATGGAATCATTAAAGCATATATTTTTTGCAATAATATCGAATGATGTGCCCTCGGTGCCGTCCGATATCAATTAATACACAACAGATAAACCAGTCATCAATTATTGTTATTTTTTTGTGGGTCGGTTAAAAAAACACGTCATTTCAATAAATTTCATTAGCTGCTATTGAAGTGTGGTTATGATTGACGTGCGGGCAGTCATCCGAATTTGTACTGGCAACTGAGACAGGCACTCGGGTAACCCTCACCTCACGATGACTAAACATACCCTTTCTCTTAAATGTTGATTCATGACCACGAGAGTTAGATTGTTGAATATTTGTGGTTCAATGTACTTATTGGAAGTGCACGTAAAGTACTCAAAAGAGTTTTTTCCTTTTTTTTAGTTGAAATCAGTAGGTATATGAATACTCTTTATTAATTGTTTTATTTAAACTGGTAACTAGTTAAATGTAAAAAAAAAATTTAAAAATCAGAGCATGCGGTGTTTGCTCATAAATGGTTGTACATTTAGAATAAGTATGTGTATGATAATTTAAGTGCATGAAAATAATAAATGTAACAACTGTCAGCAAACCAAATAAATAAATAAATAAACTGTAACGCATACGAAAATCTTAGATCACACATCAAACACGTGGCATAAGAATATTCGAGGAAATAAACAGGACAGTGAACGCGTTATCTGGTTCCCAAACTTAGGTAACGTACCAAATGAATCATTAACTAATCTCACCACAATGGGGTGAGCGTTGGAAGGAAGTGATAAGACACTACAGTACAATGAAGCCAGAAACGAATCATTGTTCATTATCATAAGTATCTTATCACTGCTAGTTACATTAATAGTAAAGTGTTGAACATACAGTTTGACTAAAGATAGACGTTATGTCCGGTAATATTATATACCTATTTACATAGGAGTGTTACACGAAAGCAAAAGTATGAGGTACTGTAAGAAGAGAGTGACTCGATAACAGGCTAGTATTTTACGTGTATAAACATGCATTCACAGAGTTAGAGACATCATTAGGAAGAAGAAGAATAAGACTATTAATTGAATTAAAGTCGCTGGCGTCCGGCAGAAGAAAATTCAATAGCTTTACTGAGTGCTCGGAAAAGTTTTTTAGTGAAAACTTCTTTAGCGGCGCTGGGCACTTTTTAAGATAGGTAAAAAATGATAAACTCGGATCAGATTTCAGGGTCACGTGGACCCTGATCGAAAATGTATGGAAAATGTGTCCGAGTGTAATATATTTAAAAAAAAAAAAATATTACGAGATCGAAAATTGTTAAGACGGAGGTGAGTTTCTTATATTTACAAGTACAGCGTCAGAGAGACATGGAGAGGGAGGGAGGGAGGTCGGAAGGGGTGGAGGAGTGGGGAGAGTGGGGCAAGTGGGAGTAGGGGATCTAGGGAGGGAGAGTGGGGGGAGTGCGAAGAGTGGAATAATGGGAGAGTGCAAGAGGGGCATTGAGGGAGGGAGAGTGGGTGGAGTGGGGTGAGTGGGAGTAGGGAATCTAGGGAGAGAGAGTGGGAGAGTGGGGAGTGTGGGGGCGAGTGGGGAGAGTGGGATAGTAGGAGAGGGGGAGGGAGGGAGGGAGAGTGGGGAGAGTGAATGAGTGAGTGAGTGAGTAGGAGAGTAATGTGACGTTTTAAGTTCGTCGTATCGTTTAAGTTTATACTTCTGTCGGCAGTCCCATGACTGCCTCTTTTTTTTTTATAAGAGAAGATCCTGGGGATTTTGTGTGGGTTGGACCTACAGTGTATATCAGGAGAAGGAGCAAACGAAATTGCTCGAGCATATAGTAGCAGTATAAAATATAATTCAAAAACAAATTATCTAAAAAGAAATATATGCATTACAAATGAGAATTATAATATAACATAGTACAAATTAGTGTGAACAACTTCTAGCTACTTCACCTTAAAGGCAGGTAATTTCTACTTAAATTCTTCAGTTTCTTCTGCGTTAGCAGGAGAGCGGGAGCTGAGCATATTGTGCAATGTGCGCATATTTAGCAAAGACAACACCTTCCATTTGCGTCTATTTTAAAGAATCTTAAGAGTTACTTCTGCCGGTATTATTTGTAATCCTTTTCGTTATATTTTAACATTTTTAAACGGTAAATATGTCTCCCTCTTTTTTGGATTTTTAAAGCTGCTAATGTATAGCCATATATATACTATAAATCTATTAAGGACCATTGTAGCTGGGTTAGGGGTTAAAAAAGGTAAAAAAATATTCTCGTCCAAAACTTGATTTCAAACGCGCCGCCACCGCCTTTTCTTACAGGATGCTCTAATTGAAGCATTATTGTCTATAAAGTGTGCTTATTGCATCAGTTAAGTACTGGCTTATCCTATCTCCTGTAATGGGACTCAGTGTAAATAGCTTAAGTGGGTTAAGTAATTTTTATTAAGTCGCAGGCAAAAATGGCTATGCAATGAATTAAATTGAATAAAAAAACTTATTCATTATGTGAGAATCAAAACCTATCTTTTATGCATTTACTGCAAGACATTATAATCCTGTTTTATATAAACCATAACAAAGAACATTTAATTATCGGTCGTACAAAACAAGACATTTAATTAATACATATAATTCAGTTTAAACTGTCGTTAACTTGTAAAGGGAATCAACAGATTCAAAGTTGGTACTAATTAGTAGAAAAAATATAACTAATAACTATATAACAAACGGTCATGGTACGGTAGAATGTGTAAATGAAACGTGCAGTCACTTCGTCGTTGGAAGTGATACAATGTATGCCATTGATTCCAAACATTCCTAATGAATTTTCGACGTTTTGTCGAACTACACACTCATATTGTTAAAACACGTTTCGGTTCAAACGGCAGCCAGAATAACAATTGTTGACATGAGAGAGTGTCTTTACAGTTTAGAAGAAATACACTAAACTGTCACTCATTACGAAGTGAAAATGGCCAGAACAATTACTTAGCCTTATTAGGCACGTCACGATTTCAACTGATAAATGAACTAATAAATGTATACTTAACCTTCACGTCGTTAGTCTAAGTAGGTGCATACAAAAGCTGTTTAAATATTTCTTCTGATCGGATTACGTTATTATTCGTTATGCAGGTGTCGACCTAATACTAAGTATACAGACCCATTCGCCTCCTTGCAGTCTTGTTACTCAAACTCGCCCCCAATTGTGTGTGTGTGTATGTTAAATATACAATACAAATTGCCATCTATCATTCTAATCATAGAACAGTTCACAAAACTGATGGGAATATATTACAAGTGTTGTATTCTGTAGGTACTATATTTGTGCATCATAAATTTATGCTTACCCACCAATAAATGAGCAAAGATTGAACAATATTCATGTAAAATCTATTTATAATTTTATAGTAGGTCAGTAGAGGTTCGCTTTGTTTTTAAACTACTGGTACTTTATTGTTTAATAACAATTTAGTTTAACTAGTAGTAAGTTAATTTGGTTTTAAATGATAACCAAATAAAACTTTTGAAATATCCCACAAATGAGCAGAAATACCAAGTACAAAAATACCATTAGGCCCCATTTGTTCTCTTTTGCAGCTATCGGGTGAATGAATATGATCTGTCCCACCTGCTTACGTGTGAGCCTTACAAAAAGGCTGTATATGCGTATACCTCGGGAAAGCTTGGCGCACCTCGGTTCATATTTAATGACGTCATTAACTGCAGGAGACAGGAGTCTTGTACCACGCCTCAGGCATCCCATCGCCCTCTTTGTCACTATGATACCTGGGAATTAGCTTCAGGTATGATCTTTATTATTTATTCGAACACGAGTCGATTATTAAAATTTATTTTGAAATTTATGCTCATAATTTCACTACCTAACATAAAATAAACATACCCTACCTGTTTCTGTTCTTAAAATCAAACGGGGCAATGTAAATGGCTTTCATTTTTTTTTCTAATATCCATCAGTTACGTGTGGAAGTTTTTTTTAAAATAATGTTAACATGTTTTTCTAACGAGCCCATGTCAATTCCTTGCAATTGACATGGGCTCATTACAGTCTTGCTTTAAAGTTCACTGCTCAGACTTATGGCTTCGAGAAACCTCTAGATCCTATCAACAGGGATTGTTTGTATTTCCTGCGGTTGCATGATATGCAACCCTAGGTTAATACTTTAGCACCGCATTAGTGGGCCACAAAAGCATAGAATATGCATTGCAGTTTCTTCTGCCTCGCGACAGAATCTTCATATTATTGTGTTCTCGCCCAACTTTAGGTTGATCATATGTTCGTTCAGTTTGCAGTGTTCGGTGAAGATTCATAGGATAGATAGATAGATAGGTACTCTTTATTGCACACCAAAAACACTATTATACAATCTAGAAAATTAATATAAAGTAACAGTACAATGGGCGGTCTTATCGCAGTCTGCGATGTCTTACATATACATATAGGTTTTGTATCTTTGGAGTTCCAGAAGTTCTTTTGACACTTTTTTATCATAGCTCTTTATTAAGGCTTTCGAGTGTCTTAGACCAGTCGTGGTCTTCTAGAGACACTTAAGGCAAGTTTTAATACATATTTTTACAACTACGATTAATAGCGAAGAGTGAAACTAGTATGATAATGATTACTAAAAGACTTACATAGAACAGTTATAAGCATATCTTTTTAGATTTATGCGATTTTAGAACTGCTTAGGCTGTGTAAACTTTGAGCGCAGTGTACTAGTATCAACTTAAAGCAGAAATCGTAAATGCACGTTGATTTTCTTTGTTATGATTAGTAATGACGGGCTATCAAAAATTAGGTACGGTAAATTCTTAAAACCATCCATTAGCTATATATATTAAACATTTTTCCTGTCTTGCCACTAATAAAGGTAGCCCTCAATTTCATGCATCATTTGTAAATTTGCATTACATTAAAATTATTTTTAAACATATGTACATTACATTACTTTCATCTCCAAAAAAGGCAGGTCGTAGAGATATTTTGTTAAGTTAAATAAAAACTGGTAATTTTTAAACTCGACTAACTTTTAAAGATTTATGAAGTACGGGAATCTACACCATCATATTTTAAAAATATAGGTGCATACACTAGCCATGGTCACAAATACGTACCTACATGTATATATAGTATATATATACCTACCATCGTGTTAACTACCGAATTTCAACTTTATATATTTTTAATCTTCAATGTAAATGTATGCATATATAATGTTTTAGTGTCATTTATACCTTTGTGTAGGTGCGCCGTGGCGTGAAGTGTAGGCAGTAGAGATAACCTTTCTAAACAAAAGAATGGAGCATGGCGCAAATATGATAACAGCCGCGATGATAAACTGCGTTACTCAAACTTTAGCCTATATTTTGTTACACAACGCGGCTCCATAAAGTGCATTCCACGGTTATCGCTTCTTTTGTATTCAATTAGCCTAGCATTTAGATTACTGATGCCTTTCACGATGACAGTGGTAACGAGCATGGTCACCTGTCAAAACGTCCAAACAATCAACCACCTAACTCCTTCTACGATCACAATTCAACGGAACTTATTTTAGAAAGATTTAAATGTTTTCAAATACATTGAATAGTACTCACACGTATCTTTTAACGTAGTGATCTGGACGGAGCATTGGAACTGTTCAATTATTTGTGGTTTGAAATTTGGGCAGTCAGAATGATTTATATAATGCTGGTTAAAGTTCCATTTGGGATACATTGTTCAGTCTATTAAAGTCTTTCAGAGTAAGGTAAACTTGGACAACGCGTGATACGATTACACAATGATATATGTACGTTTTGTATCATCACTCTGTGAATGACGTGCATGTATTTATGCTAACGAGAGATGTTTCCTTGTCACACAAGTAGTAAAAAAGCTCATTAAACTTATAACGTAGCTGAAGGGGTTAACAAGAATACTAAAGTGCGACTAACCTTGCTACTACTGAAAAAAATTGACATATGCTACAATACATGTACACCAACTTTTTTGACGTGATAACGTCTTATAAATCGATGAAAGCCGGCTGCACGCACGAAAAAGCATGACTCATTGTCACGTTCCGCCTGAGCCGAGCGTGCAAGCGAGAGCGCGGACCAAGCGATAGAGAGGCACGATCGGCCTAAGCGTACGTTTATTGACATTGATATGATTTCAGTTTAGAAATAAACTACTAAATAACTAATTGTTCGTGATTATATTTAAACAAATTATTTAAATTAGTTTGCAAAAACTGTAAACAATATTTGAAAATTAAAAATTAATGTTTTTAACCAGAGTTTTAAAAATATTGTATTTTCTTATGACGTTATCACGTAAAATTATCGTCCGTAAGCCGACTTTACAGACAACCAATATTTTTATTATTTATTAAGAAAACCAACAACGATAGATACAAGTAAATGATAGAAACACAATAGAATACCTAATAAAGCAAGGCCAATATTTGGTTTTCCTTAATATAACACTGAAGGAATAATACGGTCAATGAACGGACAAAAAGAAAGTCAAATAAAAAATCATGTAAAGAAAGTTAAATTTTAATAAATATTGATAAAACTAGTTAAACTTGTAAATTTTAAAGTCCAATGTCTAATATTAGCGGTCAGCAATGTATTTAACCTTATTGGTTTTTAGGAATTAGATAGGTATATCAGTGACATCGCTGTCCGTTTTACAATTGGCTAAATTACGTAGGTAGTTATTTTTTTAGTTTCAAGAGCGTTGGCTTTAATTTCTGCTTCTCATTACTGTTACATACTTAATACGGAAGGTAAAAAAAGATTAAAGAGTAACGATCATATTTCCTTGCATCTGTGTTAAAATTCATTAAAAGTTTAAATTCTATAATTTACAAAGTTACTTATTTTCTATGTAGTTGGTCTTTGTCGTAATAAAATATTAAACAGGCAGAAAATAAAAATTATTTTACGTAAAATTCGTTCGTTTATAGTAAGATGATAGATAACTGATAAATAAATATCCATAAATTTAAAACACCCCCGACTCGAAAATCCCTTCAACGATTAGATAAGAGCTGATGATCTACAAACGGCTGAACAAATTTTCTTGAATTATATCTAAAAACACTCTCGATCAAGTCACCCTTCAAACAAAAAAAAACGCACTTAAATCGGTCCATTTGTTTGAGAGTTACGATGCCACAGACAGACACACAGACACGTCAAACTTATAACACCCCTCTTTTTGCGTCGGGGGTTAAAAACGAGTATCATTAATGATTTAAAAATCAGTGCAAAGGATTCAATCACAACAATTTTCGAAACATTTTGCGGTCCGAACGTTTGTAAACGCTTACCAACAATCGGACCGTGAGCTTGTTTGCCATCTTAACAGTATAAAAATGATAATATTATAGTTATAGGGTATGTAGTGTAACACGTTATATCCATTGCCTAACATGAATACGTAATGTGTTATACTCGAGTGATTGTCGATTCGACAGGCCAACCGACAAAGATAGGTATCGGACATTACCACAATCCACAACATGGTTTGCGGCATCGAAGATCCAAGTGCTTATACGAGTTCGATTGAATCGAGTAATCAAAGCGCCATGTCTATATCGATTCAACAACTGCTACGGCTATCTATTGGACGATCGATATTTGTTACATTCGAATCGACCAACTTTTATTTGCTATTCTCCAACTCGATTTCTGCTATCGATTTATTCGATTTTCTTTCTTATGTTCTTTCAAATTAAGTTGTTAAAACTCTTAATGATATGAAGTAGAATGTTTGTGAATTGAAAAGTTCAAATTGATTTACTGTCAAAATGGACACAATCGATTCAATGTCAAATGTTTGCGATAGTATTCGACTTTTATATAGTTAACCTTTAAACTGAATGCGTTTGTGTGGTTAACGACTACGCGTTAACACATATGGCAAACTATGCAGCGGGTAACACTGAATACTGATGCCTTAACTGTATAATGATGTATTGAAGATATACAAAGGTGAAGAACGATTACTTCGTTGTAAATGTCTTTCCGTTATGTTTGTGGTATAATATTGTAATGTATAACGTAACTTGTTGTAAATCGATAGTTTACATTATCTACTATTCAAAGAAGTGGGAGTGTTGTCATTGTACCTTCTCTTTTATATGTGTCTTTTACACGTACATACGTGTTGCTTTTAGCAATATGTCTATTACCAATAATTGCAAAGACTTTGAAATCAAAGTTAAAGAGATTTTTCTAACTTTGATTAAGTTTTTATTGAAATAAGTGATAACGTCACAGGAAGTATAACAGTTGACATGATTGATAATGAAATTGATATCATCATGACTATTTAGTATGTAATCAAAATCCTAGTTTCAGTGTAAGACAGCACGGGTGGCGCAATGGTTAGAGTGGTCGCCCCACTACTATACCGCGTCGAGTGTTGTGGGTTCGATTACCACACGGGAAATCTGTGTGGTCCACAAATAGATCCCTAATCTTGGTAATTTTTGTGACTGTAATTTAAATGTTTGTAAAATCCTCGCGACACATGAAACATTCTTAGTCCGGCAGCTGTCCTTAAAAAAGAAAAAAGAAACATAGCTTGTTCCTTAGCTTGATTAACCAAACTAGTAAAACTATTCAGTAAAATTATTCAAGCTCTTACAAACTCATCACTACTCATCAGTGTTGAACTTAAACGATAAAAAGATAAACTATCATTATCAACCTGTTATCCCATTTGGCTGTGTTGACTCTTCCTACGCAAAGATAAGCTTGTTTGCACTGCACGCAAATGGAGGCCTTATTAATTAATATTTACCGTATTTTTACTGTAACCTGTTTTTCCTATCTTTTAATGGAGTGTTACTCTACGATCTATGACATCGGACATTTATATAAAATTGCAACCTTTATGTATGTAAACAAACTTATAATATTATTAAGCTGAAGAGTTTGTTTGTCTGGTTGAACGCGCTAATCTCAGGAACTACTGGTTCGAATTGAAAAATTATTTTAGTGTTGGATAGCCCATTTGTCGAGGAAGGTTATAGGCTATATAACATCACGCTACGACCAATAGGAGCGAAGCAGTAACCGTAAACGCGGGTGAAACTGCGGGGACGGCCAGTTGTGTATATTTTTGTAGACAAAGGTAATTAATGAAGATTCTATCGTTCGTTTACCCACTACTACAGAATCTATATTTGTAGGTAGTTGTTGCTACATCACATCGCTACTCAAAATATTGCTTTTTCATATAAGTAACAAATTGGCACGGTAAATCCCAAAAAAAAAATATTTTTAGCTTCCGTCGCCATTAACGTGTCAAATCTGTTTTTAGTTATGAGCAAAAATGTTTTATTTTTGTCTTTCTATTACTGCTATCTCTGATAATAACCGAATATTTTTAGTACGACTAAAACATTCTATTTATATAGGAGAGCGGAAAAGACAACAGAGAATTTATTTCTTACACTTAAGAAATACTTAAAAAGACGCGTGACGCGTCTTTGGGACACCCGGTTGGAACGACAACGCTATATATAACAATATTTAATAAATTTATTCAGTCCATTAAATATTTTTTGATACAATACAGCTATTTGAATGAAATTGTACCAACATATTGTAAAGATAGTAAAAACTCGAAATCAAAATTGTGCCATGACGTGTGAAAGTTGCCTGAACTAATATATGGATAATTAGATATACAATTATGTATTTACGGGAATTAACGCGATTACCGCATAATTATATCATGGAACGCGAAAGTTTAAAAGCTAGTATTATTCGTATACAAAAGTAGTACCGCGCAGAATCCACAGATGGCGTAAATAATATAAATCAACTTGCGATCAGCATTTTTCGTTGCGCTAACACTTTTTTCTCGCTAGCCCTCATCCGCTGAGCGTCTGAAGTGTGAAGTGCGATTTTTAGAAGGAACTTCATTCCAATATCAAAAATATGGTGATATAAAAAAAGGCCATGGATCTCTTTTCAATTTAATTCTTATTCTGACTATTGCATTGCGAATCTTATGTTAAACTATAAAATGATATTCATAAATATTACTATCACCAAATAGTCAATAGAGTTGCAGACCATGAATATTCACAAAACAGATTAAAAATCTAATATAGAAAGCAATCACAGAGCTGGCACTGTGACGCTAGAAAGAAATATTATCCTATTTAACAGTCGAAAAAACGGAGAAGGTTCTCAAGTCAACCCGAATATTTTTCTGAAGTGAAAACTTCATTACGCGCGTTGTGCACTTTTGGTATGGGGAAAAAGCACTGAACTCGCACCGTCACGCTAATAATATATATATAGATCCACTAAAGGGCGCTAATCTAAACATTGAGTTCTGTCAGCTCCTTATTAATTAATCTTTAAAAATATAATTACTTCAATAAAGTACTTATTGTGTGCGCAATTCATATGGCAAAATAAACAAAAACATTATTGTAATTAAGGTGAAAATTATAACGACTTTAGTGCTCAATAGCGAAAACCTTAATTCAAAATTTCTTCCGAACGTATGTCAGTTTGATGGATGTCACTAGTAGATGTCATCACTTTCTTCCACAGATCAAATAAATGATCGTTCCTTTGATCTGAGCTCTCTTCAAAAATGAACACTTCTGACAATTACTTATTAACAATTTTTTAAGTGAACATTTCTTTAGGCACGTTGGGCACTTTTGGTATGGGCAAAAAGCACTGAACTCGCTTGACCGCCACCCTCAGATGACGGATGTGTGTGTACCCGTATATGTATATATGTATATGTATTCTCACTTCTGACGTGCAGTCCTACAACTGACAGAGTTCTTTTTTTATTTAACATTATAATGTCTTCCAAGCAAGAGAGTGATGTAAGAGAATATTGCATGTCTATTTTAGATATGTGCCGTTGACGTTGACACAATAGTTGACGTTGAGGACTGTATCACGACATTTTTCAACTTGCACTGCGCGTGTTTTTTTGTTTCATTATTTCAATACACAAATAACAAAGATTTAGGGTTTGATCTCGTTATAAAGATAATCAAATAGTACCATAAGGTACTGACAATAATATTAGTAACTCACCACACGAGATATTTAATTTTAGCAAAATAAATTTAGAATTTTTTAAACGTTATCTAATATATTAACGTAAATGATCCGTTCAAGATCCGCCAAAAAGTAATGGATACGGATACGGATACAGATCTTTTATCTCCCTCGGATATCCGCGGATACGGATACGGATATCCGGAACATCACTAGTATAGTAGTATATTTAGCCCCGTTAAAAAGAAAAATACGAAAGTTCTTAATTTATAAAAGCCGAACGTATTCATATCACATGTACATATACGAGCATTAATAACATTATGGACAAATTCCAACTCTGCAAATAAATACAGTCATTTTACTCGTATCCAGGAAAGCGTAATTACGAGTTCCGTCTTGCCATATTTAGCTACCGACAAATTCTAACAAAGAGGAATTCGGTTAATACGGTACGAGTTAATTACCAAGTTAATGTTATGATTACAGTATTCACTTATAAGTTATTCTCTACAACTATTCATGATGTTAGTTACTTTCTGCTGTTAATATACTAATAATGATATCTGATAAGAGAGGTTTATGTTTACTTGTTATATAAATACTTAATAAAAGACCATAAAGATAAAGAAGAAGAGAGAAAGAGAATAATACCTTATAAAAATTTTAATCAATCATTCAATGGATTTACGGTCTTTACATTGTTTTTCAAACATTTTATTACTAGTGACTATTTTAATCATTCCTCAAACCTAGGTTTGATTTTCTTTAATTGTTATTACTTTATGTAAACTGACAACAGTAGCGGAAAAACGGATATTCACAAAATAAGAACGGTTATAACGTGTAACGGTAATATTTTAATAAAGTTCCTTTATTGCCCACAAAACATTCCGATGTAACGAACATTAATCCAATGAGTTTAGAGAAAACCAATTATATGTTCACGAACAGTAGTGGACAGGCACTTTCAATTTAAATTTAACATCAGACGCACTCCGTAGTAAAAAATCTCATCTCGAACAAACGCTATAGAATCTTGTATAATTGAAAGATTTATACTTTCTAAACAAATAAGAATATGAAAAAACCTTAGATGAGCTCGGAAGTAAAGACTCACGTAGCCAATCTTCGTATGAAAAAGACAAGTAGATATGAAAAACAAATTGTAGAAATCTTAAATTTTTTTGGATGTATATTAATAAACCAGTTGTTTATGTACATGCTTTCGATTGGCTAGGTTTACTGTTTAAAAACATATTTAGCCTTTACTACTGTAGTGTCAGTTGATCCCGTTACCGAACTATAGATATTATTATGTACCTTCAACTACTAAAGTCAAAATTGAATTGTTTATAGTTGATCTCATCTTGTCAAGGCAATGGTGCGTAATTTCAGTCTGGAAAAAGCAACCGGATGACTCTTAGTATTTGAGTTCCTGAGGCAATTTGGAAACTTTTTAGTACAGTGCCTCATAACTAGAGATCGGATAATCGGATGCATATTTACCTAAAGTTATTTTTTGGCTAACAAATTATGGAAGCGGCTTTTTAGGATATTTTTATTAAAAATAAAATCCCGGTATTCCGGGATCACATTACTTATCGGATGTATATTTACTAGTTAAATTTTAATTTCCCATTGGAGTATGTGTGTATGTAAGGCGTAAGAGAAATGGTGGTGTGGTAAATAAGAAAACATAAACTAATATAAATTTATTAATTCATTAAGGACATCTTACACAATATTTTTATGTTGTACACACAGAAAATACACAGAGGAGAAATTTGCAGCACTTTGGGCAATATACATAAATAATTGTCATACAAGAATGAATTTCGCTCAAGTTATTGTGTTGCTTTTCTTACAAGTGGCCATGAGAAGATGACATGACATGCAAAGACTCACTTGGAATGGTTCTATCTTGATTTTTACAGTTACATATGTATTTTTAAAATAACCACGAAAATTGGGGTTTTTAACTTTTGACCACGGTATGTTGCACATAATGAGAAAATGAATCATGTCAATATAAAAGTCATTTGGTGCTGCTACTTGAATTCCTCGAAGTTTTTTGTGATTGATAAATGATTGATGCCGATTCGAAATGGTTTTCTTCGCTTTTAATGTCGTTTCACATTTCGTACAGCTTACAGTTCCGGTTGATGGGTCGTAAAACATCTCTTGGTGATTTCGTAGCCATGACTGAGCTTTGTCTTCTGTGAATACCTGTGAAGTAAAAAAGATCATACTTTGATGGTTTGAAAAGATGGGTCAAAATACAGTATCACATCACAACACAACACAGCGCATTGTTTTAAAACTTCCTGAAATACTGCAAATCTGTTTAAACAATAGTCCCTTAATGCAACAACCAACATACCTGCCGAAAGTACCATTACTCAGGTACATTTGACTTTACTAAGAGTTTATTTATTATATTATACAAATTTTCTCACTATAATCCAAATCAGATTTCCAGCTAAATACAAGTAGGTACAATGTTTTTAAATGATTTTGTAAAAAGAAATAATTCTTACCTTGCTAATAAAAGAAATAAGAGGTCCAAGCCGCAGAGCAGGTAAATCCAGAATTCGTGGCACAAAGTCGTTGTTTCAAGCAAAACCAAAATCCAAATCACAATACAAATCAGAAATCGTTGTTCAATAGCCAAGTAGGTAATTGAAGAAATGAGAAAAAACTTAAGAAACACCCGAACGCATAGCAAGCACAGCGACGAGTGTAGTTGTATTGTCGCGTAGCCCGATTTGACACTTGTTACAACGCAATAAGGTTGTTTTTGCTTAGTCAAAAATCACTGACAATAAAAGTAGGAAAAGCAACCATATTAGGTTGTAACAGGGCGACTGTCATTTGTGTCAAACTGGGTTTATTATATCTCAAAATATACACTTAAATTTGAATTTCCCGGAATCGCGAGATTTTGTTGATAAAAAAGTGCTTTCCATAATAGCCAACATCTCAACTTTAGGTAAATATGCATCCGAATATCCGATCTCTACTCATAACCCAAAAATTTACTTTGACTGTTCGGTATTTATAATAGTGATTTCAGAAGGTTTTCGGTTTATAAAAATATTTTTGAGGTTATGTATTGCATTTAAATGATTCGGTTTGAACAGTTTATCTAGGCAAATTTTCTTTGTCATTGTCTTGCGTACCTTCTTCACAAGTTGATATGATTGCTATTTCGAGTCTAATGTTGGACTTAACCGCTGGAGTTATGCTAATAAATTAATACAAGTGTTATTAAAAACATCGCTAACAAACGGAATCAAAACACGAACTCAAACATTTGCTTTATGAGCATCCATATGAAGTAATTAACCACTACTTAAGATCGCTGACATACATAAGATTACGACTCAAATCTGGCAACTGTATATAAACAAAATTTATTATACGTTTGTAAGAACATAATTATCCGATCAATAAATTTATCTTATCACACAACCTTGCGGCAAAGGCCTCCAATCGATCTCAGCGCGACATAAACACGCCATGAACTTATCTGCAGCGGCAGATAAAGCTTAATGGTCATCAAACACTTTAATATATTGTATTGAAGTTCATGCTATAAAAGTGATAAAATGTCTTGGGCGCATCCAGTTTACTTTAACCATGCTCCGCAGTTTTATAAGCGTTAAATTTATATTATTGCTACTCTGCTCCTATGAGGCGTAGCGTGATGCTATATGCTATACGAACTGAATTCCTCAATTAAAATGATATTTTCAAATAAGACTTAAAGAGCGAAATTAGTTCATTGAAACAAAAGAGCTTTTCAGGTTTATAGTAAAAGAAACCTGTAATAAGCCTGGATAGATTTTTAGTCCAGTCGGGATAGACATAAAAATAGCCTTAAATTTAAAAAATTAGGGGACGCGATTTTTTTTAAACGGGGGGGGGGGGGTGGTTGGAAGTCTACATTTCGATTTTCGGGGCAAGTCCGCCATTGGATTCGCCGCCATCTTGATTTGAAGTTCAATTTTTTAGTTTTTTTGAAATAACTCGTTATTTTCAAATTTAGAGCAAAAATGGTAGTATCCAAAGTTGTTGCAAATCGATCGTGGAGTAAAAAAAGTGCGAGAACCAAAGTTGAAGGAAATAAAATTCCACCCATTACAATTTTTTGAGTTATACTATTAAGTTTATCAAAAAAATCGTAATGAGTGGAATTTTATTTCCTTCAACTTTGGTTCTCGCACTTTTTTTACTCCACGATCAATACGATTTTTTTGATAAACTTGATAGTATAACTCTGCAAATATTAATCCTAGCGTAAAAATGATAATGACCAAACTTGTGGGAAATTAAATTTTCAATAACTTTGATTACTACCATTTTCGCTTTAAAGTTGCAAATTAACGAGTTATTTCAGAAAAACGAAAAAATTGAACTTCAAATCAAGATGGCAGCGAATCCAATGGCGGGCTTGCCCCGAAAATCGAAATATAGACTTAGAACCACCCCCTCCCCCCGACGTTTAAAAAAAAAATCGCGTCCCCTAATTTTTTCTATTTAAATGTCTATCCCGACTGGACTATTTTATCGTGACATAATGTAAGGCGACTTCATGGATGACGTAGCGCTTTAAGTCGATTCGCCTAGCTAACAGATTCTTGCAGTAATACTCGACGGCAGCTAGCAAAAGATAGTTCGAAAAGTTCGTTTACTTTGAAACCGTTACTTCTATGATTGTAATGTTCCCCCGCATTACAGTTAGTATTCTCTTATCCGGGAGTTATATTTTTTAATCTACATTTAGTATTGTTGTTGCGGTTAAGTAACCGATGCAACTTTGCAATAATATTCTGTCTTTCTGACTAATTTTTTAAAAATAATGATGTTTTAAATCCATTTGATAGTAAGGATCATCCTTGCTGGTGCTATATTCAATTCACAACACAACACAACAGATTTGATATACCTACTTAAAATTAAAAAAAAAACACCAACACAACAGAGCAAAACGATATTTACTCGATTAACTGTGTTAAAAAAAAATATTAGAGATATTCTTAATCACAACTATTCATTTATGGTAATTTTGCCAGTTTTTCGCCGTTTTATGATAAAATTGTTAAAAAATAATATTCCTGAAAGTGCCGAGTGGAGAGGCTACTCTTTGGCCACTAACGCCAACTGTCGGGCCTTAAGTCCTTTCTAACTAGTTCTTGGTCATTATGCTGTAATTTGCCAAACATATGTAATTCCTCCTCTAATAGGTTTTATTATCAATTAAAATCGAATACTAAAAATCAACAAAGTTATTGTTATGATTTATGTATCACAATTGCACAATCTTCAAATATAAAAAATGATGTTTAAAAATAATAGTATAAGAAATTAAAAACTGAAATCACCTAAGTTGTTTTTGAATTTATTTTCCTCTAAAGTTCGATTTGAATTGATGAAATTTTCCTTGAAATTTATTATTACTAAATATAAAACCATAAATTAGCGGCAGAGAACCATATGATTGCCTAAAATTATGAGTATCTATCTATCTAATTATACGGCCAGTACACTTAATTATACAATATCAAAGTTATCATTCATTTCAATCAAAATATAACAAATTTAACTCATGTCCACCACACAGTATAACAATATTTAAGTACTCACCAAACGATTGACAACTTTGTAACTAAATCGGTAAAAGACTTGAACACACAACATTTTTCGTTGTTTAAACTTTCGGATTTGATTTTGACTTTCGGACCCCAGTGACGAAGCAATGCGATCATTGTAATGCTATAAATTTAGGATAACGTAAAGTTCATTCGGATGAACAAAAAAGAAGTTGACTTTTAAATGACTGAGGCATTATTTTCTTAATTAATGGCCAAAACTAAGCATCGGCCGAAAACGGAAGGAGGCCGGAAAACCGGCAGTTTTTAAACAAACTGCGATAAACACTCCCTAAATCTAGATTAAATTTATCACTAAAAATTCAGGTAGCCTTTTCCTACACGTAGTACCTGTACCTACCTAAGGGGTTATTTCATAAACCTTCTTAAGAAAAAATACAAGAATTGAGCGAATCTTGTTGAAGAGATGAATTTAAGAATATTTTTATGAGCATAAATCATTAGATTTCATCCAACACGTCCCTTTCCCAAAAGTTTGTCTCAAGCAGAGTGGAGAGCAATCTGAGTAAAATTCAAAATAGCCTCACGTGCTTGGGACATGTAAATCTACTTACACTCGTGTGTTGACTACTAACTGCCTTACTCAGATACACTATCACGTTAAATGTACTTATACTCGTACATATTTTACTACGAAAATATCTTGGGTGTAGTTTTGATATAAGAGGTGTGTAATTGTCAATATGTACATTTGCAATGAGCTTTATTTGAGTATTTCGCAAACCTGCCAACAATTTGAGAGCTAATAAAACACAAGCGCTTTATATGTAATATAGTCGAGCGCAAAATACACTCGCGCGAGATGTGCCAAGTTTATTTAAAAATCCTCTTATGTGGTTATTTTAGAAATTCATAGCAACCGCATGTCAACAGAGTATTGCTACAAATGAATTTACCTTTACTATGAAAATATTCGATTTTGTGTGCTTTTCTTCAAGATTAATTACTAATGGAACCCTTTCAAATTATAGCGCAATGAAAATCCACACCAAAAATAAACCTTCCTTGTATATGTACAAACAGCTCTTATCATACAAAATAAAATTACGAAAAACAGAATAATCTATATTGATATTGTTACGAGAATGTAATGTTCATGTTTAGTCTATCACATCACAAATCATCAACTATGAAAACACGCCAAACAATGTAGGGTAGAGGTTAATTTCCCATCGATACATTGTAAGGAATGACGTTGCGAAACACACGACCTCCCACTAACCCCTTGTTAATAATACTTCAATATCTTTCACTTAAACAACCAATAGATTTATGAGATTTAAGATAATTCATATGTTTTTGTATGATATGACGTGGCCCCAGTAGCCTGCCTTGTAACATTGCGTTAATGTGTCTATAAAACCAAGAAATTTTAGGATTTTTAGTGTTGGCAAAGTATTTTGAGATACTTTTATGCTGAATCAGCATTATAGACCATCCATTAATTATCTATGCTTAATATTATAAAGCGAAGAATTTGTTTGTTTGTGTGCTTGAACGCGCTGATCTCAGGAACTACTGGTTCGAATTGAAAAATTATTTTAGTGTTGGATAGCCTATTTATCGAGGAAGGCTATAGGCTATATAACATCACGCTACGACCAATAGGAGCGGAACAGTGATCATAAATGCAGGTGAAACTGCGGGAACGGCTAGTATATAATATATAGCAATACGGTTTTAAACAGTCCAGTCAAGGCAGTGCCTGTCAAAGCGGTACTTTCTGTAGAATTTTGTATGAAATAGTGAGTCATGATGTCATTCCCAATTATTGCCAAATCATTTTCTGTTAATATATGGTTTAACAAAAAAAATTTAAACTTGAAAACAGTAACGAATATAGTTTTTCAGTCTAGTTTCGTACTTTTTAGATCACTTTTATTTTTTCGTAGTTGGGTTAATTTTTTAAACTTACTTTTTTTTACGTAGTGCAGTGTATGTGCATTTAATATAATCGAACACGTTTGATTTCAGGTTAACTAATTCATACGAAAATAGATATACAGTTTAGCGGATAAATAATAAATTGTTATTCAATTTTACTTATGAAATTAGTTCTACAAATGTTATTTATTAACTTCCGTTTTCCGTATAAGAAACATAAAGTAACTTACTATAAGTCTATTAAAAAAGGGCAATTAATAAATATGGGTTCTCAAACTAATAAATGTGTTCAAATAAAAGAAATGGTCGTGTTTATTTGCTTTTATTATGATAGTCACCATGAAATAAATCAAGCTATTAATCATTCGTGACTACGTAAGCATTGATTCCATTTTCTCAGTAAAGCGACACGACACACATAACTCCCATAAGTATAAAGTAGATAGTGCTTGACCGTTTGTTCATAATTATTTTCATTAATATTGTAATCGACACAACTAATTTCTAAGAAAAATGTTAAGTAAACACCGTAAAAAAACTGAACTTATATGTATACAAACAACTAGTATGTACCTATTGGTGGTTCACATATTTTATAGAAATGAAAGACACAAGAATTAAATTAATTAAAAGAATGTCGTTAAACGACATTTTAATCTCGTAAATTTTAACAAAAAATCTCAGTATATATATGTATCTACATATTTGTGGGTAGTGGAAGTAACGCAACCTATCTAATCGAGCTAATACATCACGTTGTGGAGACGGACGGCGTCTGGCGGCGAGATAGTCAAACGTAATGTATAGTATGCTTTATTAATATTCATAGAGCCCCATTTGTTAATATACACACGGCTGACAGCTCAATTTCACTTGGAATAGCAAGCACACACTTCTTTCTCATACAAACGTTCCCGTCCAATTATATCATACTATATATTGGTACATTTATCGTGCTCAATTAGAATTACTAATTACACGTATTTATATTTCAACACTTTTGTATAACTAATGGTTATGACACGAATTCATATTTCGTTTAAGTTTTTTTTTTATTATTTTTAGTTTTACCAAAACATTCACAGTCAATTATATTGGTCAAATTACTTTATATCAGCAAGCAATTTCAATAATATTACTATGTGTCATTCATTACTGTCACTCTGTGTATAACAAACCGTTGCAACACACTCAGTGTGCCCACTGCTCAATGAAGTGTCATCGTGCTAAGTGCACTTAAGGGCATACCTTCCATATATCGTTGAGTAACTGGTAACACTGCAAGTGGCACCGTTCAGTTAGTTATAAGTTTTCGGTATTAAAAATTAATTTTATCATTGTTGTCGTTTAATTAGCATTAAACAGTGTTATAAGATTTATACATATTTTCTTTATAGAAATATATTGGTCTATTTGTTACCTGGCCTGTTGGTGTAATGGTTACAGTAACCCTGACTGTTAAGCCAGAGGTTGTGGGTTCGATTCCCACCTAGGACAAATAATTGTGTGATGGGCACGATAATTTGTTCTGTGTCTGGGTGTAATTTATCTATAATATGTATATATTTAGAAATATATAAGTATGTTTATCAGCAGTCTGGTTACCACAGTACAGGCTCTGCCTAGTTTGGGATTAGACGTGTAGAGTTATTATTATGTTTATTTAAATCCATTAATATTTATTTACATTGCTCTCAAATTATTTAATTCAAAATTGTGGAATAATTCAATAATTGCACGGTCAACAAAAATTCATCAGGTAAAACAAGCTTTGCTGTTATATCTTTTTTTTAACTTCACAGTCATTACAATAAAAACTCGTCTTCCTATGATACGACCTACATAGCTGGAAATTTCATCAATATGACCGCATTTTTAGCAGGGCGTTTAATAGATTTTTTTGCGTTACAAATCGAATCTAAAGTATACAATTCCAATTTCCCACCACGTTTACATTGTAACTACTTAGAGTAAATCTCTTTTAGCAATAATAAAAAAATGATGTTTCAAGAATGCATAGCTCATCAGAATATACTTCATTCTATATTAAAGAGAGAAGTAGCTTTTTATCACAATCCAAAGCAATTTCTCAGTGGTTCACTTTTTAATTGCTTTTTTGGGCATAACAATCGGCGAAGTCGGCGCAGACAGCGGGTGGCCGCCGGCCTCTTTGCCTTACATATAATTATAATTATTCCATTAACTTGTACCTTTGCAATTATAACGTAAATTCCATCTCATACTAGTCGAACGTTGTGAAACTTATAATTCCTGCGTCTTAAGGAATGTCAGTCGTTAAAATAATAAACATCAAGCTAATAAATGATCGCCAATCCCATTTTTTAAGTGGCAGCTGAAAATCGAAAGCTAACAAAATTAAACGGCACATAAAATCAAAAAACAAAAGTTAAAAAACGCCGAAATCTTTGTCGCGTCATTAAAATAAATAAATGACTGTCGATTACGACAAAACCTAACGATGCAAAAAATAAACTAAATTTTTTAAGAATCATATTATAAACAAAGATAAATTCGTACCGCCCGCCGCCGCCGTATGACGTCGAATCACCACCCGCCCTTAACAAAATTTATGTCAATATAAAAAAGCCTAATCCAATGCGGGACAGTACTAAGACAACAGAGCAGAATCAATTTCAAACCAGCAATGTAGCATAGTACAAAAAACCTTTCTTTATTGATGGGTGCGCCATACGGCGAGGATCTGCAACATTTAACATTTGTTATTTTTCTAATTCCCTGTGGCGTGGGATCAGGGATTATAAACATTTTTTTATTGGACCGATTAGAAAACCCGTTGTAATTAAAATCAATTTACAAATAATAGGAGCTATGAATAATTTAGAGATCGTTCGCTGTCATTACAGTATAGATTGGGGTTTTATTGACCTTATTATTTATTTATTTAGGCCTTCGTTTCTACTCGAGCTCTAGTCAATTACCTTATAATGTGTATCTATATAACGCGGCTATATAAACGTAAGACCACGTGGGAAATTGGTTGCTATCTAAATTCAAAGGTTGACTATCTCTGATATAATAGAATTTAAATTCAAAGCCGCACAAAAACAATGTTTGCGGTGAACATATTTTTTTTCTAAAAACGAAATTCCGCCAATCCGCACTCGAGCGCAGGTAGCGATCGAAATTTAAAACTGTTTGTATTTCCGAAAAAAAAACACGTACAACAATAGTGTGTTTACCTGACGCCGATTATAATAAGGTACAAGAAATATGACGACATTCATATGTTGTTTTATGTTGTCTATCCGATGAAAAAATAGTAGTCTTCGACGTGTTTGGTGAGTGAATTATTCGTTATTAGTTGTTTAGTCGGGTCGTTAGAAATACGTTTACAATTTGTGGATATGGCGGTTTTTTGACGATCGTTCGGCCGAAAAAGGAGTTTCTGCGTCGGTTGGCATTTTGAATTGGATTAACTACAATTAGAGGTATTAGGCATGTTGCATGAGGAAATCAATGAAGTGAGAGATAGGGGCACTTTTTATAAAGTAGAATTCTTTAAACTCCATTTCTCTTTGAAACATTTAAGCTTACTTTGTAAGCTTGTGTAAATGTTTGCTGTTAATACTCTTTTCATGCTAAAAATCTCTGCTACAGTATAAAACGAACTAAATGTTCAAATCCGTACCTACCCTTAAGCTTCTATTCACACGATTCACAGGTCATGCATGTCCATACTAAGTCGAAGCTCAGCTCTCATTAGTCGAAGGCCGGTTGGACACCGGCTTCGCTCCACACAGTAAATGATAATAATGAGCCGTTATTATTACCCTACACTCCTATATAATTATTAACTTTTTTCCGACGTTTCCGTCCAAATTACACATATGCCAACGTGTACTGGCTACGTCTAGCCGGTCAGTTGTTACGTGCCGTTACACGCATAATTACCAAAATAAGATGTTTATTAATGTTTATAGAACAAGATTTAAATTAATCAACAGTATAATAACTCTATTTGATTGGCTATCGCTTTCGCGGAACGGTTGATTCCACTGCCGGTTTTTTTGTATCATTGGTCAGATATCTTGATTAATGAACTTCGATAGTCATAAGATAATCTTTTTGCAATGGGTGGCCTCGTGGTAGCTTTATAAAGATAAACCATAGACGTTGGTAGCAATGGTGACGTCAAAGTAACATCATAACTAATGTTTTGATTAGGTACTAACTATTCCTGCGGTAGAATCTTCTTAATAATAAAATAATCTAGTTGTGCCTTTAAAAACTTCTGATACTTAATGGCAAATGTACATAAATAGGGACTATTTACCTTTAGCCATAGTACCTATACAACTTTTTTTATAAAATAAATTGTTGATAAAAGACGTAAATGCCTTGAGCAATAAAACCTTTTGAAGACATAAAAAGTTAAAAAACGATACGTAACGCTTAAATAAAATAACATATAAAATTGATATCGCGTTTTGCGAACAAGATAACACTGTCATAAACTCAATGAGCAGTCAATTAGGCACAAGGACCTCTTTAACTTATTTCTCATGTAATCATAAAATCGTATAAAATTCACGCTTTATTAAGTTCGTAATCGTGTAGGTGACATGTTTATAAATTTAATATCATCATATATTGTCGTTGTAACCAGTCTGCTATGGAACCAATATGAGCATTGGTTGGTACTAATGTGCCAAGTCACAGTTATGTCGATTTTAATGTGCATCGTTATATCTTTCTGACCTATGTTATTTTGCACATTATTAGCTACGGTTTTATTCGTATTCGATTTGGCTAAACATGACATTTTACGGATCGATATCCTATATGATTTCCGTAACAGCAGACGATATAATATCTGTTATCTTCTAGCTTATGTTTGATTTATTTTTTAACTATTAGGATTTTTATTTAAAACCTCTATTTTCAATTACCTCGATTCAGAGGTTGATCAATAAGAATAATATCACTGCAAAACATATTATTGAAATACAATATAAATCATTTGCTTTAAAGCTCATAATTACGTAGACTTATTTCTGAAAAGGGCGACGATAATGTCAAAGTCGACAAACGAATCAGTGCGAAGACCAACGTTACCGAAGAAATGGTATTTCTTCCATTATAGTGTTTGATGTATTTTTTTTATGTTATTTGACGTTAGGTTTCAATAATTTGTCTATTCTAGTAACGTAAAAGTATCGTGTAGTAAATGTTTGAGACTATACAGTAAAATCATGTTTTAAAGAGTGCATAAAATCGCTGAGAATTTTGGTGAGACCCTAAATGCCGGCCATTCAAGTGATGGATGAAAACTAAAAGAAAGGTAACAGACCTTTCGACGTCTTCAAAAGTTTACTGACACTGACAGTCTGACCAAAATATTGCCAAGATCTTGATAAATAGTATAATTCTCCGGTTACACCGACCAGAGGCCACTCATCGCTAACAAAAGAGTTTTGAGATATTACACGAATGGTCAAATGTTAATAAATTCTGTCTCCATAACAACATTATTAACGACACGGCTGACTGAATACTCGAAATGTTTATGCAATGTATTGCACTTTGTGCCGCATAAAGCACTTACGAATAATCAAATTTGATTCGGCATACATTAATCACTTTAACACATTTACATTGCGGCCATTGCGATTACAAGCGATTAATGAAAGCGGACAGAGCGAAAACGTATGATTAATTGTATCAAGTGTGAGTCCCAATCAAAATAATTACAATCATCGTGCCTTCCAGGACCATTGTTTGATGCTGAGCTGAATGCGTTGCGTTGTTTGGTTTTTTGTCAAGCCGTTATCTAATATCTAATTTCTACCGTTAGACCACACGTGTAATAGCATTGTATAAGTGGTATTTAGATCTTTTAATGCGGATCTTAGCTGTAGGTATTTGTAGAGATATACAGATCTCCGTTCTTGGGGTTGTGATTATTCAAAATTATATGTATTATATATTACAGGTATTTTTGAATTGTCAGGAGTAGTAGTTAGTCAAAGTCAGCCGTAAAGCTAGTTGTTCCAATACGTAGACACTCTTTATCAACATATTTTTTACAAGTCTCTGGTAACATTGCTTATATTACGTGCAAATAAATTATATATTTATTATAGTATTAACTATAAAGTTGGTCTAGACCGTTGAGGACATATCTTAATAGCACCAACTGTAGACAGTCTACAGTTCTACAGTCTATGTACACTTAACCAGTTTAAATCAGATCAATTCCGACATACGGCCTCATCGATAGCCTCGGTGAGGTTGTGATACCTTACCGAGGCATTAGAAGTTTTGTTTTTAGGAAATACAAGTGAGGGACGCTTTTGATTTATTATTGAATCATTCGAGCTAAAAATAAACACAAAATTAAATATCTAACATCGTTGCCCAATTATAAAACTTAGTTTTCCTGTTATTACTTCGTAAAAAAAGTTTTATAGCAGGAATTTAAATGTTTCAGTGATGCTGTAATCGATTGCTTCGATTAGTTACGTAACGTTCACTGCTTTGGAACACTTTTGTATTTATGAGTTCAAACATCAGGTCATGATCCTGACGGTACCTAACTAAAAAACTTTTAATTAAAAATGACAGTTACAAACGAACTCGTCAATGCAATAAAATTGTTTAGTGACAACGAAGTTACTTTAAATGTTAATAAATTAAAAAGCAAAGAACTAACATCAAATGTTGAGCTGGTTATATTACTATTATGTATTACTATTACTACTATTTATTAACTATCCTACTAATAATATAAACGGGAAAGTTTATGAGGATGTATGGATGTTTGTTACTCTTTCACGCAAACACTACTGAACCGATAGCGATGAAACTTGGTATGTAGATAGCTAAAGACCTGAATTAACACTTTATCCCAATATTCTATATAGCTCGAGCAGGTCAGGATCGCATACCTGTTCTTTTAACCCTGGCTGTAGCCAAGAAGGCCGAGCCCTCTCACTCTAATTCACTTTCTATCATACCTAAATTAAACCACAAGATATTTTGAAAATATTGTTATTATTTAATATATTAATGTTATTAAAAAAATTTGTTTAGTTTGTATGTCATACATCGCCTTACATGAACCCATATAAACTTATTTTAATAAGATTTACTTATATACAAGGCTTCCAGTTAATTTTATAAATCTAATCAACGCCGCTCAAACTGTAAATTGGGATCTTTCTCTTCTTTCTACCTGCCATAATTATACGTAACCGTTTTTATTATACCGCTAAAGTAGGTAAACGATATGGCGCTTAAGTAACAAAAACATGGTAAAGTCATGAGTCTGGCTCTTACTTGACGATTTTTCCTTTGTAACGACACAACAACCCTTAAAGATTCTGGTCGCTCTATCTCTTATATGTATAGCTACTTAATAGAACCCTTTTTGCATATGCGCATGTTACCTAAATCGAATTTTTGTTTTGGCGATTTCGAAAAAAAACATCGCTAGGGATCACGTTTATATTGTCATACCCATGTCAATTATCAGGCGATACCCGCATTATTGATTGATTATATTATTATCTGTAACGAATATAGGCGCTACCCTCGACTCGTCGGACTCTTCACTACTTCCCCTTGTCAGAGAGACGAGCCTTTGACAAGGGGAAGTAGTGAAGAGTTAAGGATAGAAGTTTATTTCTCTGTAGAGACTTGGTGGTCAATTGTATGCTTCTGTTTATGGGTAGCTACGCAAAAAATATATTAGCGTTGCGAAATAACTAACTAAATTGGATTTCTCTAAGGTTTCTTACATAAATTTTAAGAAATCTTATAATTTCGACTAATCCTTATGTCCATCTGTCAATCCATATGCCATACTTGTTTACACGTAATCTATTGGCACTATATTGGTAATTTCGGAAGGTAAATATTTTCTTTGAAGCTATAAAATGGTGTTGAAGAATTAAATAAACAAAAACTTTTTAACAATAGTCACTATATACATACAACTACTATATAAGCAAGCTGTATAAAATATTGTTGGATATTATAAATGTTGAAAATGTGTCAGTCTATTTGTAAAAATAGTTAAGTAAGCAAAGTAAAAATAATATTCTAGGACATGCTACACACCCCTAAGGCAGCAGGTTCTAGAATACGCATAACAAACACACACACGGAAAACCAAATGTATCTACTTGGATTCCTTTTTTGTAAATAAATACAAATTATATATGGAAACACTTAGACCGTGGTTCCTAATATTCCATTACATTGATTTAAAGTCAAACAGATATTGAAACCAACTTATTATTAACTCTGAACTCTAACCGTGAAAGTTCTTCCCGAGCAATATTTTTCTTAAGCTTTATAATGTAAGAGTACTAAAGGTCGACACTGATGTGTTGTGTAACATCGCGATCAACTTTGATGTTGTGTTTGAAGACTTTGAAGCGTGAATTTCGTTCGTTGTGTAATATCAAAATCTAATGTTGGGTGACCTTTGTCCGTAGCGATGGACATATACCCTATCCAATCTCGTAATATCTATGTTATAACAATAATTTACTGTAACGAAGTGTTCGAGCACTTATTTAAGAAGTGTGTTGATTGTATGGATTTTGTTATTCAAAGTCATACAGTTGTGACCATAAGCACGTTGAGTAACTTGGTACATGGCAAAATGTAGTTTTCTAGTAAGGTCAATTTAGACATTCAAGGTTACAATGATTCGCATAAAGCTCAAAATTATTACGGATGTTGGGAACACCATTATAAATTAAATGTGAAAAGTCGCCATCGATCCAAAATCTGCAAAAAAAGTTATTTAAGTTAAAGTTCGCAAAATTAGTTTTTTCATTTGCGTTTTGCATGAGGTTTTCAGCCAAGCGGTAAGTTTTGTCATTAAAAAAGTTAGACAAAAATTGGAGATCACGCACTTTAAGTAAATAAACAGTTTTTTTTTATGTATGAACTGTTGGGTACAAATTACTGAATTAACTACATTAGTTCATTAGCTATTCAAAAAGGTACAGATGTTAGTAAAAATACACCTGGTTGATTTATAACACTGTTAAAAAAGCAGGAACCCGTTTTGCTGGAAATGCTCTACATAGTTTTACAGTGCACATGTGTACATTGTGTAGTTTTTTGTTTGTCTTATGACGCTGCCTTGCACAGGGATGTTATAATATCACTGAAAAGAAATACAATTGCCTTCAATTGCCAAAAGGTCAGTTAGTATCAGGTATCTTCTGACCTCGAATAACTATTTTCAGATACAGGATCGATGGGGACTTTTCACATTTCATTTTTTATAATGGTTTTCCCAATATTCGTACCTATTTCCAGCTCTATGTGAGTTATTGTAACCTTACAACTACGTTTTGAGCTAACTTGACCGGACTATTTGTTTTTATAGATTTCTTGGACAAATGAGTTCATTTGTTATTTATTTCTTTATTTGTTTTTATAATTAAAGTGATTTCACACATTACGTACCTACAGTTGTACGTAATGTGTAAAATCACTTTAATTATAACAGTTATTTAAAAAAAATTTGATGGTTATTTTTTTCTTAGATGCGTTTGGAGGCTATGGGTTCGCACAACCCGTAATTCTTATCAACAACTTAACTCACTCACTCATTCGCTTGCTATTTTTCAAGAAAATGAGGTCGCTAGAAATTGTGAACAAGACCCATCCGGATTGATACTTTCAATCGCATCTTACGGTAGTGCATCAAGTTCAAGCTATTCCGTGGCATACTTAAGACTTCCCACTTTCAAGACATAGATTTAAGCCACGTACCGCCTAATTGAATTTGTTATTTAAGTTGCAAGGAAAGTTATGCCACTGGGTTACCAATTCCAAGAGAAATACTGAATCCACGAAGTATTCTTACCGTAACCTTCACACACCCATGATCAGTTCATTATCTTTCAATTCCATGAATCACAATCGTGAGAAAAATATGGCTTCCGACAACGGCATTCGTTCCATCTAACGTATTGTCGAGAGGTAACTAGACAATAAAATCATAAATAATCAAAGCGAATCGTTTATGTGCGATTTATCTTAATGACTTCATTGCGGAAGTCTATCAGTATAGGCACGACTGACTTCGCTACTGTATTAATTAGATTGTGATTTTTAATATATTTAAATGTCAGAGAAGGTTTTGCCAGAGTAGAGAAATATGTTGAGAATTAAAAACCAAGACAAGACAAGTGTGAGTCTGACTCGCGCACCGTGGGTTCCGTAAGCAAACGAACTTGTCTTTGGATAGGACGTTCATGTCGGAAATCGATTCTTGAAGATTTATCTAAAATATACCCTCAATATCTCAATATTTCCCATACATCTATGTACGACAAAGTCAATTTGCCAACCGCAGAACATAAGTTTGTAATCACAAAAAAAGTACGGAACACTAAAAATTTTAAAATAAATATATTATTATCGAAATGTTTTAAGCCACTTGATCTGCTGCTAATGCTAATCAGGTTGGTTGTTTTAAGTAGAACAATTATTTTTATTAAAAACACATATCCTAATGCAAGCCAATGAGATTTAGCTTATACCTAGCTATACGCATATATAATAAAATAAACAAAACTCTGCTCATTAATCCACTGGCAAAAAAGGACGTCAAAATTAAAATTAAATCATGGCTACTAACACTAGACTACACACAAACAGAAAACTTGTTAAAATGAATATGCGCACACACACACACACACACTCGCACACACACGCACACACACTCTTAACTGCATTTTTATTGTATAGCTTGTATAACAAAATGGGTGAAGACACTGTCTCCTGTAACACAGGTTATCACCTACCACAGGAGGCAGGGTTCCAATGTATTGCAACAATGGCTATGTAAAATAGATGAATTATTAAATAAAATTTAAAAAAAAAGAATAATATTTTTTAGGATGTAGACCTATTATGTTATAAAACACTAAAGCTGTTTTTATTTACTTCTCTACGGCTTACGTCCCGTCTATATGGATTTTTTGAGAAAAACATATTGCAATCTGTGAGAAAACTTGTCTTGCATTCCAAAAAGTATGACATTAAAGTTTGAAGTTATATGAACCGCACAGGGCACAAAGTTTCTTGCTTCGACGTGTTATGGTAAAACCCTTGATGATTTCAGCAAGGCTTGCGTTGACACAAAGTAGGCGGTTGCCCATAGCCAATCGTAAAAATATCTTAAGATCACAAACAATTGAAATACTAGTTCAGTCTGTTGAGCACACCGAGCTCAACACCACGGTAATGTTATCTATACAGTATTGTGACTCGGCCCTGTCCTTGAAATAATTACCTACAGCCGGGCCGTACGTACACACGCGATAGGGCAGCCCATAATTTCATCTACCTACTTGAGTTTCTATCTAGTTTTGTGATTGTAAATATTATAATTTATTTTTCATTTAAAAAAGTTAAATTCGTTGTGAATGAAATGTTCCAATAATAATACATGTCCTATTTTTTGATTAGTACATTTAATAAAAAAACACTAAATCTTACTAGGTACCTACCATTTACTCTCATAATCATTTCATAAAAATATTTCATCTAATCCAAAAATATTTGTAAGTAGCTAAATACATAAAGTAAATAGATAGCTTAGCCTAGGAAACTACCTACTAGTTTTTTTTAACGCGAGCGTTGGTTGGTCACTCCTGTTTTGTCACCCTATCTACTTATTTATTTATTAATCCAGGTATTTTACTCAGTGGAAAAAGCAAAACATTATAATATATAAATAATGTGGGCGAGCCATGCTTCGGCACGTATGGGCCGGCTCGACTCCGCCCGTTACCACGGCCTCACAGAAAACCGGCCGTGAAGCAATGATTGCATTGCATTGCATTTCGCCGCGTGAGTGAGGTTACCGGAGGCCCTAAGCCTTCCCTCTCCCTTATTCCTGTCCTTCCCCCCTCCCCCCTCTTCCCACTCTTCCCCCCTCCCCCTCTTCTCCTACTCCCACCTTAAAGGGCGACAACGCACTTGTGACTCTCGAGTTGCAGGTGCCCATGGGCGGCGGTAGTAATTTACCATCAGGTGACCCGTCTGGTCGTTTGCCCCCTATACCATAAAAAAAAAATAATAATAATAATAATTAAAAAAAGAAAGAAATTACGTACTAGTAGGTGTATAAAAATTATTTTATAATCTTACCGACTTTCCAGGTAATTTAAAAAATGTTATCTCTAGGTGCGTTTTTGAAGAATTCAAGCAACCAAAAACAGCACAGTATAGTCTATAATTGCTCTTTGCCATTTGCTTAAAAAACCATCACACCGTTCGTTCATCACTGCGGTGCATTCGCGACAATCGCGACTGTTTGTGTACCGAGTGTATACCGAACTAGAGGCGTATAGGTATGTCTCGCGATCCGACCGTTTGTATGAAGGTACAATACTGTATAGATAGTATTACCGTGTCAACACTCATCCACGTTGCTTCCTTCGCCTATGACAGGCCGGCCCATCACGAGATTTAGGATTGCCATTAACGTTTACGTACAGCATTCTCCATCTATCGGCAAAGGGATAGAATTTATTTCAGTAACTTGCGAACGTAGTCTGTTGCATCTTACAATCCGACATAAATACAAATAAATTAGTGCCTTTTATTACATTAATATCCCCTCCAAGAAGGGCTATAAGACATGTAGATAGTAATGCTTTTTAATTACCTCTCATTTCTTGTAACTGCGACGGGCCTGCACCCAAGGAGGCGGAGCGTCATGCCTCTGTGGTTATGTATGGCGGACAATGGTATTTTTATTTCCGCATGTCACATCAAAAACACCGCGTCCATATTTTAAATGCAAGGAGTCTGCTGTCTAGATGAGAAAGTTTACTGTCTAGATAAAAAACACAAATTGTCGATGTTATCTACAACATTTTTATTTGTTTATAATCGAAACTTAATATTTTTTTATTTTTCTATTTTTATTATTGTAAAATTCATTTAAGATAGTATTTATAAAATCATAAACAATAAATGATTATAAAAAAACAATATTTCAATGTCCTAGAGTATTTCTGTGCAATAGTTTCATTATGATCAGATCAGAGGTTAATCGTGAAAAAGTAATAAATCGACAAAGTTCGAGAGACATTTATAATACAAATCCGAATATATAATAATCTTGCGATTACGTACCTGTTGCGTAATATATAAGCCCACACATTAACTATAATCGCTACTATAACTAAAACATTTTGAACGCCAAAATTAATTAGTTATATCAATCCCAATCCTGTTAGTTCGTTAGAGAAATACTAAAATATAATGGTAATAAATTATACTTAGACTCCGACAGTGTCCGCTATAATACATTCATACGTCGTGTGGGTGTTTGACAAGTTTAGCAAAGATTTAGACGTTAGTCTACGGAATGTCAAAACAAGACGACTTATACACAAATCAATTATAGAATCTTTGATTTGTATATTAAGAAGTCGTATATGGAGCGAAAGCGATAATACTTATGTTAAAGCTATTAAGGCATTGGCTTATTTATTTATTCATTACACAAACAATATAAAATAACTTATATAACAATAAGAATATAACTCTTTAAAAAAAAACCGACTTCAACAAAAAACTATTCCATAAAAGATTTAAATATGGTTTTCTCGTGGATGCCATTGTCAGAACTGGACCAAATTGAAATGGGACCACACGAGAAGCACCAGCTTTCAAATAAAAAAAAAAACATCAAAATCGGTTCACCCAGTCGAAAGTTCTGAGGGAACAAACATTAAAAAAAACATACAGTCGAATTGAGAACCTCCTCCTTTTTTGAAGTCGGTTAAAAACATGTAATAGACTAATAAGGCATTATAGAAAAATTAGAAATTAAGAACATATCAAAAATATTAAATATTTATGATTTGATCATCAAAGATCATCCAAACGTATAATATAAATAGTATTGAAACGTCAATATTAAATGATTTATTAAATTATTGAAAATATCTTTTACCAAAGTCATTAATAGCATAAAAGCACCCATCACATCAGCACAAATGCTTTAAGTTTCGATCTAAATTTGAATGGGAACGTGCACAACGATGGCTCTGCTACCTGGTGGCGCAAATCCCAATCTTTTACGAAAACAGTACTTGACATTGGGACTTCACGTTATTAAATAATTACATTAAAATAGTGAAAAATAACATTTAAGTGAAGTACAGTACAAGTAAGGGAAAATGTATTGTTGCATGTCTGGATGCTCGAACACTTTAAAGAAAAATAAAAATAAGTCAAATGGTATAAAATTCTATTACTACCTACTTACTTTCCATGGTTATGTGATAAACAACATAAGTGGATAAATACAGTAAAAAAACATATATGTAAGTATGAGCTTTAAAAACATTAAGAAATTGCCAATAATGTTATTTGTAAATAGTTTAGTTTCGTATGTAGTAGTACTACTACGTGAAAACTGGGTTCGGAAAATACTTTTCAGTTATTTTGACATGATAAACGTTAGAAATTTTCGTTTGAGCTACAATTTTGTCAGCTATTACTGCATTTTCATGATTCCTAACTGTTTCTTCTGACGATCATTTCCAAAATCTATATTTCAGAATTTTAATCATAATAATAATAAAAACGATTTAAATATAATTTAAACATTGACGGCAACACGAAAACCGTTCTAAAAAGTTTCTTTTTTTCACCACTGTAGCTCTCGTGTCGATTTGTGCTGCCACCTATAGTTTGTGCACGTTCCCTATAAACAATTGATTTATTTCGAGAGGAAGTCTATTGAATAGTGGTACTGAATTATAATAAGCGCTATGTTTCACCACATTTAGTGTAGGTGCAATCATGGAAGGCATGTCTTTTTTTCTTGTCCTTTGGCCTAATACTCTAACCTCACTACTTTCATACTTAATATGTTTTTTTTTGTGACCAAAACCATCGTATATGTACAGACTAGGCACCGTTAAGGTGTTTAAATATCTAAAATATTACTTACGTTACTGCTGCTCTATACAAATCATTGGCCTTATAGCTCTTTTTTGGCAATAAAGGCTCTAAGAATATTATAGCTGCCTCCCCAAAATAGAATGCTGTAGCTTAGTTTATATTCAACTAAGCGAAGTAAACTGTTCTGAGTGGTTCTAAGCTTACAAGAATACATAACAGGTGGAGTAAATACCAGCTTCTATATTAGAAAATGTATTTTTCTAATTCGAAAAGCAATTCAATGTATCCCTAGGAATTTAACTTTATCAACTGTGTATAATTTATTAGTATTAAGATTGTTTTTTTTTTCCTAGATTTAAAGCAAATCAAGTTTGATTTCTTTGCATTTAGAAGCAGTTAATGTTCACCATGAGTGAAGGTGCTCTAAAAATGCATTAACTCTTTGGTTTAGGTTAGTTATATTATAATGACAGAATAGCATTCGTAGCTTATCTAGTTCCAAGTAAATAGCTGATGCAGCGTAATGGCGAAGGCATTGGACTTGCTATCGAGTGGTTGCCTGTTTGAATCCTACCCAGTGTAATACCAACATGAACCCACTCCCAATACAAATATTAAGCTTTTTAGTTGGATGGGTTAAAATAATACTAGCAATTAGTTGCCCACGTTATATAATCCCATAGTATTCTTTATAAAAAATCGCATACCAATACCAACAACGGAACATAATACCAATCACTGAAACAGATACAAATGATAATTTATATATTCGTCTAAACTGAAATATACTAACTAGTAATATAATGAATGCTTTAGTGAGTTTGTTAATTTGTTACGCTTTCACGTCTTAACTACTCGAACGAATGTCATGAAATTTGGTAATCGCGTTGTCTAGGGTTGAAAAAAAGACATTTTTGTGCCGAAAAAAATTCCTATCTGTTCCAGAAGGATAGAAAAATGACTTTAACGCAAGCGAAGCTGCGGGCAAAAGCTAGTTATTATTATATAACGACGTATAATTTCTGTAGAACTTGTTTTTAACCCAAATAGTTAATATTTGTACTGAGGAACGACATAAAGCTTTGTAGAGATTTTTTATCTGTTGGAATGTTCGAGATTAGCGCAAAACTTCTGAATGGGTTTTAACAAATTTCGCATTTTAAGCACATAAATGAATTGAAAAGATTGAAGTTTTAATCTGGGTTTTTGGTTATAAAACGAACATGACATTTTAGCAAAAAAATTTCTTTGTCATAATCGAATTTCCGTGGGAGGCACGGATTCTCCAGCCCAGGCCATAACTCATCTAAACTTCGTTCTATAAAGCAATTTCGAAAATAGAACAAGAGTTTTTGCCCCGTTCGACCACCAGTCGTCGAAAAACAACAATTAATATAAATAAAAAAATCTACAGCCAGTGTTTCAATTCAATCGAGGGGCGTGATCGTTTTACATTCAAGGGGAGGATATCTTTCGAAATCATTAGTCGTGGAATGCCATGGAAAGTGAACATGGCCCATAATAATTTTCGGTGCCCTTCGTCCGGCATCGTGGGCGGATATAACCTTTGTCTTTACTAATAAAAGGGAAAAAGAATATCCAAACGTCAATTCAAAATATTTATTTGCGCGCCGTTCAATATGCGCTGCATGTAATTTCATCGACATTGTACGAGTCCCATGTTATTGTCCAACAGAGTGATGTATTAACGACAAGCAAGTTTCATTATTCAAAATTATGTTCCAAGAGACTTAAGGGTTGTATTTTATCAAAGGAGACCAAAACGAATTTAATCACCGGGCTACATGAGCCTAATACGCGGAATTACCGATCAAAGACCTTTTTATTTAATACTGTTTGTTATTTTTGGCAATCATCGGTACAATTTAATTAATTATCCTTTATTTTCGAACGGTGTCGATAAAATTAAACGGTTTTAATCTACAAAAATATTTATTCTCCAGTTAGTGAGTCATTTTATTAAGGTTCACAAATAAATGAATAACAGCTCTATAAAGAATCAGGTTTTCTGTTTGCTTTATGTATTCACAAGCGTAGTCGACGGTCTGTCGTAATACGTAACAATACGAGCGGCTTTTATCACTAAAACCGCCAATTAAAGTTGTTCTTGTAAGGTAGGCTCCCATTCATGGGGTTATTACTCGAAATGTCTTGTTAGTATAATGACACCATAATATCATTAGTGCTTTTATGGTTGTATTCATAAAGTCGTGTATGTGTTCATACTTAAAGTGCATCGTATAACCCTTGTTCCGGATAAGATAAACTAAAACGTGAAATCTTTTTTCCAAACAGCTTTCCCTTTAATTGACTATGGATACTTAAAAACCTATTTAAGGTTTTTAAAACGAATCGTTATCCTGATCATAAACTAAATGGAACCGAATTTTGGATGAACGTAATGGTTTTACGACTAAGCATGCCTACATTTAAGTTAAAAAATACTTTAAATCATTGTGGCTACTTTAGGCTCATTTAACCTTCCCATAAATCCTTAATATGTTCGAAATAACGATAGCAAAATATATTTAGTACCGAGACCGACTTTATTCATGGCCATTTGCATTATGAAGCTAATAAAAAAACATATAAAAAGAACATAAGCATCACTATTTTTTCTCCTGAAAGGGTAAGCAGGATTTGTAGGGTTGCGCCATTTCACTAGCACTAACATATAGCATATTATACAAAGGCGGTGGTGAGAGTATATTTTTGAAAAAGCTATTATCAAACGACATGTAATCGAATCTACATTACAACATATCATACATTATCTACCTTACACTCTTCACCAACAAGGTATTTAAAGATTTCGTAAGACTGCGTTTTTCTCACTAAATTTCTAAAAGCAAAATATTTTTAATCAGCGAAACTCTGTTAACTAATTAACATAAAATTATTTAAAAGTTTTAATATAAATTCATGTTAAAATATTAAGTGTCATTCAAAATTTATAACGACGACGCGTTACTTCATATGAACGCAGAACGTAGCAATCATAAACACACTGAATAATATAAGATACCTTCATTTTTAACTAATTATTTAGTCGGTGCTTCTGTACTCATAGAACGCAATAGAAAGAGACATATTATAATGAACACAATTTACATGAATACACTATTATCACATGAGTGATGGACCTCTTATGTAAACGCTTTTTTTAGCTGGCAACACGAATGCAAGTAGTATTTTTTATTGCTTATTATGGAACAAACCGGCTTTGTATTTGACTTTCCGCCTACGGCTACGGCATTTTTGTAAATTATAATTTTACTTAATATACTTGTAGCCCGCTATTCAAATATTTTAATAAAATGTGGGTATAGTTGAATTGGTAATGATATACTTCATTTCTAAACAAATATACCAAAAATTTAAATGTCATCAGAGTGTGGCCTCGTTATAAAATCTAGAAACATAGACAACATCTTTGTTAAATTTTCTTGTATTGTTAAAACAATTCCCAATGGTGCAAGTATGCTTGTGCAATTGTCGTGCGTCCCGTTTATCGGGCGTTGCCAACTTACTACATTTAAAGACAAGCATAAAGCATATCCCATTGAGAAAGTAATGTTTTTATGTTTGCTATCTTTTCACGGATAAACCTATGATCCGATTGAATTGACTTATGGTATGGATGACATATACAGAAATTGAAATATATGGACATATCTACTTGGCATATATCCTACATTTGGCTATTGGCATTTGGCATATACTTCAACTATTGGTGTCATAAACAATGTACATTCTCAAATTTCATAAACGCTGGTAAACAAAGACTGAACACACAACTGAACAATAGACGAAACTCAAAGTACACAGAGAAAGATATACAGTTTCTTCAATATCTCATATTTCTCTACTTCAGAAGACCGCGTAATTTTTTTTTTGCAAATGGATAGGGCCATCAGAGCTCCATGGCGTATAAGAACGCTACAGATGTTCTGAAATCTGTTACTTAGTTTATATTAATATGTGATATGAAGAAAAACGTTGTACTTGTAAAAATTACCACACTTTTATCACCTTTGCAGACATTTCAGTGTTCAACCAAAGATAATTCCAAAGAGGAAGAATAGATTCGAGGAGAGAAAGAATTCTAGAGCATGTTACAAGTATATTCAGGACTTTTTTGTATATGCCTAACTCCCTAAATCTATGGTCTTTCCATATTGATTGAAGATTGAAAACTCGTAATAAGAGTACTGTTGTTGATTTAAAATATATGTTAATGTGAATATCCTAATACAATATACACCTACACGAGGCGCCGACAAGCGACAAGTTTCACTTAGTTTCACGACAATCTGAATTCGTACCGACAAAATCTTTTCGCTACAGTCCGCGCGCTTAATTAAAGTGAACTTCGCAACTGCACCTGGCTTGACAAAGAAGTTTTGTCGCATTTATCTGCAAACAATATTGTAGCCAAGTTTGTTTACTAAATATAAAGCCGAGCCCAGTATGATACAAAAAGTATTTTCAAAGTTGGAGAAAATTTTCTTGTAATTTGTACTGCAATCTGGGTGCAACTTTTCAGTGAGGGGTTTCACAATGCGTTTTGTGTAGATAACTACGTATAACACAAATAAATGGATCACGATAATAGTTACAATTAAAAAAGTTAGTAATTTAATTATAATATATGGATATACTTACTTTATGTTTGCAATGTTCTTAATTTTCTCACATCTCACACACTCTCAAAAGTATCTAAAAACCTTCACAACTAACTTTGACAATGTGACGCGCTATACGTTGTAACTTTTTCATCTTTTCTATCTCCTTTATTTACTCTATGCACTACGTAGCAAAATCACGAAGCTTCCATGAGCAAAACCTACATACATACATATGACTGGCCTGTTGGTCTAGTGGTTAGTGATCCTGACTGCTAAGCCAGAGGTCGTGGGTTCGATTCCCACCCAGGACAAATAATTGTGTGATGAGCACGATAATTTGTTCTGTGTCTGGGTGTAATTTATATATAATATGTATATATTTAGAAATATATAAGTATGTTTATCAGCAGTCTGGTTATCATAGTACAGGCTCTGCCTAGTTTGGGATCAGACGGCCGTGTGTGAGATGTGTCAAGTTATTATTATTATTATATTATTATACAGTGGCGTAACAATAGGGTGGCAGAGCGGGTAAAATGCCACGGGCCCATGGCCCCCCCGGCCCCGACCCCAAGCAAAGCCCTAAGCAAACGAGGCACCAAGAGTGAACTTGTGCCCCATCCGATGAATTAGCCACGGGCCTCAGATGGTATAGTTACGCCACTACATACATATCTTAGATATTAGTAGAGCAATAGCTGTTTACTCACTACTGGAAATATAATCAACGTATATCAGAAGTCATCAGGCACTATAACACTCTTCAAAATATAAGTAGTTGCACCTTAATCTCTTACGCAACATATAACAAAGGCAAGCATTCCCAGATCGGCCAGACAAGGGGACAGATCGTCCGGTATTTATTCGTACATAAAACTGGCCGCGATCACAACAACAATCACGCCACAATAGATGTGACTGTGAGACAACGTCTTGCAGTTTCAGCTTTTGTTTATTGAGGGAAAACTTTTGAGAAATTGGTTGAACCAATACCAACCAAAGATTTCGGTAAAAATTTTAGGATACATTTATAGCATATACCTTTTTTGTCTTTAGACACTTAAAACGTTTTATTAGACATTTTTTCTTACTTCATTACATTTATCTTACATTAAAATTTTGTCTTACTTCTTTAAACTTTTAAAGAGTTCTTACCAATTTAAATGTAATTTTGGTATTAAAAAAATCACTGTAAAAGCCAAAGTTAGCCTTATGATGAAATTATACAATGAGGTTTAGAACTTCAGTGATTGCCTTATTTTTATTAAAAAATACAAAACAAATTCAATTATCAGTATAACACTGAAGGTGTACAATAATTTATTCTGCTTTTGATTTGAAGAAGTGTTTTGTTTCCGCAATGTTTAGTCCACTAACAATATTTCGTAAATGTTCTTATTAACATTTCAACAATCAAAACGTATTTTTTTTTTGTTTTGGGACTGAACATTAAACCCCTTCTTTACGCAGTAGATGAGAATTAGACTACGAGCAGGTAAATGAAAATTAAAATGTATATATGCTAGCTGCGCCACCCGGTTTCACCCACGTAAGTCGCGGTGCCGTGGGAATATCTGGATAAAAAGTAGCCTATGTGTTAATCAAGGTCTCCAGTTATATACATACCAAGTTTCATCGGTTCAGTAGGTTCTGCGTGGAAAAAGTAACAAACATCCTTCCATCCATACATCATCACAAACTTTCACGTTTATAATATTAGTAGGTTTCCTAGCTATGATTACAAAATATGGGGAATTACTGTATTCTATTGCAAATGTATTGCTGATTGATCATCAGTCAAAATAAAGGTCATGACTGTTCGGTATCTACGTTTCAACAGTAAAGAGTCTCGGGGTACGAAAACATTATAACGTTTAATCCTTCATAGTATAATAATAATGAATTTCTTAAAAAATCTCAGCACGCCGCAGCCGTGTCGTAATTTTAAAAAATATATTTAATGTGTTTCCTTCTTATCTTTAATACCTCTCAAGCATAATATTTACTTTGTTATGAAGACATAATTTAGCTTTACGTTTTGTACTCTGTCAAGAAGCTGAAATATATCATTTTTTACGGACAGTAACCTTATGTCATAACTTTCTATAACACGTAAGAGTGCATCGAAATAAAACTAAAATAACAGTAGCCAAAGCTATTAAACGTATTCTGGAGTATTTCCTACCCAATGATATTTACAGCCACTAAATATTACGGTGACTACACAAAAACAACAAATGAATTGCTGTTCATTGAATAGCCATATAATTTTAGCATCCATATTTATATTGATGTTGCAATCACTCCGAGGTTGTTGTAAATCAATTTTACAACGTTTTTGATGATCAAACATAAATTATGACCGTCGACTCGCGTCCGTGCATTGTGAAAATGGCGAATCCGCGGATTCCTCGTTCAGCCTATATTAATAAAATTAAATTATATTTGCTGTTCGGAACGAGCAGTTCCCATTTGCCGTTAACGGACGCAAATGTTAACTTTCCAATAAAAACTTTCGTGAGTGATATTCATGTTTATTAGAGATTATACGGTTTTACTCACGTTTGTATTTCGGGGATGCCCGACTAGTTTCGGACCCGACGGGGGCCCTTTTTGCACACTCTGTGTGACGCCTGACACCGTCGCGGCAGGACGCTTCACTCCTTGAAAAAGGGCCCCCGTCGGGTCCGAAACTAGTCGGGCATCCCCGAAATACAAACGTGAGTAAAACCGTATAATCTCTAATAAACACAAATGTTAACTGTACCCGAGTTATATTGTTTACTCAGAAAATTTAAATAATCGACCGAAAACTACCACATTATGTTTAGTTCCATTACGCACATAACGTTTATCAGTTTCCGAACCCGAAATAAAACTTAAAGAAAAGGGTTTGGTTGCTAAAGTGCTTTCCTTATCGTAATCTAAGAAACAACATACAAATTTGTATTGGAGTTAAATATTTCGATTTATTTGATGTTACACCTACCGTACCTACTTGATTTGGGTTGACAAACAATTGGTTCGAAATAGTGATCAAGAGTAAAATTCGCTTAAAGAACCGCGTTATCGGTCTTTCAAATTGCTCCGGCTTTTAACTTTCGTGTATTTGGTTCAAATCAGGAATCCAAATCAAAATCCCACACTCTTGAGCTTACGACGTTTTAAAAACGTGAACAGTATTACATCAGATACACAAGTAATACTCGCTCCATGCATATCCATACTCGTCAAATTGCCTATAGAATCAATACCTCCCACATAAAATGCTCACGACCGTACAAGCGCCGTGACCAATAAAAAATGATTAGTTCACTGCTTCAATATACGAAGAATTAATATTTGTATACACTTGATCAAAGGTCGTCATATAGCGGTGGTCTATCTCGTTAAAAAAACTGTCAGTTTTTTGCTCCCAACCAAAGACTGCACAATAAAAGTGCCAGAGTGTTCTTACAAACGAGAATTTATGTTCGCTATATGTAAATGAAGTCCGGTGACGGTCGTACTCTAATCTTTTTTGCCGCACAAAACATTGCTGGTTGCGTGCCCGTAATCAAACTGTAATGTAACAGTTTACGCAATGTATACGAGCACTTCTTGCTATCTTCATGAAGTTTTTTGTTCCTACTGATGATTATCTAAGTAGGTATTTATTTTACATGAACAAACGACGTGACTAATTTCAATTGAGCCAAAGCGTAAACTGTTAAAAAAAGATAATAAGAAGTTCAAGTCAAGCATTTCGTCTGACTGTTCCGGAATAAATTATTTCGAGACCTGCTTAAAAGAACTGATGTCTAAATAGTTCCATAAACTTAGTTGACTCTGAGTTAAAAAAAACAAGACCTTACTGATAAAAAGTTGTGTGTCCTTCTCAAACTGTTTTCTACATTCACAATTTCTTTTCTACATTTTATTGATATTGAGTCGGAGGTTTGGTCGGAAACAGGTAACAGGGAAGTAAACAAAGTTACTCTCACACTTGTAATAAGTGAATAAATGTTTGTTCGGATCAGAGTATAAGCTCTAATAAGAACCACTGTTTAGACTACAGCAGTATTTAGATTCTATAGTGTATAACTTCACAATTATTCAGTTGTTCATTGCAATGAATAAATGTTTACGACTTGTTACACTATAAAAAGCATTATTTATGTAAGTATTAGAACTAGGATAATTAATATTCATGCAGTTCCGGAATATTGTCTAAATTAACAGAGGTTACCATTAAATAGGGAACATCGCTAGAGAACATTGGCTTGGTGCATCCAGGGCAACCGAAGAGGGCGGCGTCGCCTCTTTTCTTGTACATTGTGGTTGCTTTCTGCTACTGTCCTGCTGCGGCATGAGTGGCGTGCATTTGGGCCTATTCTATTCCCGTAATCAGCCAAAGTTAAAAGTAGGAAAACTAAGATAGAACGGATTATTTCACCATCTCCGGTTTGTTTTTTGGCTGTGGACAAGTGAATGTGGTAAACACGTCCGTCCGATCCAAACCGTAAACGTCGCTATTTTTACAGCCAATAAGGAAAAAGATATGGTACTGGTATATTTCAAGTGGCCTATCATATTCCTCCTTCTGTATTCTGATAATTGCCTCTTCTCGTTAATTATTAGTAATACCTGCTCCTGTGTCGAGGAATTTAAAAGTCGATAACATAATTTTTAAAAACATTTCCTTGCAAAATAATTTTCAGAAGTGTGACGAAGTGCCCATAATGTTTTTCATGGATAATAAATTTTAGTATAAGATAAGATGGGGTCAAAAAGCCTTGCCTTATGTTGCCGTGGGTAATAAAATAGCAATTAAAAAATTATTGCCACCTAACGACAGTCAATGTAACACTTATAGACAATTTATGAAAGACCTTACCTCTAACGTTGAAACTTACGATCGTTGTCAATAGTCGGTTCATGCATTCTAAAACATATGCCCACTGAAAAATTATAATATAATATATCTATAAACTGAAGTAATTTGTTCACACATTTGTTGTATTATAGTTAGTTTTTCCTCTTTCTAAAATGGGCAGGTTTTACTGTTAAATTGTTTTACCATTTTCTAATTTTCATAAATCTTGTACATAAATTATTTATCCTAGATTCATTAGCGAATTTCTTGTGATTTAAGTTTTTCACCTCGATCAATGTCATTATAATATGGTGCAAAAATCCGTTTTCCTTGATCTGTTACAAAATTTTCTTGAACTTGAATAATTTTACCTTGAACAGAAAATAGGAGGTTTTGACTTAACCCACATCTAAATCGATACACAATACATAAAAATTTATAAAATATGCATTGACTTCCAGTTATAATTCAATTAAATAAACACTTTGCAGACAATAATTTATTATCCAAAATATTTTACTTAAAATTGCTCTCCTGTAAACTTATCAAAATGGCGCTTCAGTCAATTCGCCTAAGACCCCTTGATATGTAAACCTCTAATGTACTTAAAGATTTTAATCGAAAAAGATTGAAACTTTAACAATTTTATTTTAAAATATTTTAAACATGTGTTCACTAACGATCATTACATTCTATAGCACCCCTATACACATATATAGTGTTAGGTGCTCTCTTAATTTTTTTAAAGTAATCAACAATTTCTTGAACTTTAGACCCTCACTACGTTACGTGGTTCTTGCTTAGTGTAAATTTTCTTTGACCTTCTAACATCAAAACCACCCACGTAAATCATTTACTCCTGTCCTGTTTTTGCGAAAAGGCCGCCTTTATATAATGCATTTTATGTATATAACATCTGTTTCTGTATATTTGTGTTCTCTTCTTCTCTATATACATCACATAAATTGCACCCCTGCCATTCTGAATATTTCGTCTGATCATTGAGTTCTCCCCATCTCTTGTATGAAAATTTGAGGACCACTTTACCTCTGGTGTTTACCTAACTTGACCGCGCGTTGACGCATGTGACGATGTCAAGTAGACATCACGCCCGAAGCACACAGCATCGATGCGATTGCTTTCTTCATAGAAAAATGATAAGAAGATTATTCTTTTATTATTAAACTTATGTTAAGATATACATAACAACTACCCCACAATTTATTCTCAGCGTAGCCGCCTTCACAATGATATACTTGAGAAAATTAAGCATAATTTTGCACTCAAATTAATTTCGATATAAGAAAAAATCCAAAAAGTATTCGCATTTTCATGCTATGCAATTTAGTGTTCGTAAATTGGCTGAATGTAATTCAAAAATGCATTCTAGCCATGTCTTTGTTCAATCACTAAAAGGAGCTTGTTTAATGGATTTCCACCATTACTGAGCAAATAATCGTACTGGACTTATAAGGGTGCGCACCCATTACGCCGTCTATTAAAGTATTACTAGTCTATTATGTGGGAAAACAGTCATACAGTTAATAAAGATAAGAAAGTACATAAATTAAAAACTGAAATTAGTTTCATAAAAACGTAAAAACTATAATATAGATAGATTTATAGTAGTAGTTTATTTTAGTATAGTAGTTTATTTTGTAACAGATTAGTCTAAAGAAGGTTTACACCTCGTACTCTAATAAAACATTGTAGATACACACTGAAAGCAAGAGAGCTTTCGTGGCCGAACGATGAAATAGCACTATTTATAGAATTAAGGACAGCGTAGGATATATTATAAAGTATTCACTCTTCTCTTCATTATTAATACCTTCTACAATTAGGTACTGAAGAGAGATATACATATATGTATTATAGTTTTTACGTTTTTATATGTATTTTCGGTTGTAGGTGAATGACGTGTTAAGTTTATTACTCTAAGTAAAAGGCCTTCTTATTTACAGTGAACTAGCGTAAGAGTACATTATCAAATATTCTGGGTTTACCTACCACGTGATAATTCATAAAAAAACGGTAGTTTACTTTTTATTTTATGTTTCAAGTGAAAGAGAATGAAAAGATATTAGGAATGCCTGAACATACTGGTTCTTTTGTTTTCAACTTAACTTACTTAACAAAATTATATCTTCCTTTACACACGATATACGCTTCCCTCTCCGCTCAAGCGGTGTCCGCAGCCTGTGATGCGCCCGCGGCGCGGCGCGGCGGCGCAGTCACGACGTGCCCGTCTCGCTGAACCGCCAATTTGTGGCCGCCCCGTGTTGGTTTTGTTGAAGCCAGCGTCTTCATACCTACATGCGAGGCTTTTTACACTTTTTGCCACCGCAATACACTTAGAATGCACGTGAAAAAATGTTTACGAGGCCAACGTATAATACAAGCGATATGATTCGAATACAATAGAAAATTTGAATTACATTCTTACTAGTATGCAAGTATGAGCTACTATTAACTTGGTCTCAGAGTATTGTATCTACTTTAAATTCACAATGTGCGTACAGACGTAGTCTTATTTATCTCTACCATTAAATAAATTCCAACCTGTAATCTTTTTGAACTTTGGAACACCAAACTGCAGGAAAACTGCACAAAGCTATACTTATTACGATAACTGAAGCTCACGTAACATGAACCAATAATTAATAATTAAGTGCGTAATAACATTACCGAACTGTTCGTCAACTATAACATTTCCAAAACATACATGTTTGCCAGTTCAAGCTGACCTTTGACTGCATGTTAAACCCGCCGCTGGCCACAATTTTATAGCTATTCAACAAGGGGCACTGGGGGTCGACTTATAGTGGTCGACTCTTATAATGACGGGCCCGTCAATCCACCCGTCAGTCAGCGAGTCCAAAGAATGAGTTCATTTCCTTCGAACACGCGAGATACGATTTTTAATTAAGTTTTTGTTAAAAATTCATTAAAGAGCGGCGACGATGGCGCGGGTGGGTCTTCAAGCTCAACTCTACATGCATAAATGAGTATGTAATTAATGAGCGTGGTACGCGGCCTGTTTACTCGTTACAATGTCGAATTTCAAAGGTTACGCAACCATTATTCTACCCGTCAACTTTTTAAATTAAAATTCGACATGAAGAATTTTCTAGATAATCTGTTCGATGCGGTCCTACGAGGGTACATTTAAAATTTAAAACGCGAAACAACGGAGCGTATGAACCGACGAAATGTAAATTCCTACTTATTATACCTGTTCGAATGTCAACTCGAACGGTCAAGTTACTTTTTATTTATAGGAATAATAGTCAATGTGTCAGCACTAAGCGGGAGTCAGTAACGTAACAAATATCGGTTTAGCCACGACCCGACAGGCAACACACTGACGTCTGCAGAGATACTATGCACTGCCATAAATAGACCATTTTATTTGGTTTCCAAGAATAAATGATTGAGTAAGTGTTTTTCCTTATAGATGTTCCATTGCTCGTCATTTTACTTTTTATCTTCGGTTCACAGTAATTATTTACATGCGGATTCATACAATATCCTTTTCCTGTACAGCACGAATGTGTGACCGAAGAACACACAAAGTTATTTTTGGCAATCAGCACCCCGGCGGCTACAGTCACTCTTCAAATGTCTCATGATTATCTCTGGCATGAGGCGTCCATTGCTGATCATAAATACTTCCACAAAGCCATCATCCGATGATTCCCTGCAACTTAGTGCGGGTCCCTAATCAATCTATTGGGAAAACCACGACTTCCATTGAACAGTAGGTAGTCCCAAATTATGCGAAAACCCCACCCTGACAGAGGTTTGTGGTATAAAATGTGTCGTTGTAAATGCGATTATCCATCATCCTCCGCGCCTTTTCCCAACTAAGTTGGAGTCGGCTTTCAGTCTAACTACTATACGGGCGAACTTTGATACTTTACGTGAAGCAACTGCTATCAGACCTCCACTACCCAAGTACTAGGCGATATCGAAGTTCTGTAGTTAGACCAGGTTGTCGGAATTTTTTAGGGCTCCAAATTCCTGTAATGAATGCTACAGATGTTTGTATGGCACCCGGGACCGACGGTTTAACGTGCTCTCCGAGGCACAGAGGGGTCTCAATGTGTTAAGAATGGTCACCCATCCTAGAATGACCTGGCTAGTGTTACTTAACTTTGTAATGTGCTAACCTACTCGGTTACTACTTAGCCACGAGCTCCATTGAACAGTAGGTAGTCCCAAATTATGCGAAGACCCCACCCTGACAGAGGTTTGTGGTATAAAATGTGTCATTGTAAATGCAATTATGCAGTGGCTAATTTAAAAATTCAGGCACTCGGTCTGCCTGTCGACAAGTCTGCCTTTTCAGTTACTTTATTATCCTGGTGAAGCTCCTAGAGCCCAACACAATAAACATTTATATTGTTAGCTCTGATCTTTCCAATTTATATGTAAAAATGATCCACACATTGACATATTTCAACACTTTATAATTCTTTTTTTAATATTTTAATACCCTTAGTAAAACAATGATGATCGCTACACGAAAATCCTCACGACTATATTACTAAGAACATGATTATGGGTCTCGATAAATGTCTACTAATCTCGTTCATCGATTTTGTGGTATACACTTATTATTGCAACCATAAATTCTTCCGCACAAAATAGGTGTCTTAAGGCTTTGAGGCTAGAAAGTAATTTGTCTCCGAGGGATTAAAGGGCTAATATAGCGTTTCAGATATCAAAGACTTTAAATTAATATGTAACCTAATTTTCTATGAGATTGTTTGATATCCGTATTATATTTAGTCGTTAACGATGGCACCGCAGCTGCGACAATGCGTCTGCGCAGTGCATGCGCGCTGTCAGCGCTGGGCGCCGCCGCCATTTGTAAATTTATCTTCAAAGTAAGCTCTTGTCCTAACATATTGCTCGACGAATCGAATCGAGCGTCGCGGAATTGTTTTTTTATAAATAGATATACTCAAACAAAACCGTTTTTAAATTAATACCTATTGCTATTTTTGAAATGGTATTCTATTGTTCACCGTCAGCGATGTTCATTTTCGTTTACTGAAAATACACTTATCTGAACGCTCGACTTGTCGATATGTATTACAAAAATTTAAATAAATAAACTGGGAATACCTATCTTGTCTTTCTCATCATAACACTTGCTTGTGGCTGTCGAGAAAAGTATTCTAAAAGGTGTTTAATTTTGTGGGTAAGTCTTGTGGCTAAGATTTAAAAAAACGCATCACAAATATTAAAACTCAACTGCTGCCTTACAGCTGTACGTTTAGTAAATATCTTTTTGATTGTGATTAAATCTAAATAAGCAATACTCTACATTTAAACAATAAGACATACGTACATGTTTTAGATATCCCACTAATATTATAAATGTGAAATCCATCCATCCATCGAAATCGATGAATCGATGGATGGATGGATGGATGTTTGTTACTCTTTCACGCAAAAACCACTGAACCGATTGCAATGAAACTTGGTATGTAGATAGCTGGAGACCTGGATTAAAACATAGGCTACTTTTTATCCCGATATTCTATCGGGATCAGGACTTACGCGGGTAAAACCGCAGGGCGCTGCTAGTAATTTATAATTACTGACTCTAACTACTGTCGCCTGCGCTACATGTTATTAATCGACCTTTCACCGCCCGTTTCAGAAAGAAAGTGGAAACAACAAGCCAGCTCTCCAGCCAGTTCACCTTACGCTGGATATTAGGAACGAAAAATCTGTGTTTCTTCCTTTAGCTGCCCATTACGCAATACCTGATTAGCTTACATAAACAGTACATTACTTACTTAACATTATAAATGTGAATGTGATTTTGTTTGTTTGCCTTTACCCTTTCACGCTTTAATTAAAATTAAAATTTCATGACGATCGGTCAAGTAGACCGATTGTCATGAAATTTTGCGAATAAGTACGGTACAGAAAGAACATATTTAGGATGCCTTTCACACGGATGTACATGTGAATCTGAATCTTCAGACGTACTGTTCCCGAGTTATAGAAAAAAAAACTTTAGGCTATTGAATGACGGCGGGCGAAGCCCCGGTTAAATCCTAGTAATTTTATAAATAATAGGTAGGTATATATAGTTTAACTGGGCACTAAAACTTGGCCTACAGTCATACAAGTCAATGAAATTGTGATGTTTGGAGATATTTGTCACTGAATGTAATGAAAATATTGGGCATTTACATTTTTGAAAATAAATATATTGATAGTACTTTTAAAAATATGACCAATTTTAAATTAGTATAGCCCTCTAAAGAAGTAAATGAAGGAAATAAAATAGAAAATATATTTTGTAAATCAAGAGAAAACTATATTACAAACAGGAAAATAAGCAAATAACAAATCTCGTTACTCAACACTCTCATACATATTTGCCATCCCATCATATGCCATCATAAGACAACATTTTATTAATTTACTGGTTCTTTTTTACCTCAAGACAATCAAACATTATAATTTTACAGGTTGTTATTCTAAAGAGCTACTTCAAGTTACAATGTTGCATCTATAAGTTATTACCCATTTTCTCTATAAAACTCTCCATAACCGACTGCATATGGTGGTTATATTAATGAATTTCTAGTTAATATTAGTGGTGAATGGTGATGAACAGAGTATAAATAAGTATTAAGTGCCCTTTCTCGGATAAATAGAGTCTATTCAAAGGTTTCCTGTAAGAGCCTTCGTTAAGTCCCCCAATGACGAACATGGAATCGTATTGTGTAGCTTTTTATTATTAAATAAAAAGCCACAAAATACGATAAAAATTATTTAAAAAATATTTATGGCCAAAATGGAATCGCTCGACTGCGACCTTAGACCTTTTATATTTCATAATACTGTTGTTAAACAAGTGCTAGTCGTGATTAAATTGAAATTATACAACCATTCTATCGTCCTTAGAGATGGACAAGTTTCCTTCAGTGCAGTGAAACATTTTTGTTTACAGTTTTACAAAATAATTACATGAATGCCATAAAGAGAGAAGTCTGCCATTTTTATTTAAAAAACCTATTTGTTTGCCTCCAAATTTATTTTGTTATTTTTTTTAATTTTACTCCGAGTTTATAATTTCAAATCACAATATTATGATATCTAGATTGCATACGACAAAACTTATGTATGGAAAGTGTATACAATAACAGTTCAACATATACTGGTCATCTATAAGAAAGAAAACATTTAAAGTTGATGAAATTATGGTCACCGTTCGTCCACCAGGCGATCTCTAGTTTAATTAAATATGACACTTATGATTATGCCACTCTAGGAATAAACTGTCAGAATTTGACTGCACGGATGGCGCAATGGTTTAAGAGGTCACCTCGCCACTACGCCGCGTCGACTATTGTGGGTTCAAAGCCAACAGGGGATCATAATTTGTGTGATCCACAAATATTCGTCCCAAGTCTGGGTGTTCTTTGTGTCCGTTGTTTGAATGTTTATTAAGCCCCCCGCGCCACAGGAATATTCCTAATACGTGAGACGTCTTTAAAAAAAATTGTTAAAAAATATCTAGCTTTTCAAGATTCTATATATATCTAGCACGCCAAATCTTTAGATATTTGGCGTGCTAGATATAACCAGTTTGTGGTCGCAGTAAAAAGGAAGTTAATCAGGTACATTATAAATAATTATGTTAATCTATCACTGCAACTGTACCGACCGTAGTCAAAGACGCCATGTTAGAGAAAAAATCCTAAGTAATATTATAATGCGATTGTGCGTTTGTTTGCAACGCTTTCACGTCTTAACTACACAATGGATCATGGTAGAAGAAAGTGCATAGGGCACTCGTTGTCAGGGGTTGGAAGGAAAGTTCATAGGGCCTTTCATCCAAAAAAAAAAGTACTGCTCGCGAGGGATATCTGAATAGATTGACAAAACTGACTTACTCGAGCTATTGCTTACACTCCGCAATCCATCCGTAAAAGCATTATCCCTTTCCATAAATAGCCTTCCCTTCTTACTTACCTTTCCCTTTCTATAAACTCCCAAATTTCCAATATAATTCCCAAAGTACCCGGTTGACGGCAATAGGCAAATCCCCTATTACAAAAGTTGGACTAAATTATAGTCGGCAAAATTTAGGCGTTTAATATGCCTTTATCTACCCCTTAGGAAATACAGGCGTATGTATGTATGTAAAAGCTAGTAACAAATAATCCTGTGGTGGTACCAGCTCCTCTAGATAAGGTTACCTACGCAGGAACCTTGTTTATAATGTGCTTGTGTGTAATAAACTTAAGCTCCATAGCAACTACAAAACAATGGGGGGACAGCGGGCGGAGAGATAGGGGGTGGCTGCACCCCCCCCCCCCCGCCCCCCGTCCAAACAAAATCAAAGTTTGTCCCCCTACGATGACAAAAACAAATTTTACCCCCCCTCCCCCCGGGCTAAAACCTGGGTACGACCATGCATATCGTATTTGGAAAAACTTTCAGAGACCGCTCTATAATATTACAACGGTCTTTCGTAACGCATTTGTATCTTTAATAAGACAAAAGTAATCTTACCATAACAAAGAAACCAATTTAATTCTAAATTAAAGTGTATTTTAATTTACCCACAAAATTAAATACAAAGCAAGCATGCTTTCTCGGAGAATTTAATTTGCATATTTTAAACACATTTTTAGATGGTTCATTGTACAAATAAATTTGAAACAAAGATTGTATTCGAAATAAGGTACCTATTAAAAACTTAGTTGGAACTTTTACGTATTAGGATTGTCAAATTCTATTACGTAAAACTTCGTGAGGGTGGATGACGTCTGTTTAACTTCCACGCAAAAGGTAATGTACAGATTTTAATAAACTTCTACATTTAATATAGCTTATACATCAGAATAAGATATAGGCTATAATTTGTAAAGATATTTTGTAAGTTGGCCAAACTACAACGAAAAGTAAATCCGAAAAGTTCCAGCCACCTCAGGGTTTGAGCATCTTGGTGAGATAGCTGAACGAAGATAATTTTAGGTTATTCTATTTTCAAATATTTTTAAACCTAAGAGGGTGAAATAGGTCGCTAGTCATTTGAAAAAGGAAATTGATTTCTTTCACTAACAACTAAATAACTACGTCACTCTGATAATTTAACGATAATAACCAATTTCTAATCAATTAATATAACTCAATTAATTTTATTCTAGATACGTACATATAAACTCAACATAAAATTAACATTCAAGAGAGAAAATAGCCAATTTACTGCAAAAACCGGGTCTAAAACGATAAGAAAAGTGATATTAAATTAGCATACTACATTAGTGCTGATATTTAATTACAACATAAAACTGTCTACAGTATTAGTTTAAATAAGTTGTGTGAATATTCATGGCGATATGTTTGTGGTCTTGAGACGGAAGACAATCATTTTGAATAAGACTCACTTCTGACTATTACTGTTTAGATTTATTTAACTCGACGAGATATTCGAACCACGACTTTTATAGTTAGGCTATGGTAAGGATATTGCAAAAATTATTCGAGGCACTGAAAAGTTTGTAACATCTAAATACAACAACAAAAACGAGAGTAAGATTTACACACACATTGTAATATTAATACAAAAGCGTTGGACTTGCAGCGATCATTAAGTGGTATCGAGTTCGAACCACCTGTGCACTACCGACATCTCACTCCTAATACGAGCATTTCGCTTAGCCGAATGGGTTAACAATAATACTAGTAATGTGTAAATCACGTTAGTAGCATTCTTAAAATAAACCTAAACTAACATATCACTGAAAATACAGAAAATTCTAATAGGAGTTTACCGAACAGTTGATCAACAATCTTTCCTACAAGTACGACTAAGAAACAGATATGGGTCGAAGTTCGAAGACGATATTTAAAAATGCAAAATAAGAAAAAAGAGCTTCGAGTGTCAGTCAGGTTCGATTTTGAATAATAAAAAAACAACAATTTCCAGAAGGCTTCAAATACTTTTCCAAAATGTTTGCAAGCCTTGCTGCAAGGTTCAATCACTTGAGTTAGAACGAACGTATTCATATAATTTATTTTCTGGCTACAATCCATTGTGTGACAAATCTCATCCAATAGATTGTGGCCAGAAAATAAAGTACAGAAATTCAAATAAATTACCAACATAAACTTACACACATTTACAAACTTTTGCATTTATTGTTCAGTGAGGCTGATTCAGCGCGCTGAGCTTCAAAAGACCCTTTTAGCCCTATCTCAATCTTGGTATAAGTTCTTAATACTTTTAGGAAAGATAATGAGTGCATCATGGACTTAAGGTGATACATTATAATATTCCGTTGTGTTAGTGACTAATGTACGGGACTTGTGAACCGTGACGTTTAAAATGATGTACTTATAATAAGCACATTATCTTTTAAAAAAAGTATCACCGACTTCAATGCGCCTCAAAATACCCAAATCGCTTTAAGTGTGCCTATAAAATTTGAAGAGTTCCCTCGATTTCTACAAGACCCCATCATCACATCCTGACCCGATGACCATGGGACCACCTGGGAAGCATACCCTTTCAAATAAAAGAAGAATTTTCCAAATCGGTCCAGGCGTCTTTGAGTAATCGGTGAACATACATACAAAAAAAACATACAGTCGAATTGAGAACCTCCTCCTTTTCAGAAGTCGGTTAAAAATAACATGAAGCTGAATGAAAAGGCGTGTATTATTCTGTTAGTATTAGTATATTTTATAATGACAACGTAGGAAGCACAATGTCCTGTGTCATTGTGACCTAATGTCATATTAGTGGAGTCGGACGATAAACATTTTAGAACGTCAGTGTGAATGGACATCGTCGGGATTTATATCTGTTATGTCAGGTTGACCAGGTTTATGGCAGCATTTACTGCACTACACTCCCTGTGTTTATCTGATGACCACACTTTAAGAAAATAAAAGTCTTGCATTACTTCTAAATTACATAACATGAGTATATGTCTATAATTATTTATCCGTATTTTTAATTTTCTCCCGTCCCTGGGCACGAAAGAAAATGTTAATATACACACTTACATCTTGTCTCCCTTCTGGGTAGGCGGACAACAAAGACTGTTAACTTGCTTGTAGTTCTATTGTGTTATAAAAGCGGACTTTATTATAATTTACCTTGGTGATTAACGTAACTTCCTTGATTTTACTTTGGTAAATTCTATTGCTTGCAGCGGTAGCGTGCATATGGTATTTATTGCATTATTATTAAATATATTTTTATTCAAAATATAAACTATTGTGTGTCCAAAAATGTTACAACGCATCGTCACCTCGACAATAGGAAATTATCCAACCATTTAGCATACATACGCAAAGGACGTACAATCTAGGTGCCAGCCCTAAAGAAACGGTCAGTTTTACCTTTGTCCGCAAAAGTACAATGAATGTCTATTTACTTTAATATGTATGTTATATTCTAATGGTGTAAAATACATATGTATAATAAGATGATAATGGTCACCGATAACAGAGAATTTTAATTGCAAATATTACATACCCGGGAGACCAAACTTCGCTCGATAGCGTTTAGTAAAATTGACATATTTTTTGTAAAATTGCGTTTTTACAGGAAATACAACTATGCAGTTGAACTTAAAATGCAAAACTGTATCTGTTTACAAAATTTCATCAATTCAATTTCATTCACCCTTTCTGAGATACCCGAAATATAAATACATACATACAAGAATTACTCGTTTAAAGTAATAAGATATGGACCTAATTTCAAAATAATACTTGCTTTATGGAGTAGACGTTTAAAACAGCACGCTAATTAATGTCAATATCCTGGCAAAAATAATAAATTAATAGTTATGTGTTGAACTTAAATACGAACATTAACATAATTTAAATATTGCATAAAGCTTCCGAATTATTTAATACGCGCGTTTTCAACGCGTCAACATGTGATTGTAATAAAAAGATTCGGTCATTTAAATAAAAGTCCATATACCATTTTTCACAAAGCATGAGTTCGGTGCTAGTTCATTTAATGCAGTTTATTAAAATAAAAATATAACATACAAGAAATGCCAAAAGCATACTACTTACATTTTTTTTCCACATCAAACGATTGATAACGAAAAATTCTGTGCATTTTATATTGACTTCTAATTTGGCATAGGAACGTTTATGTGATAATTGTCGATATAGCATCAATTGTCATGGTAATATTTATGAAATTTTACTAAGCCTTATTGAGTTTAGTTTCATGTAGCATAAGTATGTATTGAATGTATTGACTTTTCAAGTCAATACATTTCGAAAATTAACCTTGTTATATCAATATAACATAATAGACTTCTCAATAACATATAAACACTAGCATTACCCTCAGACATGTAAGTGCTATTATATCATTACTACATATATTATACATTACGCTACATTTTGGTACTTTACACTTCAAAATAACACAATTTCTATGGCACGAAAGAAACCTACAATAAATGTATTTATAGTAAATTTAAACTCAGTATTTACCTTTATAATTATTTAACGAAACAGTCTTTATTTTGTTCGAAATTTACTCCAAATTGCTTATTCTTAATCACAGATTTATTAGGGCATGTGACGTAAGAGAATTTAAAGTCACGTTTAGGACATTATGTATGGTTTACAAAGTACTGCCGATTGGTATTCTTTATTTTAAATCAGGTATGGTATACTATACAATAACTAAATAAACTTTCAAATATTACTATCATTGCTCACCATTAAGACAAACAGAACAAATATTTTTTTTTTTTAAATATACAAATTTAATTAAGAATGAAAAATATTTCATAAATTACATGTAACCTATGCCTTAGAATTCCATTACGTCACTCTCCCGTTCCACTAATACATCACGTGAGGTACTGAATGTGACGTATTTAGTTGATTCAATTTTAAACTGTAACAATAAATAAACTGAAGTAAATATGCCAAGTATTAAAAAGTAATCTAAATAAAGATAGATTAATGTATTTAACTTTATAAACAGAAAGTTTAAAGAGTAATATTTACCTTGAATAAAACCGTCGTTTAGGAGGAACAAAAATTTGAGCACTGCGTGACGTGAACACTTTTTACATTAATATCTTTCAAACTAACCTACTAAAATAAAATGGCGATTGTCAATACCAAATAAAATGTTACGAGAATTCAAATACAGTTTAAAAAGGATTATTATTACAGCTCTTAAAAAATACCCTAGCGTAGTCGGAATTTCCACCACAAAATTTATATTTTATTGATTTTTTCGACCTTTGCTTGCTTATTGTAGAGCGAAAAAAAAAGAATTTAAGTACTAATCTTTAAGTTTCATATTCAAACATCGCGCAAAAAAACGAGGGATTTTTACCTCCAAACTTAGCAAGGAGGTAGTGGGACACGACAAAATCACATAGCATGTTGCCTTGGTTTTAGCAATATTTAACATATTAAGCTATTTCCACAAGTTTTAAATAACACAGTTATTAGGATAATAGCTAATTTATAAGAAAAAAAAATTTACAATTCGGAAAAAGAAATATTCTCTGAATAAATAACTATCAAAGTCACAGGACATGTCAAATCTACAATGATGTATTTTTCTGAAAAATGCCCAGTTAATATTCGATATCGAATTGGACACCTTTGCAGTTAAATAACACAAAGACAGAAAGTGTCACTGTGCACAAACAATAAACAGATACTCTCAATAGGCGGCAATAAAGTGCAAACTTACTCGCACCTTCGTTTCATACCTACTATTTTATGTAAATATCATACACGTTCGTACGAGCCGGACAGAGATATTTTTCACTCGATAGGGTTGCTATTTGCAATTGTAAGAGTGCTTTCAGATGACGGGCGGTGGCCGCGCGTCAATCGCACGTTGGGTTTTTGTTTAGTGTTCACATGGCGAGGTTTGTCGTAGTTCAATTTGAATTCTGTATTCGTCGAAGATGGACCTAAAAATAGCTTCGTGTTTAGTGCTTCTATATCGACGTCAGAAACAGCAACACAAGAAGAGACGGCAATACTGGGTTCATCCACTTTAACATCCAGACTTACTGAAAGCTACTTTATATTCTAAACTTTCAATAAGTCACGAAGTATACAGAGGTATACTTCGTGACTTATTGAAATTCTCTAGTGGAAACATAAGTTTTAAATCATTTTTTTTTTTAATTTCGTAATCATTTTGAAATATACTTTTATTAAAATTTATATTAATTATCAAACGCATTTAATCACAATTAAATGCAAATATTGTTTTTTGAAGTGGATTTCCCATTACGTGACGTGCAACTTTTCTGAAAAGCGCCCAACTAACAAACCGTTTCTTAGCAACCAATGACGGGCAGGTGTTAATAACCTGTTTGCAAATTATATATTTTTAAAATTATTTGCAGTCGTAAATAGGAGTCAGAGGGTGTGATATATATTACCTATAATGTACAAAGTGATGCGCTAAATTTCGTGATAAATTTCGTTCCACTTTATTCACGTTAAGTGCGTTAATTTTATAAATGAATGAAAATCAATTCGGTTTTAATTATTTTTACGTGAAACCACAGTGACAATGATTTTTGTTGATGTTGGATACATTATTTATTTTGACGATAAATAACCAAATTGTTGTTGATTTGCGAAATTTATAAAGTTATAGGGTCGTAAGATGTTTTAAATTCTTTAATTCTTGTTTTAATGTGTTTTTTTTTTAATTTGTTGGTTAGATTGAGTCCCAGCAAACGCAATGACTGTAAAATTCTAATGTTCTAGAAAATAGAGATAAACTTACAATATTTCAGCACTCTAATTATGACAACCCTAAACTTGATGACATATAGTTTGTTTTCAAAGATTCGATATCCAATTTGGTTCAATTATAGTGATACACTACGGTATTCCTGCTGATGAGATCCGTTTTACAAACCTTATAACCCTTTACGGGGATCTCATAAGCAGGAATGCAATATTATGACACAAGTAGTTTTGCTTAACAGAGGTGTTCTGTGATAGAGACTTCCCTCCCTAGTCGGGCGGCTCAAACCCCACCAGAAGGCTGCTCGCCTTACCTCTACCCCATTATTCTATTAAAACAAACAAAAATATTGTGGTGTTTTAAAGACGAATTATAAATGTATCCACTTGAAGAATATAATATATATACAAGCTTTATTCTGTGATCGCATTAAAATCAAAAACTATTTGACCGTATATAAATGTTAATAATGTCAGTTTAATAATCTTCCAATTGCCATCTCATTATATATACATTTTAATCATAGATTCTCATCAACTTAAAATATTTATTTACAAACTAATGTGGAATTTGGCAAACGTTACTGAGATCAGATAACATTCTCTTAGACAGACGACTAAGTTTTACGATGCAGGAGAAATACCTGAATACATTATTTTTGATAAGACACCCCCTTTCTAACGCAAACCCATTAAAGTCAACTTCACGACTACCGGTCAAAACAAACATTGCCTAAATTTTACTGCTTCAATAATGAATACTCGATCGGGTTTCTATCAACCCCTCCGTGTCGGCATCATTCTAGCTATAAAACTAAAATGATATATAAACAGTGACTAAAATAGCCGGCAAAAGCAGTGGTCGTTGTAGCCACCTCAGCCTAATTCCAATAACGAAAACAGTACACAGCGGCTCTCCTATTGTCTAAACGCATTTTTCTCCGAAGTAAAGGGTCAATATTTGCCCTTTCCATGAGCAGCACAAAGCTTAATGTTTGTTTCGACGTTGCACTTCAGATCCTGTGTAAACTCGACGTAACAAATTGTACGGACTAGCAAATCAAAACAATATATTTTAAACTATATTTGTTAGAAATTAGAGTCTATTTTCGGCGTTAGACAACTGCTTGTAGTAAAGACACAAAAAGCATTATAGTTTATGTCCATAGTAGCGTTTAGTAGCTTACGGCGATTCTGCGGTTACATTGTAAAGAAGTTTATAAGAAAATGTACACAACGCCTGCAGTGTTTTCACGATAAACTCAAACGCAGAGTCTATGAAGATATAATTATATTGATATAAGACTTAAGTCAGGGGACGTTTTTATGAATATCTTATTCCTTTAGACTGTTGATGGAATTTCTAAGTGGGTATCTCCTACTAATTCTAACGTTTGTAAGTATCTACATATACACATCAACAAACGTAACAAAATGTATACACATCAACTTTTATGACCTAGAATTCATAAATACACTCGAGAGAGATGAATCCGGGTAAATAATCCACATAAAGATACCTGAAAATCTCGGAAACTAATAATGCTTTGATTAGCTTGGTGAAATAAATTTTGTTTAGTAAGCAATTACGTACTCTTTAAATGAAAGGAATAAAACTTCTTGGTTTTTTTAAAGCTATGCCATCAAAAATGTCAAAATAAAGAAATGTGACTTTTGGAAACGAAACTACGAATTTACTGCATCCGTGTTTGCCTTTGTTTCTATTCTGTTACATAAAAAGGTATTAAAACAAAATCTTCTTTTATGAGAGTTATGTTCTCAGACGAATCAAAACTTATGCTGTATAAGCAGAGAATTTAATTTTCTGAAAACACTATTTATTTCACTAAGCTAGCATTCTTAGTTTTCGAGAATAAATATTCCAGAACAAGACGGTTAAATTCGCGGAGTGTATTAATCAATCAATAAATACTTTTTGTTCCAAAGTCCACCTAATCTTAAGCAGTTACAGGTGTATTTTATAAGTAGTTCTGATTAACCGTGGCCGCGTGGGCTTCTGCAGAATCAACTTCCCACACATCTTATGACCCCCCCCCCCTCATTAAACCAAGGCATGATAAGAAAGAGATTACTATAAAGTATTATTAAGTTATATTTCATCAGTTTTTCGCAAATAACCCACGTGGTTGGTATGGATATTATAAGTTTCATTGTTAAGTAATAAGGGCACTTATCACCCAGGTTTCAAGATTTGGAAATACTGCAGGTTAGTGCAGTTCTTTTGGTGATCCTCGACATTAAGTACGAAAAAACATGCTTCTTAATGAATATCGTGGATTGAATCCCCAAATATTTTATTTTCATCATCAAGAAATCTTTTTTTTTTACGGTATAGGGGGCAAACTAGCAGACGGGTCATCTGATGGTAAATGGCTACCGCCGCCCATGGGCACCTGTAACTCAAGAGTCACAAGTGCGTTGCCGCCCTTTAAGGTGGGAATAGGGGAAGACGGGCGAAGAGCGGGAAGATGGGAGAGGGGGAGGAGAGGGGGGAGCTCTCTCCCCCCTCTCCTCCCCCTCTCCCATCCCATCGAAGGACGGGAATAGGGGAGAGGGAAGGGTTAGGGCCTCCAGTAACCTCACTCACGTGGCGAAAAGCAATGCAACATTGTTTCACTGCCGGTTTTCTGTGAGGCTGTGGTATCGAGCGGAGTCGAGCCGACCCATACGTGCCGAAGCATGGCTCTCCCACATAAAAATCATTGATTTCTTGTACTTTTACATTTCCTAGAGCCATGTCTTTTAATATAAAGGAAAAAGTTGGATATCAATGGGATCAATTTGTTCCCATGCTAATCTAGAAATAAAAGCAAAACACGGTAGTATATTAACTGTTTATCATACCGCCCAAGTTGTAAAGCGGTTCAGGGAAACAGGTTATTTCTGTACAGTGAAGGCTTAAACCAATCTACTTATAAATACCCTGTTTAGTTACTCAATCTCACAATAATTAGGGTTCCCGTACAAGATAAGATTTTATTTTAATAGTGGGGTAGAAGTGGTTATTACTGTACTGAATTAACAAGAACTAGGTGGTTACTAGTTTTTTAACATTGTATTATCGTAGTATTCAACGTGAGAATTCATATTTTTACGTTAACTATGATATCAAATATATAAAAGTCACTCCTCCGAAACGGATTTTAATTTTTTTTTGGAATGAAATTCCTTATGGCGCGTTGCGAAAGGGGGCTAGGCGAAAAATTAAGACCAAAAAGTTGTAACGACACTTTTTTAACTGACTTCAAAAAGGAGGAGGTTCTCAATTCGATTGGTATTTTTTTATTTTTTTTTGCTTATAAGGATTTAGTTTTGCAACGAAGTTCCTTATGGGGAGTTGCGGAGAGGTACCCTAACCGGGAAAAAACGTCCGTAACGTAAGATTGACAGGGACAGGGACAGGGGCAGGGGCAGGGACAGGGACAGCGAAAGGGACAGGGACATTGACAGGGACAGGGGCAGGGACATTAACAGGGACAGGGACAGGGACATTGACAGGGACATTGACAGGGACAGGGACAGGGACAGGGACATTGACAGGCACAGGGGCAGGGACATTGACAGGGACAGGGACAGGGACAGGGACATTGACAGGGACATTGACAGGGACATTGACAGGGACAGGGACAGGGGCAGAAACAGGGACAGGGGCAGGGACATTGACAGGGACAGGGACAGGGATATTGACAGGGACAGGGACAGGGACAGGGACAGGGACAGGGACAGGGACAGGGACAGGGACAGGGACAGGGACAGGGACATTGACAGGGACAGGGACATTGACAGGGACAGGGACAGGGACAGGGACATTGACAGGGACAGGGACATTGACTGGGGCAGGGGCAGGGACAGGGGGAGGGACATTGACAGGACAGGGACAGGGTCAGGGGCAGGGACAGGGACAGGGACAGGGACAGGGACATTGACAGGGGCAGGGGCAGGGACAGGGACATTGACAGGGGCAGGGACAGGGACATTGACAGGAACAGGGACAGGGACAGGGGCAGGGACAGGGACAGGGACATTGACAGGGACAGGGACAGGGACAGGGACAGGGACAGGGGCAGGGACAGGGACATTGACAGGGACATTGACAGGCACAGAGGCAGGGTCATTGACAGGGACAGGGACAGGGACATTGACAGGGACATTGACAGGGACATTGACAGGGACAGGGACAGGGGCAGGGGCAGGGACAGGGACATTGACAGGGGCAGGGCAGGGACAGGGACAGGGACAGGGGCAGGGACAGGGACAGGGGCAGGGACAGGGACATTGACAGGGACAGGGGCAGGGACAGGGACAGATGGAGGGACAGGGACATTGACAGGAAGAGGGACAGAAAGAGAGAGAGAGAACTGAACTCGTGACCGTCACGCTAATAATACATATATAGATCCACTAGAGTTTTTTATTAATTAATCTCACCAACCTGTTAATGTTTTTATTATTTCAGTTCGCTATTATTATTATTTTTATAATAAGGAACTTTGTTCCTATCTGGTGTCGCACGACACCACACAGTTTTTTTTTTGTATATTTGGTAGGTATGAGAATAGGTTGTAAAGTATATTTTAACCCCTACTGCCTATCCCCATTTAAAAAAAAAAGGAAGGCGCTGCAACTCATGCCGGGTGCAGCTATAATTATAAAGAAACAAAAGGTTGAAACTGGATAGCGTAGTTTAAATTTTATATAAGTCGATATAAATGAATAATTGTCACTGCGTTGAAAACTACGCAATCTGTTATTTATCTGTATCACTTAGTAATGTTATACAGTAACAAGCGAATACTTAAATTTGGTCCACATATGTACACTAATGTAAATACATGTTCAGTTGCCTAAAAACATTACAGTATCATTAGTACTGTTTTGAACACAAATGCCACCGAAATCTTTGTACTATATTTAAATATGGTCAGTCAAATCAGACAAGCTAATGAAAATATCGTAAAAGGATTTATACCGTAAGTACATCAGCAGCCCTGGAGGCTAGTACAATAACTATCTAATAGCTCAGGACTGTGAAAGACCGCTATTTGATGTGCCTATAACATAAAGAGAGGATTCGCCGACCAGACTTGGTAATCATGCCTATCTAGTTGATATTGATAAGTTGTAAATATAATAATAATCAGCACGAGAACTTTCATTGTGCGATACAGGTGATCCGGTGAAGCTGAACTACGAAGGAACTAGTGATGTAGTTCCTTCGTAGTTCGGCTTACCTTCGCTAGATGGTACTGAACTACATTTACTGAATGTGGGAGTCTCCACAGGACTATTCTCGCTATGCTATAGTCCACCTAGCTAATACAGGTTGACAGACTATAATTATAGACCTTACAAAACCTTATGGAGAATTCACAACTGCGTAGATGCTTACGATATTTAAGTTCACCACAACAGCAAATAATGATTGATTTGTAATATACTCACAAATAACTTCGAAAAGTCGGAGCTCCATGTTCCATAGCGATCTAACTCGAACGGTCTTAGCAGAGCATGAAACTTTCAGGGAAACCATTCGACTTTTACCGCTTCTCTTTACTTTGGCGTAATCTGAAATGACCTTTTTATTCAAATTATGTGATGCCTATTGCATAGAAGACTATTGATATCAGTAATCAACAACTTGAAATTTAAATAATATCTTAATATTGAAATTTTAAATGTGCAAAGGTTTTTATTCAACACCACAAAATTTTCATTTATTTTAAACGCAGCTGTACTGTTATTAACCGAGTATGAACTATTTGTGACATTGACACAAGTTTTTCGTCTAATTAACTTAACTTAAAGTTTCTTAAGAATTGTCGGTAACGGTCTGAAGCTTTTGGTTTATTTTTTAATCTCTATAGATCAACTCAGGAATGTACGGTTAAAATCCTTTGATTAAGAACCACAAACATTAACATAGTTTAGTAGCAGATGATGTTATTAATTTATTTAAGTACTTATTGTTCATAATGTTAATATTTGTAGAAAATATAATTAAAATATTTACAGTACTTTAACGGTGAGAACAAAGTGTAGGTTTAGCGACATAACATTAAAAATATATTGTTCTGTAAATTTTCTTGACTTTAGAGACTGAAATTTTATATGAATATTATTTCTAAAACTCTGTCATGGTATGTATGGCTGTAAGACAGTAGATTTCCTGAACCCTATAGACGACTGCGGTCAATCAACACCAAGGCAACATGAAAAGGGGATGACACCACAATACTAAGAGTGATATACGCGTAACAGCGTACATATGGACGTGAGAGGCTGAAGATAAGATAAGATATTTATTTGCCAAGAATATGGCACATTAGGTGATAACCTCAAGATGTTTTCTCACACTCCTTAATAATAATAACATCAATTAAGGAGTATGAGAAAAGAGTGTATTTGATGAATCAGTAAAGAGGTAACAGCTTAAAGAAGCTTGTGCAATCTTGAACCTTATCTGTAAGAGACTGTATTAATTAGTGAGATTTTTAAAGTTCGTTTAAAGTCTTTCTAGGCAGACAAGCACGTTGTTTGACCTAAATTCGGCTCTGTATATCTATTTTAAAGTTCTGTTGTTTTGGTTAACATTCCGACTAATATCAAAACTTCAGACCTCGGGTCATTTATACCTTTTTTAATCCACTTTTAATATTTCATCTGTCTAACAAGCAACAGTGGTCTCGAATATTTATTTGACATGTTTTGATTAAAGCCTCAGATATCGTGAGACAGCCATCCTGCAGATATCGTTCTATAAATGTTCACATCGTATTCAAATGATATTGTAGAACTATTTCTATAGACAGACAGATATATTTGGATAAAAAGTATAATAATAAAATGATTGTTTGAGAAACAATAAAATAAAAACAAAGTGAAAAATACTGAGTGGTAATATCAACAATTTCTTAATAGTTATTTTTTACTAAAGGCTATGTAACGAGGATTACACATCCTGCTAATATTATAAACGTGAAAGTTTGTGAGGATGTATGTATGTATGGACTTTTGTTGCTCTTTCACGCAAAAACTACTTAACCGATTGCGATAAAATTTGGTATATAGATAGCTGGAGACCTGCATTAATACATAGGTTACTTTTTATCCCGATATTCTTATGCTGTTGAGACTTACGTAGGTGAAACTGCGAGGCGCAGCTAGTTTCTGAAATTCTTGTTAAACTCTCCAAGTAAGCTAAATGCTTGTGTTAGGACTGAGCTCACGTACCACGGGGTGCCAGGGTACCTGAGGCGGCTAGTGGCAGACTATTTAGAGGAGCGTACCGTCATGTACGAGGACCGAGAAGGAAATTTGAGCCGTCGGCCCATGTCGTGCGGTGTTCCACAGGGGTCTGTCCTTGGACCACTCCTGTGGAACATGGGGTACGACTGGGCCCTTCGAGGTAACTTCCCCCCCGGGCTCGGCGTAATCTGTTACGCCGATGACACGTTGGTCACAGCCCGGGGGGTGAACTTTCAGGAGGCAGCGCGCCTGGCCACCAGGGGAGTCTCTCAGGTGATCGGGCGCATCGAGGCGCTGGGTTTGCGGGTGGCCCTGGATAAGACGGAGGCCCTTTTATTTCATGGGCCCCGTCGTGGTCCACCCCCTGGCGCCTCTATCGAGGTCAACTCGGTCCTCGTACCGGTTCAGGCCCACATCAAGTATCTGGGCCTGATCCTTGACGGAAGGTGGCGCTTCGACGAGCACTTCCAGCAGCTTGCTCCAAAGCTGGTCGGCGCTGCGTCCGCCCTTGGGCGACTCTTGCCCAATTTAGGTGGACCCAGCGTCGCTACGAGACGGCTGTACACGGGGGTTGTTCGGTCAATGGCACTTTACGGTGCACCGGTGTGGGCGGAGGCTCTGACCGCCCAGAATAGGGCGCGCCTCTGGCGCCCTCAGAGAGTTATGGCGGTTAGAGCCATACGCGGCTACCGCACCGTGTCGACGGAGGCGGCGTGCGCGTTGGCCGGGACTCCCCCGTGGGACTTGGAGGCGGAAGTGCTCGCCGAAGTTTATCGGCGGACGACTGAATTCCGGGCGGGAAGCGGCAGTCGGCCCCCGCCCGAAGAGGTACGCGAGTGGCGGGAGGCCGCTCGCCGAGCCACGATGGCTCGTTGGTCGTCCCAGCTGGAGGCTCCACGTGCTGGCTTTGCCGCCGTGGAGGCGCTCCAGCCGGTCATCGTCGAGTGGGCAGGGCGGTAGCACGGGACCCTTTCCTTCCGACTGACGCAGGTTCTTTCCGGGCACGGCTGCTTCGGGAAGTACCTGCACTCGGTCGCTAGGAGGGAATTGAGTCCCGCCTGTCACCACTGCGACTGCAGTGAGGACTCGGCTCATCACACGCTGGCGGTTTGCCCCAGTTGGGTGGCGCAGCGTCGGGCCCTCACTGCAGTCATCGGAGAGGATCTGTCGCTACCGGCTGTCATACGCTCCATGGCCGGTAGCGACAGGAATTTTACCGCGGTTGCAACCTTCTGTGAGGAAGTCATCTCGCAGAAGGAGGTGGCGGAAAGGGTCCGGGAGGACGACCTCCACTCGGACCTAATTCGCCGCCGGCGAACCGGGCGGCGGAGGCGCGCTTACCAGCGCCTCATGCCGCCCTGAGTGTGGCCGCGGGTGGTTGGGACGGGTTTTCCCCTCCACCCGCTATAGTGGCCTCCCGCGAGGAGGCGGCGTCCGCGTGTGCCTGGACGTCGCCGAATAGAGTGGTTTTTACCCGAAGGTGGTGCCCGCGCTTTTGCAGGCAGGCGCTAGGAGGGTTCCGGATGTCTTAATAAAAGCTGTTCCCGGATCCCTCCTACTTAAGGCGCAGTACGGCACACCGTGTGGTTTTAGTCGGTTCGATTCCGGCACACCGCCCCACCGAAAACCCCGGTGGGGTGACGGCCCGAGGGGGTTTCCACACGCACAAAAAAAAAAAAAAAAAAAAAAGGACTGAGCTCACGTGTCGATTGTGTATTGAGTAGGTTGCATAATTCGCTACTACGAAGCTAATAATTGTTTTGTGTAATTTCTAGATACGGATTACGGATAAAAGAAACATATTAAGGTTTACATGAACTATATTCTCTATTTAATACAAATAAATTATAATTTAAACTATACTTAAATAAAATTTATTTGTTTTTAAAACTATTTTTTGTTGTTATATATGAACCGTAACCCTATAGGTACGTTTCCAGAATTACAAACTTGTAAAATTGTAAAAAGAAATTAATAGCGCAAGGGCAAAACCCAATTTACAACAAAAATCGATGACAAAAGTTGTACACAATTCCCAAAACTGGTTTATATTGGCAATCATAAATATTTTTTTATTATTATTCTCTTCATTAACATCAATAAAAACATACAAACTTACATTTTTAAATACATTATTATTAAAAAAAAGTATTTAAAAATATAAAAAATAGTGTCCCACCGGTATCGAGTACAGGGACCAAGCTACCGGTGGTTAGAATTCCAGAGACAGAAACCTCCTCACAATACGTGCCGTGTCAAGAAGGACTGCCTTCTGCATCAGGCCCTTAATCCAGCTCTTTGCAATCAACCCATGGGCTGATATGACTATCGGCACAATGATTGCCGAATCCACATCCCACATGTCGACCACCTCATGGGCCAAATCCAAATACTTCATTTGTTTTTCTTTTTCAGCACTTAAGAGATTGTCGTCATGGGGAATGGTGATATCTACAATCATTGCTCGGCGCTCTAATCGGTCTATTACCACTATATCAGATTTATTGGCAACAATAGTCCTGTCAGTGATAATAGACCGATCCCAGTACAATGTTACACGACCATTTTCAAGAACTGGGTCGGGCACATACCTGTAGTACGGTAATTCCATAGTCACAAGGTTATATTTAAGAGCAAGTTGCTGATGGACTATCCCGGCCACTTGGTTATGTCTGTGCAAGTACTCGCCGTTGGTAATTCGAGAACAACCGGAAATTATATGCCTGAGGCTTTCTCCGGGACGATGACCTGCCCGACAAATGTCAATCTTGCCGTCCTTCAGGATATGTTTCCGATAGTTGTTAGTCATAACAACTTCATCAGTAATTGCACAGATAAAACCTTCAGTTTCTCCAAAGAGGTCACCGAAACGTATCCAGGACACAGATGATAATAGATCTACTTCGGGCCCATTTAAGGCCCGATAAAAACGTCCATGCAGCTCTTTGCTCTTCCATACTTCCCTGCGATCTGTAATATTGAGTACTGCAGGTTTGCGCCAGTTCTCTCTACCTAAAGCAAGCGGGGTGAGTCCGATGTCAACTGCCACAACATCCCGATGCAGCTCCACGTTAACAGAGAGGAAATAATCTCTGAGATTGCATACCTCGCGGTTATGTAGTGTCTTGGCATTTAAAAAACCACGATCCCCACATTTCCGCGGGATATACAATCTCATTACCGATGAACGTGGAAGGTACATTCAGTACGCGGTTAGCAATGTACGGACTCTTCTATCCAGGGCATCAAGTTCCGTCTGAGTCCATCTAAGTATGCCAAAGGAGTAGGTTAGGACTGGTATGACCCAATCATTATAGGCCCGCACCTTATTACCGCCTGACAAAAGACTTTTTAATACTTTTTTCAGGCGGCCAAAGAAGCATTCCTGTAACGATTGCTTCATAGTCAATTTATTTAAACCTAACGCCTGTGACATTCCTAGATACTTGTAAGTTTCGTTCGCGGAAAGACGTCTAAAGTCTGTAGAATCTGAGAGTTCCATGCCTTCAGATTCCACAATCTTGCCTCTTTTCACATGCATGACTGCACATTTATCCACACCAAATTCCATCCTGATACATTTACTAAAGTTTTCAGTTACCTCTAGTAATTTTATCAGTTGGAAATTGCTGCAGGCAAAGAGTTTCAAATCATCCATGAAAAGGAGGTGGAATATAACCTGACCTCCTCTCCGCAAACGATAGCTTAGTCTTGAGCCCTCCAACATAGTGCTGAGAGGATTCAAAGCTAGGCAGAACCACAAGGGACTCAAACTGTCACCCTGAAATATACCCCGCTTGATCTTTATATACTCGCCGTCACTCTGAGATTGTCGACATCCTGGATAGCAAAGAACTGTTATCCATTGCTGCATACATGCCTCCAAGAAAGTGCATAGAGTTGTATCAATCTTATACAACTCCATCACCCTCAGGAGCCACGGATGCGGCACAGAGTCATAGGCTTTCTTATAGTCTATCCAACATGTCGCCAGATCTTTTCGGTTACGGCGAACTTGTTGGTTAATGGTCGTGTCAATAATAAGGAGCTCTTTAGTGCCACGTGCCCCACTTCTACATCCATTCTGAGAGTAAGACATAACAGAGTTGTTGGTAACATGAGATGCTATCTTCACTCTCAGAATGGACGTCAGTAATTTATATACTGTTGGTAGACAGGTGATAGGTCTGTAGTTGTTGGAAGTGAACCCGATTCCAAGCATGATTGAAATTGAGATGCCAAACAAACATGTGAGCTACGGAGCCACTTTAACCAAAAGTTATGCAGTCCGTCCGGTCCCGCTGATTTCCAATTCGGCAACGAACGAACTGCATAAGCTATATCGATGTTTGATATCAATACTGGCTCCATTCTATTAATTGACTCACATGATTGTTCGACATCTCGCATCCATTCACCCTCAGTGTGAGTGACAGGCATAGACCAGATGCTACGCCAAAATGAATTCGTGATTTCAGCATCTGGTAAATGAATGTCACTCACTAAATCAGGCTGCTCCCACCTTCCATAAACCCACCTCTCATCCCTTTGGAATGTAAGATTCTGCGTAAATCGGTCCACTCTTTTTTTATACCTTCGTATGCGATTTGCCCATGCATAAACCTTCTGTTTCAGAAAGTCAATGCGCTCTGTGACTCGTGCTGTATAATCACAGGAACTGATACCAGTTCCCGAAAAAGCCCGATTCACAAAACGCATTACTCTCGGGCGTGTGTTACCCGATCTGAAACAGATAAGCTTACCAATGAGTACCCTCGACCCAGCGATACGACGCTCAGTCCTGCATTGCCAAGCCGGAACAACAAGCTTTGACCGAGTGCGGTGTCTTTTCCTGGGAATTTAACACCAGCTACTCGATATGCTGCAACAGCCGCACAATACAAAATTGAGTGTATATCGCTGAGATCTACGCTTTCTTCTAAATAAATAGGCAACATCGAATCAAGGGTACACACTAGCGCTTTGTTTCATTTATGCATTGGCAAACGCGGTAAACGTGGTCTACTTTCAAAACTCATGGACCGATATTCCAGAATAGCGCCTTCCAAAGTATTCCTTATTATATCTGAGTACTTACAGATGAAGCATCATTTCCTTCCCCTCTTTCAGCAGGATAAGATTGCAACAATGAAGAATCTGCATTTGTCACAATTTGTGAAACAGAAGTAGCAGAAGTAGTAAGGCTAACCTGCAAGTCCTGTTATTATTATTATTATTTACCTTCATAAGTTACCCATAGCTTATTGTCCTTGATAATAATGTAATTTAATAATATATGTATACTAACTTTGAACACTGGCTGTGGCCACAGGCTGACTCAAAAAGTGCAAACCGCACACCAACCAGATTTCAGGCAAATCTAAGAATACATATCATTTAAATACGTAATAGCGTTAATTCCCGTTAATATAATTAGGTACAATATATGTATGTTCGAAGCATTTAGTCACTTGTGGTAATACTTTAAAATATTAACCTTCATTAACTTTTAACTATTATCCAAATAGTGCATGGATATGGATAATAGTTAAACTAATATTTACATAATCGAGGTAGTGCCTACAAACAATTTTATTGACTGATCACCTAATATACTTACACAATTTAATTACAAAATTAGTTTAATTTATATTGCTTGGCCATATACATTTATAAGTTAGCCATAAGTTGTTGTATTACCTACACAAAAAATAATTCAAACATAATTAATACTTTTCGCGTAGAACACATAAAAACGTTCACACATTATTAAGTTACAAAATGACAAAACCGCCACAAGTGTCGGATTACTATTTATGTGAAAACTATTTCTGTATATGGCTATCTAAACAGACTATATTTTTAACCACTTTTACAACATCAACAAAATAAAATCTCATAATATTTACATCTCGATCTTCCTCATAAATCAAACAGTCACATAAAATGAACAGTACACACACAACAATACTCTTTCGATGACAATTCATTTCACACATAATACTTTGAGGTTTTCAAGACAACGTTTGCGATTCAATGGTTATAAACTGTAGTAAACATTTACCAGTTTGACTTCATTGTTCCGCGTCACAAAACAAAGCGTTGTCGTGAGCTCGTAAACAATAACATAAATAGTAGCAGATCTTTCAAACTACCAGTCTCTTTGTGAACAAACCCTTTGGGAGCTTTTCGAAATGAGGGATGACTCACTAACCTATAAAACGCGAAACTTACAGATACACAAATATTTACTGTTGTTGTGTACCTAAACGTGTACTTACTTGAATTGAATTTCATGTAAGTCTTGTAGAATAGTATCGCCTTTAACACTTACGAGAACATTTTATTTATTTGTTTTCATTGTTATCTGTCGGTTAAGCTAGTCTCAACTATAGATACTATCAATTTAGTTTTAAGGTTTCATACAGATATAATATAGTCTAAATTGCCAACAAACGATACAATCTGGAATTGCTACGTACCAATTTACGAGTATTGTTGCCTCAAAGCATTCCCCGTGCGCAGGAACGAGTGGCATTTTTGTCGAGCACAATATTCTTATGAGTTTCTAAACATGACCATTCCATTTAAATCTAAACTACTACTATGAATATACTTAACATTTTATTGCGCTATTATTCTTTATAGACGAAATTTAGAATAATTTAAAATGTTTGCCGTAAAATCTAGATAAGTATCAAAATATAATACACTAAATTAGGCATTACGGGTTTATAGATGCGTAGATAAGATTTATCGTTCTTTGTACAATTAAATTATATTAGTTATATTATGAACAAAGTAAACACAATGTAATATAATTAGTTAGTTAACTTAACCACAGATGGTGTTACAAGAAAAAATAGATGAAGATTGAAGTTCTTCAATTACTCATTTGTAATTGTACTTTCGATATCACGTGTGACAAAGATATACATATGTTTACCAAGTTCGTCGCAATGATAGTTTTTAAGTTAGATTCCAATCAGGCAATTAATATCAACGAACTTCCTTAAACGCACATAATATTGAAATTAATCTGACAGTGTTGCAGGACATGTAATGGCAACGTAAAAAGAGCCGACTATAGACCCATTAACTGTCTGTCGGATCACGACTCTTCGTCTCAATAATGTGTGACATATACAAATCCCCAAATTGAGTGCCGCTTTTGTAAGCTTTTTACAATAAAACTATTCATAATCTTAGAATATCGTATCGTAAGCGGGTTAAATTCAAGAAACAGTAAAAAATATTCTTGTTTTGATTTGAACTTGTCTTATCTTTGCGTTTTTAAGTAATTTGTATATATTAATGACATTACATACATCCATTTTAATTTTCATATGAACAATGAATGAACTATTTCACAATGAATCTGCTTGGATGCATGGTAATTATTTATGTTTTATTTACCATAATTCAACAGTTTGTCACTTAAATAACATTATCTAGAGGTCGTAAATATCGGCCATTATCGAGAGCCCTTCAAAATTCCACGCGGTGTTTTTGAACGAACGCGAGAGAATGACACGTCAACTCCATCCACTAAGAAAAATATTGAGACAACAGCTCGTGGAGTGCCCTCCGCGGCGACATAATGGCTTTTCATTGAATTCCTCTTGGTTTCTTTTGTTTATATCCCATAATGTTTCGATTGGAGCATGATGGAGGGCAGCCGTGATTACTTTAATAACAATGACGACCGGTACAAAGGACGAGACCACTAAAATTATGTGCAGGGTCGTTCTCGATAGTTCTCATGCCCCTCACGTAGGTAGAGCGAACCGTAGCAGGCTCGCTCTATGACGTTTACCTGCCCCCACGTCAAATATAAATATTATCAACATAAAAATAATGAGCCTTTCATAGAACCCATTAGCTTCTTGACCTGATACTTGAATGACAACGAAATATGTGACTAAATTAATTTAAGATTTTTTTTTAAATTATATTATCTCTGATAATTATTCTGCGAAAATAAAGAATACAAAAAGACCCTTAACGAAGAGATAAATAACGATCGTACCAATTACGGCGACTTTAGAGTAAAGTCGTAACAATCACGGTTGTATCTATTTGTGATCGTGGCAAACATTCAAGAACTGTGTTCAGTTAAGTATTAAGTATGAAAAATCCAACACAAAGGAAACGAAATGCATTTCTTTACTTCTTTTAACTTAGAATAAAGGTGTAGCCTCGCTCGTACCCAGCGATATGTATGCAACACGGCAAAGGGACACGCTGTTTGATATGGTTATTACATCCTTTGTGGTAAGGATAAAGAAGCCGGTATGAGCGCGACTAGGCGACGCTCTAAGATTTGTCTTCGTGATACGCTAAAATTCGAAAAAAAAGCCACTTGACAAGAGGATAGAGAGCCGGTCTCCTTGGAAATTATAATGTTCCATAAAAATCGGAACCTGTTTGGAAGATGGCCTTAGAATAACTAAATTTGGTGTGACTAGACTAGACGCCATTCATCTTTGCGACGTCATTCATGACATGATAAATTTCTTGCTAACGCTATGAAGAAACAATAGACTGCAGTCGTCACTTATTGAAAATCTAAAGTGGGAATAATATTGTTTCTTAAAAAAATACAATAAGCTTTTATTTAAACCAGTTTTAGCTCAAGTCGTCTCCTTTTAAACGTGGTTCGTTTGACGTATGAGTAAGTATAAAATTCACTTAGTCTTTAGTGTGAGTACCATGACGAAACTGCTACCTAAGACACTTCAAAAGATACATGATGATGATAATGATTGTTTACTGTCCTCTCCCCGTAGGAAAGCATATTTTATGGATTTATGTATGAACGTCCTGGTCCGACGAGCATAGCTGCGAGCGATTCCGACACAATAATCGCAACACAGAGGATGTCTTGACATTTCTTTTCTTCGCAGCGATATGTGGCAGTAAATAAACGTGCATGGATATCAGTGAGAGGCTGACACCGTGCTATTATATTGTTTGCGTAATTGTAGTCCACGACCTGAAGTACTTTACGTGTTCCAGCTTGAGATGCTAATGCGTTCTTGCCGCACGGAAATTACTCACATGTTCACATAATATTAATAAACTGAACAAACATTGCATTATGTCTAAGATGAATTACTGATATGTTAGCTTCATTCTTATAAAATTAAAGGCATTGTATTTTATGTAAATACAGCGTCGCATACCGATATAGGAAATCGGTGTATGCAAACGCGTAGTCATCGCCGTACACAAACACAGGTATGATATAAACTTAATGAAGCGTAGAAAGTCAACAAGACATGAACTGGCAGCCTCGACAATATTTGGAAAACGTCTTTATGGTGATAAGCTTTGAACCGGCTTTTCTGTGTTTTTTTATGTACCGTAATTTTTATCTACGTACTGAACATGTAGAAATTTAGGATACAAACCGTACGATATGTTTAATGAAACAGTCCCAGATCCCAGTCCAGATTTAAAGATGACCTTAAAAGCAAGACATCAGTCCACATGTATGTTATATAATTTCCTAATTGACAGTAAAAAACGTTTGAAAACACTTTTTTTAAACTTGATGTAGGGTCTAATACTATTTTAATCACATATTTTTTAAAGATAATCTTATCGAGATAATAAACAGTCACAACACAGCAACTATTAAGTATGAATTGCAAACATTTCAAATCCACTTCGAGGAAGTTGTATTATGAAACAGATATATTTTAGTTGCCCTCACAAATTTATTTATCAGAACGCACTCGCGCTATCACTCTAACCTGTTCTAGGAAGAACTGTAGCGTTGTATATCTAATCTAGATCTGCGTTTGTTTCTTACGAGCATAAGTTACGAAGTTATCAGGCAGTTAGTACCCATATATCAGACAATGTCCATACGCAATGAATCTGCCGCTAGATTTAATCAATCGCCCTTTATCAGCTACATGTAAAACTCCTCGTACTGACCAATACAATACGACGCCATTGAAAATTTAACTCGAATCTAAGAAAATAAACTTCTTAACGATGACGTGCTTTATAAAATACCTTTTTTGCGGTTATTTTAATTTTGGGTTAGCTTAAATACAAGCGGGTTAGGATTTCTGTATTATCTCCCTGACCTACTGATAAATAATAGCCCCCTCCTTCTCTCACCAGCCAGAACATTAGCCTAAAATCAGCAGCATGCCCCCAGCATCCCTATAGACTTACCTCTGTAAATACACTTACATCTCTACGTGGGCCAATCAATGCGGCTCTTTAATACAATAACTATAATTATTTGTACCTTCTTCTTCTTTGGGTGCCTCTCCAACTAACGGAGGTTGGCAGATATTATACTCGTCCATTCACGGATACCTACTTCGTAACCATGAATTCTTTCTACGACCAGTTCTCTTTTCGGCAACTTTTCCATCATATTAAATTACAGGAGTTGGTATCTGTCATGCATATATAATATAAGCATGAACTTATATTACTTTTAGATGGCGAATTGTAATGTTCGTCTTTCAAAAAATATTTAACTTAATTGTTCAACGAATATTACATACAATATTATTTTAACGGTTGTACTTTACAGTAATATTGTACGTGATTTTTATTGTCGGCAACTACAAAACTGTGATTTATACGAACATAAAGTTTGCAAATATATTCTTTTTTAGATCTCCACTTTTTAATCGTTTTTAGACAATGCAATTTTGGAACGCATACACAGTGCAGTGCCGTTAAAACGCGCCGACTTTTATTACGGTCGGGTCTCAAAAACTACAAATTAACGGTACCAAAGGGTTTTGCAAAAGAGTTGCAAATAAGTAACAAAGACAATAAACGAAAAAGGACCGTCCCGAATTTGTAACCCTGCTAAATGTTGTGACTCGAAAAACCGTTAGTCCGGTAAAGGGCTTATTTATTACAGCACATAAATTCTTCGCAAAGTCTGTTTACAATTTGAGAGTTTTGCCAATTAAAGACAAAGGGTGAAGTAACGGGAAATAATAAAGGAGAAAATATTTATAGTTTCGAGGAAAGACAAATGACGAGCATACAGGAGCCTACGACTCAAAGGTATTGTTATACTATTCATAATGTTTATAATGTATTCGCAGGCGGTAAAGAGGTAAGAAGAGAACAAACAACAGCAAACTAAGCGAATATAGCTTTACTATAACCCATAATATTTATTACCGTCTACGCTTCAGTTCATAACTTATGTAAAAGTTTATTCCTTTTAATTGGGTTTATTTACTCAGTTCTATTTTATGGAATGGAGAACCCATAAAGCGAAAAGAAAAAGGAACTTAAAATGCAATATATTTAATATATTTCTTAATTATAAATTTGCGTCACAATGATCGACACATAATTGCCAGTTTTAATTTGCTAAATTGCTATCTAGATAGACATCATAAAATCAATAATAACCAAAACACTTCAGGTTTACATCTCTTTTATTATCAAGTTTGTTCAATTGATGAACTCAATAATATTTTATGACGCCTGATCAACTGTTGCAGTTGTTTTATTAAACCGGCATCAAATAATTGATAAATAACGTATTTCATGTTATGTTTAAATATTTATAAGTATGCAACTACAGTACGCAAAAGTCATTGTACGTCATTTGAATATTGTCATAAAGATAAATGCTTAACAAAGCAATCGAAACCTAGTGAACATTATAATATCCGAAGTTAATTGCAGCACTTGGAGAGCAAAACTATTTCAAGAATAATAAACTCTGTTACAGTGTTCCATATAAACACATGGTTTTATGCATGACAACGAAATTTACTGTTGTAAAGGTCGCTAAAGCCTCTGACAATGAAGTACATTGTCATACGCTTAAAGCACGTCCGAGTGAGGCGCTTTGAGTGACAGGCAAATAAAAGTAGACAAAGAAATGATGGCGCGCCGACGACGTGGACCGTGGATGTTGCTCTTGAGTCACACTGAAAACCTTCTCCGAGCTGTTCTCACACTTTGACTCGGCGAATGAGACCAAATTAAAATTACAGCGAACAGTCGTTTTATTGAATCACTCATAAATAAGTAACAATGTACAATTCTTCTTGGTGTCCGAAGCAAAAATCAATTCTAAAACTATACTTTACTAAATGTCCGGCCGTGAGTTCCCAGATGTAGTAAGCTTTTCTGTAGCACGGCGCGGCATGGAAGGGGGCCGGACCACCAGCGCAGCGCCCGCGCCGCCGATCCGCCGCATAATTACTATGTACAAACACACTCACATGCACACACACATAGACGCGGCCACACTCCCAACGACAAAACATTAAATTAAATTTTATCTGCCTTGTAAATTTCATGGACACTGATTGTGTTTTCGGCGCGTAGACTTAACCTGTGTAGTTAGATTCAAGAAACAGACGAAGCGTTCACCAGTAGCGATATTAAAATCGGATGCGGTCGCTCTCTAGCCTGTTTACGACCATTTCGTAGCTGTGCTGGATTGTAATCGCATCAATAAGAACTATCACTAAATAGATAGTATCATTTTATCTTTATCTACATCAAACTTTCATAGTTATGACCTTTTAATCCCATACACATATAGGGTACTTGTCAAAACATAGTAATGTGTAGAAGCAATATTCGCATTCCTTGAATATTAGACGTTTCAATCAAATATGGCTTCTATATTTGTTCAGTGAAATGTCAAAATGTGTCGTGAGAATGTCAGTGAGGAGCGCCTGATGGCGCGAGCGCTTCGTGGTGGACCGGTCACGCGAACCTACACATGTAACCGTGCCTACTTTACTATAATTCTGCACTATTTGTGAAAGAATAATTTCACCCTGGAGCCACGGTCAAAATAAAATTATATTATTATTGAACTGAATCTAAGACGTTCTCTAAGGGAGTTATTTTTTTTAAATAAAAATAAACTATTGGTAAAGAAATAGTTTATGCACTTTTAACGAAATTCTTATAATATATATGTATGTATGTATAGAAGACCCGCCCGCTCCATTAGTCATTCTCATAGCTCAGAGGTCTCATAAAACATAGGATAATTAAACAACAGATGAACAAAGTGAACCTTTATTGCAAATATTAGCATATTAAACATAAATTCATGGTTGCGAGTGAGTGATACGAGGTTAATAAACTCTTATATCGAAGGAAAACGATGATGATAGAGGACCGTCTCACATAACTCTCTCGACATGAACGATAATCGATGATTCATAATTGAGACTTTGAACTGTTCTAAATCAATAGATAACTATGAAACATGATCTCATAATTACTGGCGAGCTAACGTCGGTACAAAACCAACAAAGCAAACGGGAAGACTGTAATTCAACAACCCATCTGTGGAGGCGACCCAGTAATAGCCATCTAAATCACTGGACGTAATCGCAACAGTGATTTTAAACAGAGGTCACGAAGCACTCCTATTGAGTAATATTTATGAAGACAAAAAACCGGGCCCCTCTGCAAAGCCATTTATTGCCGAGCACTTTTTTGTCAATTACACTGTCACGTCACCAAATTCTGTACAGCATCGCATTTCTTTTTTGTCCCGATCAATCGATATATGAGGGCTGTATCTGAATAAGGTTCGACCAACAAATAAAAGGATCAACGACAAAACTCGGCGTCCTTTTAAACTAAGGAGTTTCGTATCTAAGTAACGTGTCTTGAAACACATTAAGTAGATAATGGTGACAGTGGTTTCCACATAAATTGTAAAGTGAGCTGAGTCCCGGTTGCTTACTGGATCACTAGGCTACTACAAATGACTGCGTATCCTTATCTGGTAGCACTGATGCCCGCAATGAAATATTTTTATAGCGTTTAGATGCAGGCGGCTTCCGTGTCTTTTAAACTGCCCCAAGGGATCATCCCATGCCTCAAGTCATATTTTCCTATAAGGAGATTTAATGGCACACATGTATCTCATACGAACATAACATTAACATTTCACAAGGCACCAAGTCGATGACACATCGTGATGGTTCAAGTCGCTATACAATTCGAGGAACCATAAATATTTGTTGTAAATTAAACTATATCGAATATAAATTCGGTTACCGATTTAATTTTTAATTGGAGTAGAAAATGCACTCCTTTTATACTGCGTGTCTTGTTTTAATAAAATTGATTGTAATCTCTCTCGTATGTTTTATCTATAAAGTAAATTTGAGCGGCATGCCTTATCCACTATAAATTGATGTTCATTACAGAAATCGCTGTAAAATACCTGAGCGATTCGACATCGCTGCGAGAGCGAGTGTACGCAGAAGGCGCGCAACGCGCGAGTTCCGAGCTCGGTGTTGTGTGCGTGCATACACGCACCACACCTCGTTCTCTCGGAGTACGGGCGTCGGCGCAGCGTCCGTCAGGAACAGGTAGTGTTGTGTATAAACAAATAACAAAATCGACTTGTCTTACAGAGCGCGCCAAGGTCGGTCTGGCTTGACCGTGCCCGCACCTCACCGGACCCGCCCGCGGCCGCCGTCTATCCAGAGTCCACGTTTTACTTTTTTTTCTTCAAAAGCTCTTATTTATTGTGATGTGTGAGTATTTGGGCGCACAGTTTGTATAAGCAATCAATTTTATTATATAGAAGAGCCGAGATTCCTACTAACCGAGAATGAAAAGATATTGTATGATGGTGGACATTCCGGAATCGCCATAATCTAATACATTACTCAAGACCAAAGATAAAATATTTCCATCATGTTACGCTTAAATTCCAAACAAAATAAAAGTATATATCCGGGTAAATAAAACTAAAACAACAAGGCTACAATCTAACAAACTTGGGGAACGTGTCCGTGAAATCGAAATTTCAAAGTTTGATTCCTCGCTCGATTTCGTGATGAATGGTAGGCGATATTCGATAGTAGAACATTTATTAGTGAATGGGAAACGGAAGTGCGAGTAGTCGCGTAGGACCGAAATGACTACGACTAGCAAGTCGACCGCAAGTCGTAAGCCACGGGAGTTTCCACGAAGTTCGTCTGTGACAAATCGCTCGCTCTGACCGTTCTGCTTTGCGTTAACAATAATATCGTCTTAATTCAATTAACGCTCCACTACCCATCAAGCCATGTGAACGACACTAATAAAAAAGCGATAACTTTTATACATTTATCCGGTTTATTGGGGACTGGTGTCAAAATCGTTTTCTTGTGAGTTTGCAATTTAGCGTAAAAAACAATAAAGTTTTACGTAACTAGGAAATTAGTTCTAGAGCTTCGGTTGCAGATCAAGATTATGAAGACAAATAACTAATAAATATAAGTGAAAGTCAGAAGTTCACAGTCAGATCAAAGTACCATTGGGATATTCTTTTTTGCTCTTTATTTCCAAATACTCCGTGATTTTTTCATTCATGATTTCTTATGCACCTAAACCTGGCTTTTTAAAGGTATTCTCATTATAAACGAAAATCTGCGTTTCAAGGGAGGAAAAGTAATAAGATAATCATGTTGGTACCACATGACCAGCTCAGTTACTATTTACTACAAATATCACTGTAAGAAAAGCGCACAAAAGTCAAAGATTGGAGCGAAGCGGAGCCTTACTTGTAATTGTATCAAAAACATGCATTGGATTTGAAAAACTCGGGCTAAATGGTAGAAATGTCAGTATGCAGTATAACACAAGTATACTGCATACTAGAGTAGGCTGAGTACTAGAACAATGGGTTTTACGTGTACTGGTGAAACCCGCAAAATAACGAAAACTATTTTTTTTGCATCAAACGCTTTAGAACATAAAATACCTTCTTTTTAATATTTCAGACTTGCATAATTTTTCAATATTCATAAAACCGTTTAAAAAATTAGGATTCGCACTTTCTTTTTGAATTTGTAAAAAAAAATAGTACACTGTAAACTAATTCAAGTGGTCACTTGAACTAGTTTGCGTATTTTAATACAATAAGGTAAACAGGCTATACAAATACAAGTTGCGATATATTCCAAAGCATAAATAAATATAAAATAATGAATATTCATCTATTAATTGAGTAGTCTCTTTTTATAATATTCAGATATGACAATGACATGAATATGACATTTCCTTTGAATTATGACAAAGTTACAAGCTTCAGAACCCCTTAGTCGCTCTCCTGCAAAGTCGTGTTTGCACTTACGTCTTCTTCGGGCTTCGTTGGGAAAAGTTATTTTATAACTTCTGTTTTTTATATATTATTCCCTATTGAATATAGATAGGGATGCAGTAAGTCTGGCATTTGGGAGCGGTTGCGTTTACCAGTGCGCATTCACTTCCGGTAGTTAAAAATACCTAATTTTAAAACAATAAGTCATTATAAGACATTTCTTTTCTTTGCATCTGTTTCTATGCCTTTTTAATAATATCAATTCACAATTGCCAGACAGTTGTGCCGTTGTTAAACCATCATGCAATCAAAATAAGTAAAAAAAATATTTAAGAAAGCTGAAATCAATATTTATTATATTGCTATAACCGAAAAATGTTACATTAATTTTCCTGACAGAAATTCGGTTGATTAATAGGAGCCAGACGGATTAAAGTTTTGAATAAGAAATCATTAAAAGCAACAAAAACCTGAAATACTAACTAACAAACATATAGACGTATAATCACCTTTTAAAACCCTTTATTTTGATACCCCAGTAGAGGGGTTTCGGAGGGAAACATACAATACAATTTGTTGTATGTTTTTGTTTTTCCAACGCGCTAAAATCCACAAATTAGATTTTCTTATAATTTCAATATACCCAGTAACACTCGCGCAGTAAAGATGAATCTAACTACATACCATTCATAAAAATCTGTTAACTAAGCCATTTAATAGGAATAAAACTCTTTCTCAAAAACGTTACAAGCTCTTGTAGCAGAAATTCTACCAACGATCTTCTCGGGCTCCAACTAAGTCAGTATTTCAATGTTTTGTATTTATAATAGACAGGTGTCAGGTATATAATTACAATGCACGTAGTTCAAACTAAAAATAACTGCAGCGCAACTTTCCCATACGTGCATTCTGTAAGACCTAGTTCTATTCTTAGAAAAACGCTACTGCACAGTGTGTAATATTTACTGTGTATTGGGTCAAAGAGTAAGCTTAACTATATGAGATCTAACCATAATGTATGCTCATCGAGTAAATAATAAATTGCTTCGTGACTCGGTGTTTATAAAAATATAGGCATAAAAAGGGCCTTTCGTTCTTATTCTCCGATATAAGAACGCCTAATATCAGAAAGACTGTAGTCGTAACAACAAATAGAGTGTAAAGCTCTTTATAACGTCTGTGATGATCCACTTTGGTAATTTCTTTAAATTTGTTTATCTTGATAGATATTCTTGCGACGTTATTGAGATACAAGATAAGTAACATTCAGTTAGTATATCTTGTAACATATACATAATGATTGTATTTTATCAAATGTATTTCCTTATCAAATCTGTACGTGTGTAAACAAGATATCACTTAGCATGAGTTGAAATATTCAACTTCCTACTTTTGGAATGAAAAGTACAGGAAGGTATTTTGTGGTATAAAGTAATGAAAAAGAGCAACCACATCTTTCTTCATCGGCCAAACTTTGCTGGCCTCGCTTAAATTCGCTGAAAAATCGGTACACCGTTGCCTTAGAAGGGCCTTCATCTACAAATCTAATTTGAAGTCTATCAAACGATTCTTCCAGTTTTAGGTCACATTTGAAATCATAAAATAATATCGCGTGAAAATGTTCTCGAGATAGATCCATTTTTAGTAAGATATAATAATTACATTCAAATCATAATAAAATGTGGAAGCAATTTGAACTTTACATTTTTATCGTAAATGTTCTTATTTTTAAAATAAATTACAATCTGCCACTGTTACATACATATAAACTCTTTTCACAAAACTTTCTGAGTTTCCTGGTACGTCATAAGACTCTTGGCGATGCAGCTAAACAAACACACGTCACAAATACCTATTCTACTAAAAGCACTTACAATAATTCGAGGATTACAAGTTGCCAGCTACTTGGTGGACAAAAGTACTTCAAACAACTAAAGTGCTTCACTAAACTACACGCAACAGGAAGAACCGAGAACCCGGTAATCTTTCACAATTATCATATTCTCAATAAGAAAATTGTTTGTAATTTCAAAATTCTTTTATCATAGACTATAGAGGTTCTTATTATTTTTTACCAAAAAAACATTCCTCATAACAAGACAGTAGCAAAACCCGTTATTAGAACTTGTCAAAAAAAAGAAAAAATATGTAAATCGATCCAAGACACGCAATGCTCGGATGTCGCATGCCGAGTGTAACTTTTTAACAGATCAGTTTCATAGATTTTTTACATTTAAAAATAGCTATTCCGTTGTCTAGAATGGCAGAAAAATTATATTTTCAGAACGTTGAACTGGCAGAAACTAGTGTATTAATATTTGAAGGTCAAACAAAGACCGACAAAAAGTTAATTGGAAAACACCATCTACTTTATCTACCCTGTTACTTAATTAATACAAAAACGCTAATAGTCAAAACGATTATGAGATTTCCCGGACAAAAAAATATCATCTTTTCTCTCTCTTTTCTTTCAAATATGAAGTTCACAGTGTAGCGCGGCGGTTGGGCTCTTTAAGACATACGTAATGAGCTATCTGTGAGCGGGAAACTCGTCTGCAAGAATGAAAGCGAGAACTCCATCTCCTTTTGGTATTTGACACCATTCTATCCGATTCGAACTGGAACTGGAACTTCCGTCGAGTAACATGTAGACAGGTATATTTTCCCTGGAATCCGTCAGTTGGGAAAATATATTTCCGCTTATAGAATTTTGCGGTTAATTAACACTAATAGCATAGCATAGTAGTTAGCGTAGTGACTGGGATCACTAGAACTCACGTTGTGAGTTTATTGGCACCATGTTTGTCAAATAAGTCGTAAAAAAACATCTTTCGTAATTAATGGGGTGAAAGAAAACATCATTTATATCTTGCAACATACGCCTTCTTCATATTCTTTTGTTTAGTTAATCTAGGCATTTGTGTCGTTGAACTCACCGCCTCCTACTTTCCTAAGCAAGCCTTGACACATATCATCCTGCAACAATGAACAAGAACATAGTAAACGTCAATTACGGCTTTACCCGTGTATCGCTGACTCAATCGTAGTCACATGCGAAATCGAACAACCGACATGGTGCGCCGCTTATGAGAACACAATTACAATCCATTATATTCGCCTGAGACCTTTTAGGGCTGAGCTAACCAGCTAACCGGATCGCCAAAGCAATGCGTAGCAGTCGGCAGACGAGAACACAAGCATCCGTGTCGGGGCAGAGCAGAGGCACAGCATTATGTCCCCACTCGGGTATTGTTTGTCACTCAGGTGGATTTCACGGCGACAAATGGCCCTGAGATCCAGGATAAACACACCACTACACAATGCATCTTGTATAAAATTAAAACAACTCGAATGTAATAAACGTTTAGTGAGCTAGATAAAAGGGTAATTTTCTAAAGATGCGTGCTTGTAGCACTTCATCTTATGCTTGTACATCTCTGAAAGACAGGAGAATAGTACATTGTGAGTTCTTTAATGAATCTCTAACAAAAAAATTGAGCGGAAACTTTCATTATTACAATCAACACATCTACCTAATGACCATTTCCACTGTTTATTCGAAAGTGTAAAAAATACGTTCACAGACGAAATTGAACCGCCGATATAAAAGTGTATCAAATTGCAAAGAGCTCATTCATCATTATTATGTATGGATTGAGCATATTGCAATGCTCCAGTAAAAACATGTGTACTTAGGTAGGTGATTGTTACCTATTAATGGCGGTGCTAAACATTTATTCGTTCGAAATAGGCTTTTTCGTGTCACCCTATACCCATTATGCAATAAACAGTGACGATTTGCAACTTAAAGGGCAAACGAGTGCGTACAAAATTGCGTCCAATTTTCCTCTCTCACACAATTGTAGGATTAGAGTAAAATTTATACGTCTGGCTTTTTCAAATTAGAACGCTTGGGCTTAATACCGTCTGAGGACTAGCAGCCATTCTATTTGTCGCCTAACCCAAGGCTATCGTAACAATGGAGCTTTACCTTTAGCTCAGTGGGCTTAAGCCGATTCAGGACTTTTAAACACCAGAGTCTTGGAAATGGTTAATAAATTTTGTCCAGGGTAATGTGTACTCATGAATATAATTTCTTGACAGCAATATAATGCATCGTATTTAATTTATTTTTAACCACCGATGCACAGAAATAATGCTAAATGTTTTATAAATATCTTGTCTATGTACATAAAGGTTTATTAAAGTGAATTCTTTAGAATCGTTGTGATTTGAAAATTCGATGGTACGAAAAAGTCACACTAAAAAGAGACAAACAGATTCATAACAAGGATTTAGCCTTCGAGAGAATGAGATAGTATACAAGTATACAGTGTTTCGTATAATCTTCGTATGCTAGCACGTGTCTTTGCGCCTGCGTACTACGAAGCCTTCAGAAAATGCGTCATAGTCAAGGTGGTGTATCAATCATGTATCATATGTATAATTTTTGTGCATTTCCGTTTTAAAATTCGTTGGTTAATTAATTTATGTTAATTATTTAACACATCTGTGTTGATTTGAGCAATAACTTTTATATAAAATTATCTAAAATTTAATTTATTCTACTTTTCTGGAGTTTCACTTCCGCCGTGTGTGAATTACACATACACACACACACACACTTTTTTTTTATATGGCTGTGACATTCGCAGATCATGTTTCTATGATCTACCGTTTTTAACTGACTTCAAAAAAGGAAGAGGTTCTCAATTCGACTGTATGTTTTTTTTTTATGTTTGTTAACTTTCGACTGGGTGAACCGATTTTGATGATTCTTTTTTTATTCGAAAGCTGGTGCTTCCCGTGTGGTCCCATTTGGTCCAGTTCTGACAATGGCATCCATGAGAAAACCATATATAAGTCTTTTATGGAATAGTTTTTTTTTGTTAAAGTCGGTTTTTTTTTGAAAGAATTATTCTACTGTATTTCCAAAATAAAAAGGTAAACGAATTCTGATGAATATGTTCAATTCGACAAACACTGCCTGCTTTAGTCATGGTTGATGACTATGTTTAATGAGATTTTTTTCAGCTTTAAAGAAATTAACTCAAGTATCGAAGTTTTTTTAAAGTGTGACGTAAGAGATTTCAGCCTTTTTTAAATACTTTCCGTACTCTAGGACAGATTTCTATGTAGCGTAGGACTTAACAAACATTTAAACAATAGAAACAAAGAACACTCAGCCTCGTGGCAACTATTAGTGGATAACACAAATTTTTCACCCGTGTGGGGATAGAACCACCAACACTACGCGCGAGTGGCGAGGCGACCATATTAACCATTGTGCCTTGCGTTGTGTGATAAGATAACAACCTGTAGGTATACCTAGGTAAAATCTGGTATTATTTCACTAGTCTTCAAAAAACAGTATTATTATTAAATGAGTAGAAGAAATAGAGAAACGATTAAACAGAAGTGAAAACTTAAACGAAACGACGAACTTAAAACGTCACATTTAGTAATAAGGAGCATACAAAACTCAATGTTTAGATTAGCGCCCTCTAGTGGATCTATACCATATAATACATATATATATGTATTAAAGTGCACAAACGTGCCTAAAGAAGTTTTCACTTTAAAAAGCGTGAGGTATCCTTCGTACACCCGGTTGGAACGAAGTTCATATACATGCATTTAATGAATTGAATAAATTGTACCAAAATAAATACCTATAGTAAATATTGTAAAAAGTCGAAATTAAAATTGCGCCATCTGTGAAATTTGCCCTAACTAATATATGGATAATTAGTATATATCAAACTACAGTAGTATCGCGCAGACTCCACAGATGGCGTAAAAATATTTTTTTAAATATAAGAAACTCGGTTCCGTCTTACGAATTTTCGATCAGGTCACGTGTGCTGGCGCGAGTTTAACATTTTTTACCCATCCCAAAAAGTGCACAACGCCGCTAAAGAAGTTTTCAATTCAAAAACCTTTTAACAACAAAAGTGTTTTTATTGACTACAAACAAACACATGACTTATGAGCACTCATAATCGCTTACAATGAAACGTGCCATATGCTTGTTTGCCTCTTTAATTGTACACAGAAAAAGTATTTAACAAATGTGGGACAGTAGATCATTAGAGTACCTATGATTACTAAGAAAGTCCAGTATTCAAAAAAGGGTTTATTTTCAACTATTATTTTAATTAGTATATATGAGCGATGAAAACAGTATAAAGCATCATCCCTTATAAAAATCAATAAAACAATAAAAACTAGTGCAGATCTCCGCAGATAAAGAACATATACATGGCATTAAGAGGCTGATAACCTTTATCCAAACCGTATAATTATTGGAGATACCATTTGCTGGGACCACTAATGTTTAACTACAAACATTTGTCTATTATTGGAAAATGAATTCTATTTCTTATGTCATAGAGGTGATCCATTGACCGTTCGCTATCACTGTTCGTCAAGCCTTGGCTGGCACATAGCGTCGCTGCCACGAATTGGTCTATAATTAAGAAATAAGTTGAGATACGGTTTTTAGCTGACTTTTTACAAAGCATCTTACGGGCCAACGCAATTAGCCCGCCTTGTAAATTGAATGTTTGCTTTATAGTGATTAGTAATTAACTTTTAAGTTTTTATAAGACCACGACCACATCGATCTTATTGATGCTGATTTTGTTTTGTTTATTGCGCCCGCAACTCAATTTTATATGAAGAATATTTATTTTAAAGTGCTTTGTTTGTTTTTATAGTAATTATAGTGCGGCGTTACTCGATACTACTCATGTAAGTTATTGTATCGAATATGATCACAATGCTTGTTAAGGAAAGGTAGTTTTAAGAAATTATCGGTCAGCACTTGTGTATTAAACCTACTTTATTATATACATATCTACTACAAATTTACTGTGAATTAAAAGATAAGAATCATTTACTAAAAATGTAACTCATGATTTCGATATCTTTTTGGACAGCGATAAAATATCATTCCTCCTATTCACATTAACTAAATTTCAACAATTAATATACACTTAGGTATACATAGGGAGTGCAAATCGAAGTAACCAAAGGATCTGTTTATACACTAGGTGGCTAGGTGTATCGTAAATGCGATGAGCGATTTTAAATTTACTAGAATTCAAGAAAAATGCTAGGCGATTTTTGTTGTTGACTTCTTATTGTGAGTTGGCAGCGCTCGCTCAAAAACGTTATTGAGTGGTTTTGAATAACTAAGGTTTTTTTTTCAGCAGAACCGAAAACACTCCCAGCCCATGTCACTTGTGCGTTGCCAAATCAATCCTCTATTCTCATGGAGCTCTGCCAACCTCTCTCACCAAATCAACACTTCTAATCTTGGATGAAATATACTACTACTACTTGGTATTCAAATTATGGCACTCGATAGTTTTTTTTTTCGGTACCTCATGCTTTACGTGCATGCATTTAATATGCCATCGTAATAATAAACCGGGCCATACAATGAACGTTACTGTGAATTTATGTTATAATTGTTTGATACAAAAACATCAATGACACGTGAAACGTATTCCACACGCATGCTCGCGAGAGTGAAAAGGACCGGTGCACAAGCTACGTATTTCAAAAATAAATACATTTTTAAATTATCGTTTGTACAGTGCCTTTATCATATAGTTTACATTGTGATTTCTAAAGCATAGTTTTAGCATTTTTTGGCTACACCTAAACCGCCGCGCTAGCGGAAGAGTCTAATAGCTCGACTGTGTCACATTTTATTTGGTGGCATTTTTTGAGTGCGAAGAAACATCTATGATATATGTTATCGAAGTTTCTAATGGATGTTGATAGTGGTTTTCTGTAAGGTTCCCCAGTCGCACAAAAAAAAATACTTTGGTCCTAGTGTGATAATGTAGTTCCTTTTTTAAATATTTATCAACCAGGCCATGACATTCACTTCAATTATCAAGATTGCCCCAAAAAGCAACGATAAGACTGATAACTCACGCTATAAATGTGATAGAGATCAGATATAACTCTTAGCATACATCAAAATCATAACATCTTCGAGCCCCATATTACTCGAGTGTCAAAAGCCAATTTCTTTGCTTCTCATTTATGTACTTTACCTAAATTTAATATAAAACTATATTTCTTGGGACTTGAAAACTGCATAGAAAAATACTAAGTAATCAAGAGTAAGGCATAATAAATAAATGCAAATGTATGTTTGTTTGTTTGTTACGCTATCACGCCTTAACTACTCAACCGATCATCGTGAAATTTTGCATACACGTTCTCAGAGGTATAGAAAAGTATCTACGGACATACCTTTCATCCAGAAAACAGTTCTGTTCCTGGAGGATATAAAAATAACATTTACGCGAGGCAAACTGCGGTAAAAAAAAGTATGTTATACATCTAAGATTCAAATAATAAATCTTATATATCTCTCTCAAGCAACATACCATTTTTGTTTTCGTTTGGAAACACAAAAAGGTCATCACCTCACCAGAGCTAGGAAAATATAATGTTAAGTCTGAATCGGACCGAGTAAAATCATGCGGTCTTACGTCACAAGTAGGTCTATTACAAGAGGTCTGCAGGAGGACTTTCTGTTTAGGTTATACCCTACGTGATTTAACCTAACAAGGAAGTCCCACGGAACACCTTGACCGCCTCTTGGTCGTCATTGATAATCACAATATAGCGCGAAAATAAAAGTGTGTGTGCAATTCTCACACGGCAGAAGTGAAACTTCAGAAAAGTAGCCTACGAGAGAATGAGAAATAAAAAGTAAAATCAACACAAGTAATTTACTAATGTTAATAAATTTAATTTTAAATAACTTATTTAAAAGTTTTTTTTTTACTTTCTTTTTAAAAAAGACAACTCCCGCATTAGGAATATTCCTGTGTAGCGGGGGGCTTCACAAACATACAAAAAATGGATACAAAGAACACCCAAACTCAGACAAATTAACACAGATGTGTTAAATAATTAACATAAATTAATTAACCAACGAATTTTAATACGCAAATGCACAAAACTGACACCACGTTGACATTGACGCATTTTCTGAAGGTTTCATAGTACGCAGGCGCAAAGACAGCGCTACCTTTGCTGGGATTGAATCTCGACCACGATATTGTTCTCTTCGTTTGGCATCGATCCATCACGAGCACGATAAGACTAACATGACACGTTGTACATAATCATGAATATTTTATACTCAACAATATCACGAAACACATAACATATCCCAGTTTCAATATTCGATCAATTAGCAATAAACCATTTCGTCGCAGGGCGGTCGCAATCCTGCATAAATTCAATTAGAGCAACCTCGGTGTGCCGGTCCACAATTCCCACTGCCTTTCGAGATATAACTATATGGAATAATTGATCGGCTGACGATGAAGCCCAGGAAACCCTGTAGGAATTGATATCGGAAATTATTGTCTCTTGCCTATGATATGGGGATGTTTATTTGTAGTAAATTATTTAGTTTATTTACACCAGTAACATGTTTGACAATTGCCGATATTGGTTTTACCGTTGGATTTATTCGGTATATCTTTTACTAGACCTTCCCCGCTGTGTCACCCTTCCCCGCAGTGTTACCCGTGATTACGTTCACTGCTTCGCTTCTTAGGGTAGTAGCGTGATGTTACGTAGCCTATAACGTTCCTCAATTATCCTCTTTCTAATACAAAAATAATTTTTCGAATCCGACTGGCAGTTCCAGAAATTAGCGCGTTTAAACACACAAACAATCAAAAAACTCTTCAAATTTATTATAATAATATATAGATAACTGACATCTGCAAGAATTTTCTAATGGTAGGTACAGCTCATGGTTTCCATAATTGATTACCTTTGCAAATTTCATGAACATAAGATGTCAGATTGATGATTTCAATCGTATATTATGAATTATTATTAGCATTCATGGATTTATTTTCATAAAACAATACCCAATTACCCTGCTAAGTAAAAAGGCAATTAACCTCACTCACTCTACACTTCGACTCAATCCAGCTGACGACGCATAAGTTAACACAAGCACACATATTCTATAGCACAGCGGTAAAATATTAAAAAGAGTAAAGAGACCGAGAATCTCTTTGAAGTATTTGACCCTTTAGAACGAAGAAGAGTTCGGTGTGTTTCCTTAGAAAAGGGAAGAAAAGGTATTTTCCTTTCCTTGTAAATGCTCTTTAAATTAGATCATTTGTTACCTTTTTTGTTTCAACATAACAGATTAACGAAAAAGATTAAATAAAAAAGCAACGATTTTAAGGCTACGTTGTAATGTTAATGTTTTTAAAATAATCATTACCGTGTAAGATTTTAAAGACACATAAAAAGACAACGTAACATTAATTTTCTTTTATTAATATATAAAATAATAAATATTAAATTTATATTTTAAAAGATTCTTCAATTATTAAAGCTATATAAATCCCTTCAAATAAATTGTTACTGAGAAATACAGGCCCACTGTTTAGAAGTATCAGCACATAAAGAATGAAATCGAAAGAAGCGGTCAACTTTATGACAGATAGCAATGGAATCGGTAGATCCAAGCGAAAATGAGATTTATTTTATAGTTTATAATTCGTTTAGAGCACGAAAAGGCATGAGATTGTATTCTTCTTTAGTATAAAGATTAAACAGTAATGGTTATGACTTTTTATTTTACATTTATGCCCGCCATAAATGTCCAAATAATTATAATAGGAAGTCTTTATGTGTGTTAAATAAAAAACAAAAACAACTTTCTATAAAGCCATTTACCGCGCAAAAATATCAACATCGGAAATTGCTATAATAATACACGAATAAGAAATTAAAGTGTATGAAGTTATTTTGACAACACATTTATATTACTTTATGATTGTGTACATTTTAAAGAGAGTTTCCTTAAGTATCTTAATAAAGCAGACCTATCACTCTTTTCTGTTATAACATCTTAAGTTATTTGTGTGTAATAAACTTTTAATATAAGCGGTCGGCATCTTACAAAGAAAATGTAAACAAAACTAAAAACATCAAGGAAGAAGTCTGAAACAACACAACATAATCTCTTGCCGAGCTCGCTCCATTTATTTATTTATGGAGATTATTATCGTGCGTAATAATTCACTAAGTTTCAATTGCATAATGACGGCGGACAGGGCTACCAGGCCTGCCAGCTAGCGCTCAGGGCGGACGCTCCAACAGATAATCTTCCATGCGAGGACTATTATTAAATAGAGGGCTGTCAGTGAGGCCGAGGTCGCCTCCTAGTGTGCGTTCCCTACGTAGTGCCCTAGTAGACCTACAACTTAGTTATCAGTTTGTAGGTCTTTAATCATTGAACAGAGTAACTTTCCTTTTTTAACTTGATAACTTCGTTCATACTCACCAAATATCAGACTTCGAGGCAGTGATTACAAATCTAATATGCTGAATATAAAAGATACAGATACGCAAACAAGATAAAGAATTATAGCTTATTTTGTAGACATTCATGTGTCCTGTTTCTATCTCGTTTTATGTACTGATATTTCAATGACTTTCAAGGCAATAATGTAAAATAAATATACATATTCTATACAAATCTTAGAAATAATGATATTGAGGTCGACACAATCAACATCAAAACGGACAAATCATAGACGCGATAAACCGTGACTCAGTACGCAATGAACGTCAGTAACCCATTACGAATTTGTTTTATTACTGTAGAAAAAGTGGAATTTCATGGAACAAAGAAATTGCGAGAACGTGTGAATGATAGAAAGTGTTATTATAGATATCAACAGCTAACCAACCGCTAGTTTGGGCATCAGCTAATTTACTCCCTTTAAATACTCCGAATTCAATAGAAATAACTGCACGCTACAGACAATGAGCATAGTTGTGAAACAGATAATGAAGCTACAAAACCAGCGGGTCTACTGACAACAACACGAACAGAAAACGTCAAGCGATAACCGATACAAACAAATCATAAAATAATATCGCCTTATTTATCATAGTTAACTAGACTAACGTCAAAGAAGGAAGCCAGAACTCCATATAGAAGTCCTCATACCGCTATCTGACATTGTTTTTCAATCACGCCTGTTTCAAAGCCAAACGCTACAGCACTGATTCCCATCGCAGCGGCATCTCGCGCCATAGGTACACCGTTACCTAAACAGATATTAATCATAATTTTCACTGACGCCTGTTCAACTATTTTAGATGATAGTTATTAGCTCATTTTGTAACCCAACTGCGTGTGGGCGAATTCGAAGGAGGCAGCTACTGGAAAATTGCCGTGTGACATCCACTAGGTAATGGTTTTAAAACTGCTTTCTGAGACACCTTTGAATAGCAAAATAATCACTTCCTGCGCAATTACTCGAATAAGCATTACGACAACTTGTCTTGGTACTTTACGGCGATTTGTTTTTATATCGTGAAAGCACTTTGTTCTAACATATGTTTCGTAGTCATTGTTTGAACATTGCTTTCTGGTCGCCGGTATTACGTATGGGTACCAATTTCACAAGCATTTTATTGAGTTTGGTTCGATTCATTTAATGCGAGGAATCTTTGATGGGAATATGGTCAACGAATAAACAAACAATGCTGGTAAAAAACGTGACGGCATTCCTTTTGGGTCCGCACGTTTTTGTGTGGCTTAATTGTCTTACGCTCTACGCGTATTACTACAATTACAAAATTTCTATGCTTACATATATTAGTGAGCAAATTGCATTCTATGTAATTTTGTATGAAAATGTTTTTGTAACTAACGGTCCTTTTACACGAAGGATCACCGACCTGGTCAAAGAGTGGTGGCATTTATTTATAAACACCACATTGCATTGCCTAGGGTTTCTCATAACTTCGATATTAACTCCTATTAAACATTGAAGATTTTTATACCCTTAGTGCGACAAAGGTGGTAAGCGATTACGAGTACTCCTAATACGCTCCTAATACTAGAATGTCTTACGCGTTACCACTGGTTACGCGTTTCTGTTAAAGTTATTTAAGTTTAGCGAATCTTTGATTAAGTTAATAAATTTTATTGACTTTAGAACTGCACTCAATATATTATGATAGGCTCATTCACCCGTTAAATTACCTATTGATATAATGCAATTTAATGGTTAATGTTGCAAACAATATTTGACAAATGAACCAGAAAATTATAACATGCATGATTACTTCGTTTCCTATAAAATATATTGTTTGAACAAATGTCGCTATTGGAAAAACAGATATAGATCTAAACAATCTGTTAAGCAATGACTCCAGATAACCATTTACCGTAGCACTGTGGATCTATTGCATTAAAACAGTATAATTCTGTCCTAGCCGATATCATGATTATTTCTTAGGTAAAACAGAGCCGGTAGTCGGTTTAGTAACTGTATTCACAATAGGGCTGTAAAAATGTTCAAGAATTTTTCAACAAATAATAAAATGTCTTCTCTCTTCTTTTCACAACCGTGTTTCGCAAGCTAAATATTTCATAATGTACCTTCTAATATTATAAATGTCAAAGTGACTTTATCTGTCTGTCTGTCTGATTATTACCTTTTGGTAATGACCAAATAAATGTTCAGTCAATCTTAAGCCTTGGTGCTAAATATAGGTATTTTTGTTGCAGCTGAGTGAGTTAGTTAATACATATGACAAAACCTGAAGAATTTGTAAGAACCACGAGTGCAATTGTGGAATTTTACATTGGGTAGTAAACGATGGCTGCAACAAAGAGAATCAAGCACTAATTGAACAAATTTAAAACTAACAAAACGTTGCCTGACATTAAATTAATGTCAGGCAAGCTGAAACCCTGACAGCCTTTAAAAAAATGGTCAAGCAACATTATCTGTCACTGTAATACTGTTATGCTATTTTTTACCATAACTAAGATCTAAATTGCTATCTGTAATACCATAATTATTATCTCCACTAAGTAACTGTATATGTGTCTGAATGTGTTTATGTATGTATGTATGTATACAAGTACCTATTTGTCTATATCTCGAATAGTACGCCATCCACCACAACTATGTTTTTATTAAATATTTTTGATATTATCTCCAACCTAAGATTATCTGGTAGAGATCGCTTTTAGCGATAAGACCGCCCATTGTACTCTGATTTGTAAAATAAATATTTTTCAACTGTATTTTATTAATGGTGTTCACTAAAGATTATTCTATCTATCTATCTTAATTTAACCGAAATATATGTATATTTCATTACCTATAGTTTATTATTTAATGCAAACATTGAAATATTTTTTACTTCATGCATCTTCATCTATTCATGGAATACCTAACATAAAATCTAACATAAGATCTTTATTTATAATATTAGCTATAGTTATTTCATTGGCAATAGCCACTAAGCGACTGATTGAAACATACTAAAAGTTTTTATGATGAGCTTGCGGCATTTTGGGTTCTAAAACGATTAATTTGTTTCAATCGAAGTCAAAGAAATATTTTAAATGGTTTGATGTGGATACAACCTTAAATGAATTTTGATTGCATTAATAACTCGGGTCGGCTTGGGGAGTTATTCGAATCTATTAGAGACTGAGCTTGTCACTCAGAAGATCATATAGACAAAGGATTATTGGAGATATTTATTTAATTTTTTTTATTATAATCTCAATCTAAATCTAAAGACTTCTCTGAAAGAGTCAGTGGTTCGACACTCAGATGGCCGTTGGTCCCTAAAATTATTTTGTAAGCCATAACACTTTGAAATTAATTAAATTTGAAACAAAACTTTATATTAACTTTATCATACATACAGGGCAAGTTATCATAGAGCAGATTCATTGGCATTACCAAGCTTGAAGGGTCATATTACATTCTTATACATTTAAGAACATAATGTTATCTTTCAATTTAACATACGGATTTCCAGATGTTCGAATTGATTGAAATTTTGCTTACACAGAAAAGATGAATAATAATATAAAAAGGTCCTGAAAAATAGCGCAACTAAAATGTAAAAATAAATGTATAAAAGCTCTTAAACCATCTACCTTCACTAACGAATATAAACAGTCTACGCTTTTTACGTTCAGTTCTTTAAAGTAAATTTCGTGTTACTCTCTATTTTTAACTACGTAAGACATTGAATTTGATTTATTTGAGTTCCAAAGATTTACTGGCAAAATTACCAATAATTACAATAAATTGATAGCAGGAAAACCAAGGCTGGATTCTGAGATCAAACAAAAAATTGTATGAGTCAGACTAGGCACGATAAAAAGTAACATGTAACCACGCATCTAATAATATTCCAAATTGCAAACCAAGAAAATAATTCTTCGTTCTGTATCAAAAGAGATTCGTCAGATTTAAAAAAAAAAATTATATTTGATAAAGAATCCTCTGGCATAAGATCATAATATTTTGCCTATTATTGCAAAATAGTTTACTTGCGTCTTTGAACTGGTATTTATTGTTACATCATTCATATAATCATATACCTACATACTCTTTTAACTTTAGCACACAAGCTTTTGAACACAAAACCTTCACTAAAAATGAGCTAGTAGATTTTATGTGACACTAAAACATAAAAACAGACAAGTGACAACAACCCATGAATGTAAAATGTAAATCTTGTGAATGGTTAAGAATAAAGAAAGAAAGAAGAAATAAATTAAAGAATTATTTGTTTGTACTTGAGGCTAAATTCTGATTTGTTTTCTTTTTTTAGTGACAAAGAACTTGCCTTTACAGGCTCGAGAACTTGAATAATTGATATTAATTTAAATCAAAATCTCGAAACCACTTTCTATTGAAAGGGCACACTAATAAGTTATTAGATCACAATCACTTCATTCCGCATTTTTTGTCAAACCATTAATAAAGAAGCCTTGATGCCTCTGGCGAAACATATGTCGAAGTATAATTTCGGAGTTGATAAAACCAAAGAAGTTGGTCCCTGGTATCAACTAAGAACCACTTTTCTTCTTTATGCGTGCCACTAGAAATCATCCTAAACTCAATGGAAAAACATGTCCTCCTATGGAAACTTCTAGTTGATATCTATCCTACCCCCAATTCATTTAAGAGCATCATTCTTGTTTTATCTATCACCCTCTTAAGACTTATATTCATAGGCACAAGATAATCGATGATCACTAAAGACAAGGCCACTTAATGACAAAATTAAGAACATGTATCGACAATGGTGCATGGACAATCGGATCAGTGTGTTGCTGTTCACCATTGCTCGTGTCTAATTGTGAAACACACAGCCTCCAAGGAATAGCACACTTTAGATTACAACACTATGTCCCCGGATTTAATTGTGTAGGTATGAGTCCTACCCGTCCTATTATTCATAATTTACTACATCTATGTACTACTACTATGACTTATCATCAATCTGGAACTCTTGAATACCTTTAAGTATCTAAATATTTACAGTTGAAAAGCTGTGCCTGAGCTGCGAGGACTGTCTTCTAAAATTATTCACCCGTCGCCAGAGCAGTCGTACGACAGTCCTGGGCTGACATTCAGAATGTAATGATATTAATCCAATAGCACTTACGAATTATAACAGTAATTATGACTTTGTACTAAAAATTTATTGTCATAACGAAATATCATCACTTTCAGAAGGGGGTGATATTTTAATTGTGACCAGCAGTAGAACATTACTACTATTTCTTGAATTTTCGGTATACGTTGAGACTCCAACGTACTATTCTAGACTTAGCAAAACCTCAAGAAGGCCCAAAATATATTCGTAATACATAATAGATATTCATTATTCTCAAACAATAAGCACAAACAAGTAATAGTGTGTAACAAAACCTGTTACTGCGTCACCAATCATCAAATACCAACACCGTTTAATATACCCGTGGAAACAATTTACAAAAATTGCATGTCGGATTGACGATAATCGCAGAAGAACATTTTCTTATGTGAACGAGCCTTTAATAATGTTCCAGTGGCAAGCGGGCTGTCGGACAGGCGGAATCATCCGATGTGGCCACTTGATTTAATTCAGACAATCGATGGCAGTTAGCATCGGTTAGTCGACTTCTCTACTGATTTATAGTACGTTGTTCGACTTGAGAGCAAACTTCGAAAGCTTTTCAGTTAATAATTTACGTAAAAAGTGGATTGAAGAGAGATAAAACATTTTTGAAAGTGTTTCTTTTATGTCTGATTGACCTCTGAAAATAAATTTTGCTTTTATGGCTCGGAATATTTTACGTACGTCCGATCAAGTTCTTCTGATAAGTTAGTTAAACAATCCACAATTCGCTTTTAACGTGGTATGTGAATAATTTACCACCAGCTAATAAAAAGGAGCGTCATAGAAGTCATAGGAGGAGCACAAAATTATTCGCACACATCTCGCACACGGCCGTCTGATCCCAGGCAGAGCCTGTACTATGGTAACCAGACTGTTTATAAACATAGTTATATATTTATAAATACATACATATTATAGATAAATTACACCCAGACATAGAACAAATGATCATGCTCATCACATAATTATTTGTCCTGGATAGGAAACGAATTCACGACCTCTGGCTTAGCAGTCAGGATCACTAACCACTAGAAAAACAAATGACATGATTTAAGATGAGTTAGAAAAAAATGTATATAAAGATGTCAACACGCGTTACTTATAAGCTATCACTTGTGCGTTGCCTTCCTGTAGAGCTCCGGTGACCAATGTGACCAGTGTGAATCACCAGAAAAACAAAACAACAATATACTTACAAATTATTATATTGCCGTCCTAACCATTGTCTTCTATACGGTGGGGGTTCAAACATTCGAAAATAAATTATCTGTATTCTATCTGTACTTTTATTTATCTGGTTTTTTATGGCAAACGAGCAGGCGGTTCACCTGATGGTAAGTGACTACCCCGCCCATGTACACCTTATACGTTAGTACTGAAATTATTCATATCTAAATATAGATTTTACTTAAAAGAGCTCGGTGCATCAACATAGAAGGCGATCTTGCATGTCGCGAAATAAATTTAAAGACATCATCCTCATACATAGTTATTGCTTCTTTGAATCACACACACCATGTCACAACAAGAACAAATAATTTAGATTCATCACAAGGCGCATATAAATGAAAATATGAATCAATGATTATATGGTTCAGTAGTTATCACAGAAATAATAAATGTAAACCATGCCCTCGCAAATCTTCATAAAAACAATGTTGTAAAGAAACATCGCAAAATAAAATAACAACAACATATTATTAAAAGTGCAAATACAATCGCTAAAACTCGCTCCTATTGAACAGGTACACTTAGTTGCTGATATTGTACTGTAAAGCAATCTGTATGTGTCCCTCTTGTTGGCTCTTGGTACCCCTGAGGCACTAATCGTAGTAGGTACCTACACTGTCTTCACTGCTGCAGGTGCTATATCTCGTAATGGCGCACGTTTCAATCCCACAAAGAGGAAGCGCCAATTTAACATCGTTGTTACTGCTACTTTAATATTTATTGCACTATAACGTTTAGTTTACAGTTTATAAAATTATCCATCACTGTGTCGTTATCTTAATACGTTTATTGAGCCTGAAATTCCAATAAAGCTAAAATACGTTACTGCAAAATAACGATATTTGTAACGTTTAAATAACAAAGGGACATCGATACTAACGCATATCCGGGCGAATCGCCACGTTCAGCCTTTAAATGCAACCGATAAAAACATTACTCGACGCTCTCAATAAATACACATTAATGTCCTGGAGCATTCTGGTTTACATTCCGTGCGGTTTCCAACGAGTTTTATAAAAGCTCCGTTCGGCCGCACACGCAATTACAAGCGCCTCTTTGCGGTACAATCAATATTTATTCCCTTACGAGACAATACCGGATACATAAGTACATTACTGTGCTAGCTCTGAACCACGAATAAACCCTGTTTATGATGCCGGCAATCAATTCCACTCTTTAGATTTCGTTCACTTTACAAGCGTAGCGATTTATGTAAAGGTGGACGTACACCGGCCGGCCCAAAGAGTTCGTGTACGCGCATAAATAACCCACCGTGCAATCTTCCAAGTTAATGATATTGCGATGCATTAACATTTCAGTCATTGGAAATAGCTCATTTCGTTTTTCAAATCGAATAGAAAGTATTGACGTCGCAACTGAATGGACCTTCGTCGAATAAGTGAAAGAAATGCAACTAATTAAAAGAGCGATATCATTGAGTTCTATTTCAATTAGTAGCTATTAAAGCTTTGTTTCATGAGTGTTCAGAGAATAAAAGTAAAATGAGAATTAATTGCGCCGACAAGACAAAATAAAGGCAATCATAAAATAAGCGGGTAAATTTTATGGTGCGGAAAACAATGAGCTCGATTCGAACAATCGAAATCGCCGATGCAATGCAAAGGGATGTAGAAGTGAAAGCGCATGCGCTGATACAAGAAAAAGCCTCTCGAGCCAACCAGTTATTACACTAATCGCTGCGATATAATTCCCGAGTCAACTTAAACACAGGTTCCTTGCAGATCGAAATGCAAACATGGCGGTGCTTTGAGCTCAGCAACGCGGGAACAGATGCGTGCGGCCTCTCTCTTACGAATATTCAATCACTCAAGTTACTTTATTGTCTATCGATGTTTTATCGATTTATGAATCAATACTATAGTTAGCTATAAGTAAACAGACAAGACAGATTAATAGTGATGCACAGACACGACCAGAATCTAAAACCAGAGAATAGGGCCGACATGTAAACAAAGCTGCATTCAACTTTCTTGAATTTATTAACAAATTATGTTGATTTTGTTTTCAGCATCACGAACCAGAAATGCATATCTTGGAATCAGGTAAGGTACGGAAAATAGCAAACGAGTGGCCCAAACTAGTTACCAACCCCCTCGTTTTTGTGCAATCCATAGAAACAAGTAAAACTATTTTCAGTTAGATAATAAGAATTAAGATAAACTCAATATAATACGTTCATTTTATTGACTCAAAATCAACACCCTATAAACTTGAAGTCATCTATCCAATCAGAATACCATTTGTTTATATTCGTTGTAGTTAACCAGGACGTCGCCGAGTCGCACCCGGTCCATTTCAGTCCATCAAAACGCTGCGCCCTATGTACTTCGTCATATTGCATTCGCGCCGAAGCTATCTGCCCGTTGCGCTCACGCAGCGGCCAGTATGAAACGGTAGCTCGATACAACTCTTTATATTCTCATAAGCGTTTACATATTTATCATGATCTTAGTGGGTGACCCTGTTATTTATGACGCTGGAATTGTAATTGTGTTAATATAATATATCAGCAAATATTTTGTCTCGCCTCAACAAATTTGTTCCCAGGATTGCGAATAGCTGGATGAGAATATCGAATTCTCATGGCCCGTCTAACAACGGCTAGGTGGCAGTAGAGGATTAATGTTGTTATTTTAGTAATTTATAGTGCATATATAATGAAAAAAGTTCCGAATACGTCAACTATAATATTTATGGTCACGTTTATAAATTTAAATATAAATTTATACGTAATACTTTACTGGTAAATATGACGTTTACGATCGATGTGATTTCCAAATATTTATCGCTTAGAACAAATTTAAAGTATAAATTTGAATATTAAGGAACTATGGTATGGTATTCACGGGCTGTTTTTCGCAACTCGACGTCTGTGGTGCGCCTATTTTGCGTGACGGCGTGGATGGTGACTATAGCAATCCCAACTCCTCAAGATAATTTATAAAACCTCTGATGTCACAAATGACCTCAAATGACCTGGCCCGGTTTGTGGGCACACTCCAGAAGCATGTGTGCAGTCTTCTCTGCCATGCAGGCTCTACAAAGGGTGGCTCTAGGTTCCACCTATATTAAACAGATGATTGTTACAAGGACAACGGCCCCGTGATCACATGAATCTTTTTCTAAATTTTGGTCATGGAAGTTTTAGCAGCGTGCGGGATAGTCTTCAGTCTATTCGAGCCTCCTTTACTTGTCTGCATCTACTTACCTCCGTTCAATAGTTGTCGTATAATATGTGGACAATGCTGTGGATTATACATAAATTTAATATAAAATTGAACTACTATTGCTATATATATCCAAAGGACAATATGAGGGTTGTTTTCCATATCATTCTGCGGCTATATTTTATTTGGCTATATTTATTGTCGCCTTTAATTCAGCTTGCAGTCTAGTATTACTCGTAAATACTTTTGGGTAGCTTGTAGTTCCCCAAAACTCTTTTGTTTGTAAATTTTATCAGTTCCGTCTTTGTTATATTTACTGATAGGTCTCTGCACCATTTTACACGATTCTTAATGCTGCATTTGTTACTTCACGAACTGTATTCGTAAACTTTCCGCTTATAAGGATGGTAAGATCTTCCGCGTAACCCTGTATAGTAGTGGCTGTCATAGAGGGTGATTACACTTACTTAGGGGCAAGGGCAACCATTTGCCTTTCCCTAATGCCTTCTGTGAGGAATCACTTTTAAGAGTTATTTTTTAGTGTTTTTGGAGTTATTTACTAGTTGAAGGGGAGCCTTCAACTAGTAAACTAACTCTGTTACTAAGCATGTTTCCTATTCAACTTTTTAGAGTTGTATGTATATACACCGTGTCGTTCTGGAACAGCTTTAATGTTGGTGTATTTTGTTTTGTCAAAGGTTAAGAACTAAAACGACCAAGAAAATATTATATTTCCATCACTTGACCAAATCCTGTTCATTATTAGTACGAGCTAACTTGTCACAGTCACCCGTAGTGAATTTTAATAAAACTCACCTTTACAACTCATATAATTTATTTCGTGTATATTTATAAACCATTTATAATGCGAGCTTCGTAATAATCTTATTCTATTTTATGATAAAATTTTGTTAATTATATACCGCGCATACATGCTAAACAGCCATAAAATTGAAAGCTATTTGAATTATAAAACCGAATAAATGAATTTAAAAATAAAAGTGTTATTATTATACGCTTGACTCAAAAAAGGAGACTCAATGTGAAACATGATGTGAAACTATTTCTCTTAACGACCGTTTATTTTCTGCTAATGTAAGATCAACAAAAATTTGTTATAATCAGAAACTTCATGTAGTTAAGGACGATAATAAAAAAATGCACTTAGTTATGAGTTGCTCATAGCTTCCACATAAGAAAAAATAAAACCGAATAACAAAACAAAATTCAAAAATTATCAGAAAAGGAATGAAAACATGAAAAAGGAAAAAGAGACTACAATGAAATAAGTAGAAAATCTGTGCAAAAATTTGTACCTATTATGTAGGTAGCATTAAAACCACAGCAACAAAACATATTTAGAATACTTACCATATAAAAATCACATTAAAGTCTTGGCAAAAACAACTATACGCCAGAGAATTACATTAAGGTGGCACTTACATATGTACGTGACAGCCCCATGGTTTGTATAGGATGTTACATTAAACTCGTGAACTTTGTAAATTACAATGTATTTCAACATACAATATGTTCTGAATTCTTTATCTATGATTACCTAAAGTGTCAACCACCTTGCACAATCTGTTTTCATAAGCTGGTGACGAATTATTATCATGTATATATTTGTTCTGTAATCTACAGGACAATCAGTACAAGTTTGCAAGTTATTATTAGTAAATTACAGTCTTCATTTCTTTTTTTATTTGATTATTATTGTTTTATAGAACTAGTCGCAAACAATCAAGCACCAAACAGACTTTCTCTAAGGCAAGCGATAAGCTTAGATTTTACGTTTGATACGCCAACTCTGTAAACCAAAGAAATGGGAGTCACTGACTGCACTAACGGCAAGACTAGCTTCACAAATAATCAGTTTATTAAGCTCTAGAAACCTGAGATCTAACCTTCCTCGTTGGAAATAAATTCAGCAACGTGTGAGTGACACCTGTTGTTTATGCTCAGTGATCAGACTGCTCGACAGACTACATATTTTTGCAACCTTAGTGATCAATTAAGTCTAGATCAAAATAATAAACTCTATTATTGTACGGACCTCCTAAGAACAGGGTTAAAAATTACGTAATTAAAAAGCTGTTCTTTTAAGGGTAGCCATTAAAGTGCAATATATTGTTGAGAGCATTTATTCATTAACCCCCCACAAGGCGGTAGGGCCACACAGTGCACCGAAGAACTATATTTAAAGTTTATCACTTGTGTATTAAATGTCATGCTATATAAATTGTAGTCTCTACAGCAGAGAATTAGCACGATTTCTGCAATTGATTTTGTAGATACTTTAATTGAAATTATAAATTTCGGATTTGCTTTTATGGCGCTCAGGGGTGTAATAGAACGTAATTCCTTACGTTTAATTAATTATCTGAACATAAAAAAATATGAAAACCTTAAAAGACTCAGACTCGCATTTGTCCGGTTTGGACAAATGCGAGTGTGACTCGCGCACCGAGGGTTCTGTACAAACTTGTCGCAAGTCGGATTGAATGACAAACTTAACTTTGCCGTTCCCAAAATACTCCCCCATACATCGATAAACAAACTATAAGTTTGTAATAGCAAAAAAAATGTATTACAACAACTAATTAAGGATTTTCGGATTTTCTCTTTTACTTGTGCTGTAAGACCTCGCTTCTCACCAAATTTCATGATTCTAGGTCAATGGGAAGTACCGTAATAAGTATTTCCTTTTGGGGTAGGGATCCCTGAAAAATAGGTTTGTAACCATATAATGAATCATTCAATCATTCGTAAGTATGTATTTTTTAGTATTGAGAGGATGACGGTAAGCCTGTAGCTATAAAACTAAACTACAAATACAGGTGACACGAATTCGAGCAAATACCTGCTATGCCCTTACCTTTTTTTTTGTGCGTGTGGAAACTCCCTCGGGCTGTCACCCTACCGGGGTTTTCGGTGGGGCGGTGTGTCGGAATCGGACCGACTAAAACCACACGGTGTGCCGTACTGCGCCTTAAATAGGAGGTATCCGGGAACTGCTTTTATTAAGACATCCGGAACTGCTGCTTACCTAACTTAAGCCAATACACATAGCCGAATCTAACGACGATCATTTAGATTTTTTTATTGCAAGTAAAAGTTCGTTCGTTCGTATCGGTTTCGTATAAACCGAAAACTACTACAAAATATATTAATAATATATATTTTACAAACTATCTGTACTGCGACCTGTATAGTCAATAGGGCAAAGGTGCCCTATTGACTATACATGGTTGTATCTGACAATGGAACGCTTAAATGGAACTTAAATCACTGAAAGGCCATGACTCTAGCATGCAGTAACAAGAAGAATTAAAAAAAATTCTATCCGTTTACAAGTTATGACCGTTTGAATTTCCAGCTATTATTACCTGGACATATGAACCCTGTATTTTGCCTGTAGTGTCCCACACTGTTTTTTTACATATAACACATAACATCACGCTATACATATAACATCACGCGACGATCCATAAAAACGGAGCATTATCTCGAAGAGAATCATCTACTACTACATCAATCGTTTGACCCAACCGTCTAACGCAATGTTTATAAGGTATTGATTTTTGACAAGCACTCCATAAAACGATCCGACTATCGCTATTTACGAACCAAATTCATATGCAAATAAAACTAGATTGGTAAAGGATGAAGCTATGAAAGTTATGAATGAACTAGTAGACTATTACTAAGGTGCAAAGGCTACAAATAGAGATATATGACATATCAAGACAAGATTCCCAATAAACCAACACGCTATTCTAAATTATACTACTTTTAAAATAAAGTTCAATTTTTCTTAAACAAGTTCAAGAAACTGTCACAGTGTTGCATAGCGTAGCGCCCTCTCGTGTTCTCGCTCAACACAAATTGGTCAGCTGAAGACTGAAAGCTTCGCATTCAGACCTGTGCAGATATGCACGGCCTTGTGTGGCGTTGTATTCACTGTGTTCCGCGTTTGTGTATGTGACATGAAGTCTACGAAAGGAGCGTAAATATTTACTATTTATTATCATTTTCCATACTACTAATTATGTTACTATTATATTATATTGCTACTCGTTACTGACCCTCCGTAGCACAAATCACGATAAGGCAAGTATTTATTTTTCAATTTGATATATATTTAGAGAAATAAGCCAACAGTCACAGATTACATACAGCCTAACCATAGGTAAAAAAAGGTTTGTAGTTTAAAGAACAGTACCTGGGAGACCGAGCTTTGTTCGCTAGCTTTTTGTAAAATCGTAATTTTTTTTTGTAAAATTGTATTTTTACAGGAAATGCAGTTGAAATTAAAATGCAAAACTATATCTGTAAACAAAATTTCATCAAAATCGTTGGAACCGCTTCCTAGATTCAGATTATATATATACATATATACAAGAATTGCTCGTTTAAAGGTATTAGATAGATAGATAATGTGATCATGGATGATCGTAACAGGTGGAGCGCTACTCAACGCAATTAACAGTTATTTACACAGATAGATAGATAAATGAACTATTGGGTATAGAATCCTTTTTTCATACTATCCAGTCACACAAAAATATCGTCCGCTAGTGGAAAGTGGTCACCAGCGACGTCCCTTAACATGTTTCTGTACTTGTAGGTCATGTTTAACCTTGGTCTTCTGCAGTCAGACGACCCAAACCTGCTAGCGAATCAGGATCAACTTGAACGAACACGTAGTGTGTTTAAACCTAAAAGAACACACAATAGATAGTGCGTGGAATGATCGCTCGTCAATAATTCAGTACCTCTTTGTGGATTATTTGGATTTCTCTCTATTTGGATTTTGCTATACTTATTCTATAAGTACCAAACTTAAAAAGTACGACATTGTATCTATAAACTCGGCATTATATTGCATACACAGCACATACTCGTACGACAGTGTAAATATGTTTTCCTAAGTAATATAAGAGACGTCAAGTGCTATTCTTTGTTTCTTGTGTATGCATGGGTGCCAGTGTCAGTACATTACATGTACATGTCATGACAAGTATTAAGCTTAATCGTAGTAAAAATAAGTATTTAGAGTAAGTACAAAAAAAATACCTACTACAATTATCCAAATTAAACAGTTTTATTCTAAACTGGTCGTTCTCCGCAGTTTAGCAAGTTTTTAGTTGATGCTCAGTGGTTAGCTCTTAAAGGTCGTAGCGTGATGTTAAATAACCTAACTAAAAAGAAATTGGGCCATCAAAAACATAGAAAAACCTACTACATAGAAGTTAAAGAGATTAGAGCGTTCGTCACCATCCTCCGCGCCTTTTCCCAACAAGTTGGGGTTGACTTTCAGTCTAGCTACTATATTTCTATAACTTCGATATTTTACGTGAAGCGACTGCCATCAGACCTCCACAACCCAAGTACTAGGCGATATCGAAGTTCTGTAGTTAGACCAGGTGGTTGGACTTTTTAGGGCTCCAACTACCCGTAACTAGGCCTGCCATCACCTAAATTGCCGACGCCGGACAAAAAACTTAAAAAAATCCGGACACAAGTGTGAAATCGAGATTCTTTCACAGACCCTTTAAAAAAATGCCGATTCAATTTAATTTTTTTTAAGCTTTTTAACGATTCATCTAACAATTATAATTGTACCCTGGCGCAGAGTGTCCGGGTTTTACTCAGACACTTTTTGAAAACCCCGCCCGGACGCTCCCCGGACGCCCTCTAAACTAGGACAAATCCGGGGAAACCCGGACGGATGGCAGCCCTACCCGTAACGAATGCCACAGATGTTCGTAGGACAACCGACGGCTTAACGTGCTCTCCGAGGCACGGAGGAGTCTCAATGTGTTAAGAATGGTCACCAATCCTAAGACTGACCTAGCTAGTATTACTTAACCTTGTAATGTGCTAACCTAATCGGCTACCACTTAGCCACGAGCTCCTCCAAAAAAACAAACAAGCTTTATTTTGTTAGCATAAAATAGAAGTGGATATAGTCGTATAAACAACTAAAATGTATGTAAAATTTATATCTAAAGGAATTATATCTTCACAAGTTGTTTGCTCATCTTCTACGACCATCACAATAAGCCATTCTTCCCCTGTGAGTTACGACGTCATTGATGTGAGCTCAACAAGCTGCTACATGCCCCTCTTATATCTCAAGGAGTTATTTCTTTTGATAAAATTCCTTTTGCTTCTTAATACAAACAACCTATTCATATCGAATAAAAATTAATTGCATCTACGTTATTTATTGCTTGCTAAAGCTCATTTGTATCGATAACTCTTGATTACTATTTTATATTCCTCTTCGATCGTAAAATGCCGATGCATTTCATTTTGCAAGACATAGTTTAACCTTGATTTTCAGGAGTTCCATTAACGAAAGCTTAGCTCAAATAAAAGTATATTTTAGTAAGTGCATTTATTCCTTAGCACAAGGAGGAAATTGCAATCTTTGTTATTGAAGATCAAATGAAGTTCAAGTGTTGCAGATACAAACCCAGATTACAGACATTTATTCTAAGTCTTAGTAGCGCTACAAAAGACCAGAAATGGTCGAGGTAGCACTAGGCACATATAACAATAATAAATAAAGTCTTTATACTTTATATGCGAGTATATTTGCAAAATATTTGCGAGCCGCAACACAGAGTTTATGAACGAGAGATACGTTTTATTAATATCTACTATAGGTACCTGTACTATTATGTATTCGGTGCTGTAAGATATGTGAAGTTAAATAATTATTAACACTAACTTTAATATTAAATTTGGTGGTTCCTTTACCTACTTTGGGTTGGCAAACAATTCCAACAGTATTACCTACCTGCTTGTATTTTATAAATGTTCAACCTGTTTTACTAATTAGATAGCAACCACCTACTGTGTCCTAAACACACCGCGACAAATTATTCAATCCCGCTGAGCTTAGGCGTCCGCCTTTCCCAAAATAGTGTCCCAACAAGGTCAACTAAACCAGTTGGTTAACTTTTAACTATAGTTATTATAAAATACAATGCAATGCAAGCAAAAATTCGCTTTCGTTACCGGACAACTCGACACAGGTGGCTTGTACCTCACACGGCATCATATTTCGTTCGATTGTGTATCGCGATCGAAGCTTTCCGGTCGGAACTGGGTTGTACGCCCATCGTAAGCCATTGTGCAATCCACATTAATTGGCCTCAGCCGCAGTCATTTAATATCTCGTAATGCGCTCGACAGAACACAAAAAATCGAAATCTCCCAAAGATTCAACATCCGCGCATTCAATACACGCGTACATAAACTGAAATGCGATATTTTCTTAAGCGATTTGTTGGCAATAGCAGATGGGTGTGTCTCGCAACAGGAAATAATTTCGAACTTGTTGCCACTGACTGATCTTTTCGATGTTATTCTCTTTTTGTGAACAAACCACGTGCATTTATCTTTGCGTTCCTTCCATTGAAACATGACTACTTGTATTTGTAGTTACCATATCCACATGTTCCCCTTACATCTACTAGGGGAGTATCGAGTTTCGAGTACAAACACCAGCTGTTGCTGCTATTGTATTTTCTGAATTTAAAACATAGGCGCCTTACATAGTTGCAAGTGTACGACGCGATTGCAATTTATGTGTAAAAGTCGGCCTGCACTAGTTTATCTTTGGTTCTATTTTCTGAACATGGCGATTTAAATACTTATTGAAATAAATTTATAAGTTAAAGAAACACCGTAGAATCCCCTCTTTACAAGGAATGAATTGAAAATAGAAATTTATTTCTGTCAAATCTTTAAAACAACATGACTACTTTTTTGTGAGCAGAACACACATTTATGTAACGGAACTATCTCTAACTAACTTACCGTTCAGGTAAAGATAATATTTTTTTCTACGCACGAACTTCGTTTCGTGTCGAAATGATACAAGGAGGGATTATTATTTTAGTAACATCTGTACGAGTAACTCTAACTAGATACTAATAGATAACCGCTGATGTTTTTTATGCGATCCCACTTTTTAATCTTTTGTGTCGAGTCGTACACCAAATGTGCATTTTATTTATAGGGGTACGTTTGAATGCGATATGTATTGGGGTACTGCAGTCGTGTGTAACAATAACATGAATGATAGCGGACGCACTTGTGACCACTTGTCGCTAATTGAATTTTTTATTAATAATAACAAACAAGTGCATATAATCACGTCATGATGTTGCGTTGTTATTCTGAAAAGGTGGCGACAGGACGAGAGGTCAAAAGGAGTGAACGCAAAGTTATAAAATTAATAAAAAACTGTCAGTCGTAGGACTGCACGCCAGAAGTGAAAACACATACAAACATATATACATATGCACACACACACACACACACACACACACACACACACACACACATCTGTATATATTTCGTCGGAGCGTGATGGTCACGCGAGTACCGTGCTTTTTCCCCATATCAAAAGTGCCCAACGTCCCTAAAGAAGTTTCACTTCAAGAAAATATAGATATTACATAATACTAATAACTTGAGACACCATACACACGGCGCGGCCGTCTGATCCCAAACTAGGTAGAGCCTGTGGTGGTAGAACTATGATAAGTATTAACACGGCTAGACCACCTTGTACGGGTTGGCTGACTTACAAAACCTTTCAGAAGAGCAGGCAGAAAAATTACGTTGGTTTCCTCACGATGTTTTCATTCAACGTCATAATCATTACATTAATAGGTGAAAAGAATTCTTTGTACCCCTTTTTAAGAAAATTTCACGAACGTAGTAACGTGAACTTTGGAATGTTTACAGTTTAAGAAGGAGTGCAGAAAGTTAAAAATTTTAAACAATATGTCTTACAACTTTAAAAATTAAGTACAAGACATGCGTCCAGTATATGTGGTTACCTGTCATGGTAAGTAAGTCAAGTTATACTGGTCAATAAAAAATCATGGTCGAAATTCGACCACCACGCGATCTTCAGTTAATCTGTAATACGCGTATAAACTTCGAAAATACAGAGGTACGTGATTGGGTTTGAGAGTCGAACTCTCTCGTCGTCATGAAAATGGTTCTACCACTCGACATCTTGATTATCATCTGTTTTACCATTAGTTATACAAAAAAAAATACCGTATAATAAAATAAAGGTCGTAAATTTTAAGACTTGTCGCCTTTTATTATCCTATATTTAATATTATTTTAAGCTTAGTGTTAGGCAAGATGTTAATAACCATGATGTTATATTCGTGAATAGACGAAATGTAATATATAAAACTCTTCCGGCACTCTTGTACCATACCCTAATATCTACATGTCGTCTAATGCTACTGGTGATTCGATTGGTGGAGTAACACACAATGTTCAGAACCGCAGTACAAACCGCCTTGGTGTAAGGCCGTTAATTAGGTGATTCAAACACCGTGACGCGAATAAAAAAACTAGATTATCGCAAGAGCATTGTCGCGGTAGAATGCAAAGGGAAAGAATGCACGGAGTGTCTCCTAGGCCAGACGAATTCGATATCGAGTCGTTTTTAATAGCATATTATAAACAAAACACTTATGACAACACAACTCGTTTATGACTCGTATATGCGTTATGACCATGTAGTTTTGATTGTATATATGTGTATAGCCACATAAAACTCAGCAAAATATTTTATCACCTGAATAGCTTCACAACTCTCAGTTGATCGTTGTTAAGTTTATCCCTTCCTGTGCACCTGAGGTCACAGACGTAAGTTTTCTTTGTTTCTCCGTTATCTTACTCATTAATTAAATATTCGGTCTTCAGTTCATAAAACAACAGTTGGAGTGGGCCCACTTGCAGTGTCACTGGCAATATTCGGTATGAAAACTGACGGTGGATTTCCCGAATACGGTTGCATGCCATCTTTAACTTACTAAGTTAAACTTGCCAAAAGTTTCATGTCTGCACATTTGTTGATTATCAGATGATGACGTTGAAATCCAGACATTATAGATCATCAGCCATGAGACCTTACTTTATTATAGTTTTAAAGGTGTAAACTCTCTTAAATTCTGCTGCAATATAAATCAAAATATATACTAATATTATAAAGCTGAAGAGTTTATTTGTTTGGTTGAACACGCTAATCTCAGGAACTACTGGTTTGAATTTAAAAAAATCTTTTAGTGTTGGATAACCCATTTATCGAAGAAGGCTATATGCTATATAACATCACGCTACAACCAATAGGAGTGCAGCATCAATGAAAAATGTTGCAAAAACGGGGAAAATTTACAAACGAGGACGAAGTTGCGCGGTTCAGCTAGTCCTTCAATAAAACTGTACTCAAAACTCGAACATTGTTATCGGAGCTACGATACCGTCCGAGCAAGAATTTATCAAGAGCGCACCTAAACCACCGTTAGAACTAACCACTTTGCCTTAGTTAGTAAAGTTTTATTACATTGTTTCATCTTTACTGAGTCAGTCAAAGGCGCGGGCAAACTGGTGATAAACATGTTGGAGGCAGTCCCCTTGACATATTGATAGCACATGCGATTAATTCCTCTTCTTATCAAAACCTTTAAGAACATAGTCAGTGGTTTAGTTCCAAAGAAATGAACACATTTCACGTTTTAACGGTGCCCCAAAAACAATGAACATTTTTCACAACATACTACATCTCTTCACCCCTCCTATTATTAAAGGGTCGAATTTAACGAACTAAGTATTGTGTCAGGGTAATATACTAGCAACATTCTGTTCCCTAATCAGCATATTCAATTTCATCCACTTATTATATTGCGACTCGCCCCCCTAATTTATTCGCACATATGCCCAGATTTTTCCTAACCGCTTTGCGGTATGTTATTTAAATTATATGAGTGGTAATTTTGAAAACTTAAAGCTATGCTTCTCATATAGAACTTTTATAAAAAGGTTGGTTTTTGTAAATTTTATAACAGAAATGCAATCCGTTTAAAATTTTACACGCACGATTCGATAAACAACCTTTAAGATTATACTTTATCAAAAAATTATCGGAGCACATCAATATTCTGTAATTTATTCCTCTTTTATAGCATGTGTCATACTTTTAACGTAAAACGTTTTAAATTACTACTATATTCACATTTAATGAACGTGATTCATGTGATTCATTTATTTATCACTACATATTATAAAACAAAGTCCCCCGCCGCGTCTGTCTGTCTGTCTGTTCGCGATAAACGAAAAAACTACTGAACGGATTTTCATGCGGTTTTCACTAATGGACAGAGTGATTCATGACGAAGGTTTATATGTAGCATACATGCATATTATTGTAGAGAAAAGTCAGGAAATTCAAAGATTTGTAATGTCATGTCCTAACAAACATTTTGTGCGCTTACATTGCAAACGCTGGCTAAACCTTAAGAGATAGATCAAATTAACGTACTACGGAATTGTATATCTTAAAAAGATCAATAAAAAAGTCCGCGATGGTATATATTTATCTCCTAAGGATAACCCACAGTAACCATTTTTATCTTTTACATATTACAAAAAAATTATGGGTTATTTATCAATCTATTTTAAACAAAACAGTATTATTCCTTATCCAATTAAATACATTAGATACGTTGTGCATTTCATGTAGATCAAAATTGCTCTTTCCAGCATTTTATTAAAATGAAAATCTTAGAAGATATCAGAGATTTAAAAAGCGGGGCAGAGCGGCTGGCGAGCCGGACCGATTTTGATTATTCTTTTTTGTTAGATAGGGTACCTCAAGGGGGGTCCCATGTCAAGGAAGTCAGGATCTGATTATGAGATCCTGATAAAATTGAGAGAAACCCTCGAAAATTTTAGGAACGAATAGTGTTTCTGGTTACTTTTCATTACTTTATGAGGTTTTTGCATTTTGCTTTGAGGATTTGCTTTATGAGGATTTTGCAGAATCATCATCATATCATGTAGCTGAGCTTATGATGAAAAAAAATCATATTATAAAAATCTTCACTACATATCATCATATTATAAAACAAAGTCCCCCGCCGTGTCTGTCTGTCTGTTCGCGATAAACTGAAAAACTATTGAACAGATTTTCATGCGGTTTTCACTAATAGACTGAGTGATTCATGAGGAAGGTTTAGGTGTATAAATTGTACCCGTGCGAAGCCGGGGCGGTTTGCTAGTTCTTAGATATCTTCGGAAACTAATAAGCAAAGGGTTGTCTCAACATGAAAAAAATATTAGGATTAATTTAAACATGACTATGTTTAATTTGACAAGCCAAATTAATGGTAGTTTTTATAATAAATTTCATTTAATCGACATCAATAGGATTGTCAATGATACTGTTTTTTCGACCACAGATAGTTATTATCTGCCGTATTATTTTAAAAGACAGATAACTGTTTCGTTATCATATTATTTTAGAATAATAGCTAAGAACTTGGCTAACCTGACAGCTCCTATAGAGCACCCCTTAGAATGTAAGAACACTGTAGCCAAACATTTGGCTTCACATAGTGCTCCTTCTGAGCTAATTAATAATATCTTTACTAATATTCATTCAGGCAATAGCTTGGCCGCACATTGTGACATAAATTCTTTAAATTAATTGCTAAGACAATAGAGCCTATCTCTTGCATATCAAATCATTTACTCAATAATGGTACTGTTAGTAAAAATATAAAAATAAATAAAAATTGTAGCAATAAAGTAAAAAAGTCAATGACCATAAACATAGTTCATCAAAATATTCAAGGATTATCTAGGAAAGACTTGGAAGTAGAATTATTTTTTGAAAAATATAATGTTGATGTGCTCTGTATCACAGAGCATTGGCTACAAGCACACCAGTTAATACTAAATAATGAATTTTATTCTGCTAGAAGTGTGTATGTAAGAAAGAAGTCAATTCATGGAGGGTCTTTAATTTTTGTTCGTAATAGCATTAAGTGCAAAAACCGGAAAGATGTTGTAAATTTGTCTGTTGAGCGCACTGTTGAGCTTTCCTGTGTGGAACTGGAACACCATATTATAGTTAGTGTGTATCGGCCACCACAGAGTGACTTTAGCATATTTGAGTTAGTTATGGAAGAAGTTTTGAAGCGTTTATGTGTCAGTAGTAAGGTTTTGGTAGTTTGTGGAGATTTCAATATTAATATATTAGAAAAGTGTCCTATCAGTATAAGATTAGTGAGCCTATTTGAATCATTTGACTTAAATTATTTATTTTCTGAGCCAACAAGAATTACTTCTCACTCGGCAACTTGCTTAGATAACATCTTTTGCAATGGGGAATATTTAAATAGGTCAATTTTAAGTGATTTAACATCTGATCACTGTGGGCAATTTGTTACATTTCCTTGTATAAAAGAAAATAGAATAAACAAAACTATATGCAGGCCCATGACTAGTAACCGATTATTCAATTTTAGTAATAACATTAGTGATAAAGTTTCCAATTTAGATTGGACTCAAAGTGATCCAGATAAGCTTTACGGCGACTTATTCAATATGATAGAAATCGAATTTAACAGTATATTTAAGTCAAAAATAATAATGCAAAGGCCAAAGACGACATTCTGTGATTGGGCAACAACAGGAATATACAAAAGTAGAGAAAAGCTGTATGATTTATATGCCATGAAACAAAGTAATTTTGACCCAAAATTTCATGAATATGTCAAAAATTACTCAAAGATTTTTAAGAAAACATGTTCTATGGCAAAGTCTTTATACATAAGTAATAAGATTAAGTCTTCAAATAATAAAATAACAGCTACATGGAACATTATTAATAATGAAACTGGACGTAGTAAACCTCGAGATAACAATTTAAAATTAAATATTAATAATAGGTTTATAACAAACAACTTAGACATAGCTGAATCTTTTAATACCTTTTTCACAAATATACCAGTTAGTACAACTAGTACCTTGAATTCTTGTGCGTCCAGGTCTGAATTGTTGTTAAGGGCCAATGTAAACAAATGTAAGAACTTATTTAAATTTGAATTCATAAACCCCACAGACATTATAAAAACGTTTAAGTCTCTTAACTCTAAGAATTCAGGGGACTTATGGGGGATTTCTGTTAAATTAATAGAAACTATTATAATTGATATAGCGCCATTTCTAGCTATAACATTCAATCGATGTGTTGATTCTGGTGTTTTTCCTAACCTGATGAAGTATAGCAAAGTAATACCTTTATTCAAGAAGGGTTGTACAACTGAACCAAGTAACTTTAGGCCAATCTCAATCTTGCCGGCTATAAGTAAAATTTTTGAAAAAGTTATCCTGCAACAACTAGAAAGCCATTTTAATCGAAATAATTTATTGCACAAAAAACAATTTGGCTTTACAAAGGGTCGTTCAACAATTGATGCTGGTGCAACTCTTTTGAGACATATATTTAATGCATGGGAGAATTCGCAAGATGCGATAGGTGTATTTTGCGATCTCTCTAAAGCTTTTGACTGTGTAGAACACAACACGCTTATTCTTAAACTTAGGCATTATGGTGTTAATGGTATTGCTTTGGAACTAATTGTTTCCTACTTGAAAGATAGAATTCAACATGTAGATGTCAATGGTGCGAGGTCTTCTGGATTACCTGTTACTATGGGCGTTCCCCAGGGCTCTATACTGGGTCCTCTACTTTTTCTCATATATATAAACGATTTACCTTATTATTTAAAAGATCGCTGTGATATAGTTCTATTTGCTGATGATACGTCACTTATTTTCAAAGTCGATCGTAAAAAAACAGTTTTTGACGATGTGAATAGGGCGCTAAATGATGTATTGTATTGGTTTTCAACTAACAATCTCCTACTGAACTCAAATAAAACAAAGTGTGTGAGATTTACCATGCCAAATGTAAAACAGCTAGGCACTAATCTAACTCTAAATAATGAAATAATAAGTATTGTAGACTCAACAGTATTCTTGGGACTTACATTAGACAGTAAACTGCAATGGGGACCCCAGATAGACAGCCTTGCAGGTAGGCTTAGTTCGGCAGCTTACGCAGTATGGAAGGTACGTCAGCTCACTGATACGGACACAGCTAGGCTTGTTTATTTTAGCTACTTTCACAGCGTCATGTCCTATGGTATACTACTTTGGGGCAAGGCGGCTGATGTTGAAACGATTTTTATTCTTCAAAAAAGAGCCATCCGCTCAATATACAATTTAGGTGCTAGAGTCTCTCTTCGAGAGTTGTTTAAGGATATAGGTATTTTAACTGTTGCATCACAGTATATATTTGCAAATATTATGTTTGTTAGGCACAATATCAATGACTATAAGAAAAACAGTGATATACACAATATTAATACAAGAAACAAGTCTAAACTCGTTGCTACCTATCATCGCTTACATAAGGTACACAACTCGTTCGAAGGTCTTGGTATACGTTTTTATAATAAAATTCCTATAGATGTAATCGACCTTCCTGTAGATAAATTTAAGCGTACTGTAAAAAATCACCTTATTAGGAAAGCCTACTATACGATCAACGATTATCTAAACGACAAACAGTCTTGGGCTTAAGGTGTCTTTAGGTATATACACACAAACTTCTTTGTCTTATAATTAGACTAAATTATTAACAAACCATTGTTAGTTGAAAGTAATGCGTGACGATTATTATGGTAATTTTGACTAGTAGTGATTTTTATCAGTATCTCGACTATGGCTCGTCATGCTCACTAAAATGTCATTGCTTGCGGCGTCGTCATGGGGCGGGTCGTTTCTTTCCCTCTGATATGGCGAAGGAGACGATGGCTGGTCCATGCGTCATACTCGTGAACGGGTGCTGCTTGGGGTGACTGGTCGGCTTAGTCAGCGATGCTTTAGCCTATACTATTATTTTGGTTCGTTCAACTGCAACTCTAGCCTCTTAATCCAGTCACGAATTAGTTTTAACAGTAGACTTTGTAACTGATGTGCACCTTGAATGATTTCTATGTTTAATAGGTTCGAACCTTCAACGGTATCACTGAGTGATATTTTTTGTTTGTGCGTTAGCTTTTGGAGCATTTCAATAAAATGTAATTCAGGTGGCAACAGCTTGCATCATGCTTATCTTTTATGTAACACTAATACCATTGTACCTGAAGATCTGACTTTTAAAAAGAGTGGCCATGAGTTTCTTTGCCAGTATTCTTCTCATAAGGCTCTACGCATTTTGGAAACTGGAAGTTATAGATCGACACAAGCAGGCAGTAGATTTTGGTGTTTTCACCTAATTTACCTCGACAATCCAGTACATGCTGTGGCGTCTATTTGCGTCGATCTATGATTTTTAACAGTAGCTTCAATTTAACGTTCATAAATGTCACTTAGTGTCTTAATTGAATAAATGATTTTGAATTTGAATTTGAATTGAATTTGAATACTAATAAGTACTTTTATTGATCGTTATGGCAGAGGAACCATTGACTTTTGGTGCTACCTAAGGTGACTGTACCTTCTGTGATATTGTTCAATGCACATTGTTCAATAAATAAATAATGAAGTGACTCATTTGTCAAAAGCATTTCCAAGAGCTACAGGCTTAGATAAATAAACGTTATCTCATTGCATCCGTCTAAAGCACGTCCGGAGAATTATCTACGCAAATCTGTGTCCAGAAACTATTTGCCTCTATCCACTAATCCGATCCGGTTAGTAAACGGTTTGAAGTTTTTTTGGGACGCTGCTCAGATACTAGCACCAGCAAAGTAAGAGATAAATTCATTAGACTTACGGCATGTTGAAGTTTACTTAGTACTTCTGTCAATACCTCATACAGCGTATTTTTAATTTTAAAGATTACAAAATGTAAGCAATTATTCGCTTGCATTTTGACATCATCATCTGATGATGATCATCAATACAAATAAATAAAATTTAAGTGTCTGTTTGTAATGTCAAAATAATAGTTTAAAATAGACGTTAGTGTTTTTAAGTTCATACAGTTATTTATCCGATACCTATGCCTAAAAATCAGTTTATAAAATATTTGTCTGTCTGTTTGTTCCGGCTAACCTCCGGAACGGGGAAACTTTCGGACTTTCACTGCAGATAGCTGTTGTTATAAGAAGTAACTTAGGCTACTTTTATTTTGAAAAAAGAATTAGGGTTCCGCGCAAAATACATAAATATTTATAGCGAGCGAAGCCGCGCGAGAACTGCTAGTAAGATATAAAAACGAAAAGAGCACTTGAAGTGAAGTCACTATATAAATGATAAACTGAAAGCCGCAATGTCTTGTTTTCTGTTTTAACTAGCTGTAGACAAAAAAAATATTGTAGCTTCAAATGACTAATAGCGTACACATGTTTCCATATATCAAAAAATAGAAATTAGGGGTTTATGCGCCTGCCCTTGATCAATGGTAATAATTAAAATTAAAGTTTTATCTTTCTTTCATCGCTAGCCACCCAAGTAAGGCCACGCTGTTTTACATAAATAAATAAATTTATATCAAGTGTTAAATTCATTAACACATTTGATATTTTATTATCTTTACGGCTCGAAGTCTTCACTGATTTTTATCAGCGATTATCGTTTGCTTTAGTTTTATTGTTGGTATAGCAAATTGCTAAAGTAGTAAGATTTTACAATTTAGCTTAGATATTACTTATTTAATCTATTACTTAAGTAAATTAAATCGCTTAAATCGGACTTAAACTCCAATATGTAATATCTTTTAAAAGTAGATTACATTATTACCGGTCTATTCGTCGACGTACAGTCCATCATATAAATCAATACTTAATGACTAATTAGCAAAACATTAAGTAGGTAGATAGGTAATTAATGTTAATATCGGTTGACAAACTTTAAAGCTGCTTTGAAATTACATTTAAAATACATATTTCTGATAAGGAAGAGAAGAGCAGAATGTAAGAAACATTCATTCATTCATCAATGCATAATATTCTTTAAACATAACGGAATCCAATGCACTACACATGACTTAAAACAATATTATTTATATATTTTACTCATAAAAGTGTACAGTATCAGGATTTATATCATAAGCATTTGACTAGTCTGGCTTATAACGTCATAAAGATTTAGTGGAAGCTGAAATAAATCTACAAATATTACCTACTCTTCTCACACACGGCCGTCTGATCCCAAACTAGGCAGAGCCTGTACTATGGTAACCAGACTGCTGATAAACATACTTATATATTATTACAAACATACATATAGATAAATTACACGCAGACACAGAACAAATGATCATGCTCATCACACAGTTATTTGTCCTGGGTGGGAATCGAACCCACGACCTCTGGCTCTGCAATCAGGATCATTAACTACTAGACCAACAGGCCAGTAATCATATTACCAGATGCATAATGCTTAACAACCATTTTAATAATTTTAGGAAAAACACTGTAATGTCACTGCATGTTAAGAAAATGTGAAACCGCTAGTTCAAAAATTATATCCTAAGCTACAAAGCGGAAACCTAATGTTGATGCAACAACATATGCGTTACATTCTTCCTTTCAAGAGCGTCATGGATGATTCCCTGGCGAATTTGAATTTGTAATTCCTTCCTTTGCCGTTACCAATAACATTGAAACATTTATTAAAAAAAACCCGCGACTCCGCAGCTCCGCCCATCGACGGAAACAGCTGCAACCCTAATTATTACAAACACGGCCTCTTGAGCATTGACTGAGGTATAGATAACTAGTGATATTGTTAAACATTTATAGAAAACTATTATTAGTAGAGCAGCCGGTTGGTTAGACTAATGTTTTTTAGTAATAGACGATTAATCAATATACCCTACAATTATTTCAATGTCCTCTGTTAAACCTCCACTAGGGACAACTGAAATGATTACGATTAAAATTGGAATTTTATCGGTCATTACAAATATCTAATTTCTTAATTTCATTTCAGTAGTAAAAGTCAAAAGCTTTATTTGTTTTTTTTTTAAATATAGCCATAACCGAAATATTTATTATGACATCTACACGTCCTACGCTAAACTCTCGAGGCTAACTTTTGTTTAAACATTTCATTAGTTAGATGCAAGATATTTACGATTTTTGATAGCTATGGGCGGTCACGATTACTGTTATGGAAGAACAAACTGATGAAGATACAGATACATTTACATTGACAATCTTCATTTAGCCTCCCACACATATTCCTATTAAGAACCTAAAATTCATCTTAAATTACTTTATCAAGACACTAAATAATATGTAACTATGTTGTAGAACATTAGAGATATGGTAAGCTAGTAATGTAAACAAAATGGCTTCTTGCGGACATGCAAAATAACTTTGAAAAACGTCAACCATATTTATCGAGACATTTTTGTAAAAACTGCCATTAATACTTTTGTAATAAACCTGTCCGGATACCGATAACATCACAATCTCAACTTCACCAAAAGCTAAAAGGTCGTTTATAGGGACATAAACGTTTATAGAATCATAAACCAGAACCAATCTATTGTTTCCAGTCGGCCTACGCCCGCCGACAACATAACTAATCGAACAATTCCGCTTTTTGTCTCTACAAGAGACATAATCAATTGTCACTTCGACTACGAATATTTCCCACCTAAGTTCCAAATGTGTAAGATCCATTTAGAACGGGTTTGGAATAGTCCGGAGACAATAAACGATCGGATATCGTATTGCACTAAGAAAAAAGGTGATGAGTGACCGTTGTCGTAGTGTTGACGCTTGAATAGATAGCTGGTGTGTTCGAGACATGAGGCTGCTTGATGGCGATCATTTAAAGCATATTGTATTCCATACTTTATTGCGATGTAACGCATTGATTAAGATATTCGCAGTTTCTGTTGATTCGTTGCTTGAATTGACATAGCATAAGGTGTCAATGCGTTATTAATTATTTAATTCTTTATTATTAGTAAGTAACGAAAGATAAAACCACTTATTGTCGATATAATTAAGAGAGGCATAATTATATTAAGCAATGCACATGCACAGAAAGAAAAAGAAGAAGCGAATCAAGAATTTACTGATTACTGTTTATGTTGTATTTGTATGATATATCTAAAATTCCGAATTGTAAAGCGAAATTTACAGACCAGATTCCGAAATCTCATTATCTATATTCACAAACATATTAGTATCATAAACGACCTTATCTGCCCACTGCCTTCTAATCGAATGCCCCACTTGCTCAAAGGCTACTTATCAATGGAGAGACATGTTCGTAGTCAAAAGTCAATTAAAATGCTGTTTATTCATCAGCGTCATGGTCGGCAGATGATTTATAATTTCGCAGCAGGTCATTCAGCGCGAGCGCACTGTCGCGCCCGCTTTTTAAATTAAAATCGTACGGGCTCGGGCGTGATCTTATCCGGCTCGATCAATTTAGATAAAGTAAATATTTATACATTTGACTTCGGATGGGCGAACAAAGCCGTTCAGTAAATTGATTATGTCAGTGAAGAACTTACTTGACGTTTGCCGCTTTTGTATCACCTGTTCCGATTTTAGATATGCATTTATGGAATAATTGATCTTAGGTCAAGTAGTACATGTTTTTTTTCATCACTGTCGATGTCGTTTCAATTTATTAACGTTTTGGGTATGAGCGAAATATTTGTAAACATGAATACCTAACATTATCGTGATTATACGTTAAGTAAACCGTTAGAGCACGTGCCTGGTTTATGAGCGCTCAAACTTGTCCACGACCGACTATCAGCATTTATATCGCTTTTCGACTCAACATGTTGCATACATATTATACTTTTCATTAACATCTCTGGGAATGGACTGCGTGTTTGAACTAAAGTTTTTACTGTTAGTCTAGTTGAATATTATATAGTATTATTAGTTATCACATACTTTGAATTTTTATAAATGCGCTTTCATGATGTGACATGATGTGATAGTTATTTGTCACCTAAACTGATATCACTTTAGATTAAAATATACAAAGTTGTAGATAAAAACATTAAAAGCCAATTTAGTAGATAAAAATATTATTTTATTCATACTCTGCGTTCGGAAGCGTAATAAATACGAAAAATTTAATATCCTAGCTAAAAATTACATCACAAAATGATTTACTTACATAAACATCTTATAGTTTAGCTATTTACAATTGACTAGGGTACATTTCAGTTCTGCGATGCCATTGACTTCTAATATTATATTTACACATATTTTCATACAGTTCTCACTTCACATGATAAATTCAATGTAAGTACCTAACATTATCACAAAATACTTATCATGCCAGGACTTAAACATAATCAGGAACCTTAAAGTACCAGTTGCATGTATTTGTCATAAAATACAGTAATACTCGCAAACATTACAACCTATGCGTATATGCAAAAAGGAATGTATTGATTTACATAACTTCATCTACGTACAAAATACACCTTGTATAAGAGAAAAGACAATGAAATGCTATTCAAACAGGTACAAAAAATACTACTTACAAATATATTCAGAATTCGTTATAGACATTAATTTAGTACTCATAGTACGATATTAGAAAACATTTCTCAGCAATGATATACAGGACCAACTACTGTTACCTCGTTGTTCATAAACATACAGCAGTTATAAAATATGTGTTTTTCTTCCTTTACATTTGCATGTTGTAAGTTGGAAGGAAACATAACATTATACGGATAAAATGCTGCTATAAAGCGTTTACGAATAATACGATTACACTTTTCAATTTAACATTAGAGCACCAACAAAGATAAGCTTACAAACACAACTGAATCCTTTAAACATCAACCAATCCAGTAATTTTATATGTATTTTACAATGATATTTACAATTTTTAAATTACACAAAATAAGTCTTTCTAGGGTGCGTTGTACTCGACATAGGAATTTGTTGAGGGGGCCTGAGGGGACGCTCCTCACATTGATGGTTGTCGATAGAAACGTAACTGTGATGATGAGGTAAACGATCGTCAGGCCTGCCCTCACTACTCGCCACCGAACACGTCTCATCCTCCGTACTACGCGCCGACACTTCTGCACTTGCGCTGGTCGAGTGCATAGGACTCGACATCATCAAACCAGGTGGATTCATTCCGTACTTATACCACGGATCGTGAGACGTCGGTGGCGCTGTGTACCTTAAATTACCGTGCCGACCAAAGGCTTCCCTATTGCTACTTTTCAAGTTATTGGCATTATGAAGCGTCCGATTTGGCAGTGTCACGTCCACATCCGGTAACCGAAAATTTAGCTTTTCCATACAGTTCCTTTCACCCCACACGATCACTGTACACGTTTTGAGTAACACTTTTAGATCCGGGTCAATACTTATAGCACTTAGATCAGTAGTTACAAGGAATATGATCTTTTGACGTCTATGCCTAATGTTCACTGAATTAATTGCACTTTGTATAGCCGCATTTGATTCCGCAACATACCACTCTTGTTGCAAGAAAGTTATAGATAACACTATCACGAGTCTTTTGGAGCTTTCAGAGGCACTCACTAAACTGTCACCGGAGCGTCTTTCACAAAGCGGCAGATCTCTATGTTGTAAACACAACGTGTGTCCAATATTTTCTAACTCGGAACTCACCGCACGAGTAACGAAGTCTTCATCTCGTGGATTGTACACAAAAAAAGCATCGAATCGTTTGTTTTTGTTGTCGTTCATATCTTTCGGTGTAGAAGTGAACACTCTCATACCGTATCTCGAATGCATCCACAATTTGAAATCTTCCCGGAACATGAAGAGTAAAGCGCACATTAGCAACAGAATAATTACTATTATCAGCACCGCAGCGATATATGGAATGTAATTTTCAACACCGTCATTCGATTCGATGAATAATCGCTTTAACGTCTCGGTGCCGGTCTCCTCAGTAGTGATTTCTGTTTTACATTCCTTTGCTACCGTTGCGATGGTTTTATTCATCGCTTGCCCATGAGCAAAGTAGCACATCATACTTTCGGTGTCTATAGACTTCTTTAACAACCACTGATTCAGTTGACTAACGTCTTTACAATCGCATACCCAGTTGTTGCCATCAACGGAGACGCGAGTACGAGGGTCGGCGTCGGTTATAACTCGCCATGGCATGTAATCAACGTAACCGTTATTGTCTAGACCTAAGAACTCCAAGGAAGGTAGATAATTAAAGGTATCGTTTTCAATAACCTTAATTTTATTATTGCTCAAATAAAGTTCATTCAAATTGGGTAATCTCGTAAACTGAGTATTGCGTAGTACTTCTAAAATATTGTTTTCCAAATGAAGAATCCTCAATGACTCGATACCGTTAAATGTTCTATTTTGTATTGTATTGATATTGCTGTTATTGAGATACAAAACTTGTAACTTTTTTTTGCCTATGAAAACGTGATTTCCCAGCTCTTTCAAGTCGTTTCCATCTAAGTATATTTCGGTCGCGTCCATCGGTATTCGCTCCGGTACATGACCGTAGTCAGCATTTGAACAATCGACTACGTTAGTGGTTGTCCAGGTTTGATCGTGATAACACGAACACTTATCAGGGCAAGTCATCTTACAATCACAGGCGTCAAAGTCACAACAATGGCACACTGCGAAACAATGCGACTCGTACTCGCACAAAAATTCTGAAGATCTTACTTCTAGCAAAAGCATGTCTGATCTGGTTCGTGAGTGAGTTAAAGAGCACCTTACACTTTCTAAATCCATTACTCTCGGCCGCTGCCTGGGTTCAGTTAATTGGTTAATTGTCTGAAGCCATTCCATTGTGCAGTCACATAGAAATGGATTTTCGCTAATATAAAATTCTGGTAAATCTTTGTCATCCGACACAGTTGATATAGCGAACGCGCCGACCTCTAACGTGCTTATTTTGTTTTCATACAGTATAACTTTATTTAGGTTATATTTTTGCAAAAACGTTCCGGGACTTATTTTGTCTATGTTGTTATTATTGAGAACAATGGTTTCTATGCTACTAGGAAAAGACAATTCATCAATACTTCGCAATTTATTATAACTCACGTCGAGCATTTTCACGGAGCATGATTCCTTTAATCCATACGTATCTTCAAGTTTCTCAATTTTGTTCTCGTGCATATCTAACCATTCGAGATTTGTAGGTATATGACTGTAATCAAACCAGAGTAACTCGTTGTTTGAGACGTTTAACCAAACAAGCGGCTGGGTGCTTGTAAATATGCCTTTCAAGTCCACAAGTTTGTTACCGTCAAGTCCAATTGCTTTTAACTGTTGATTTGGGGCAAAAGCTCCATCGTCTATTTGATCTATGTTGTTTGACGCTAAGTTTAGGATTTGTAGCGATGGTAGAGCAGCAAATGTATCTTTGGATATCTTTTCAATTTTATTTCCAACAAGACGTAAACCGTACAGATCATCCAATCCTTCGAATTGACTTACAGATATTTTCGTTATTCTATTCATTCCCAAGTCCAATGATGTCAAAAATCTAAGAGTTTTAATTGCTTCCGGTACCTCTGATAACTGGTTCCCACTAAGACCTAAATCATGAAGTTTTGTTATGTTCTCGAAAGAACGCAGATCAACCTTTGTTATTCTATTGCCATCAAGGAATAACTGATTTAATACGTAGAGATTAGAGAAGTGACCGCTGTCTACTTCTATAATGTTGTTATGTGCGAGCGAAAGCGAATGAAGGTTCTTCAAATTAGTAAATGCACCGTCCGCTACGCGCGCTATGTTATTGTGTTCTAAACTTAGAAATTGTAGGTTATTTAAATCTTGGAACAACAGAGTGTCTATTTTTGTGATTCTGTTGTATGACAAATTCAAAACTATTAGACGAACTAGCCCCGAAAATGTATCTCTATTAACCCACTCGCTCGTTAGCTCATTTACCGATAAATCTAATATTTGCAATTGATCTAATCCCTCTAGTAGTCCTGGAGCAAGCACACTCAAGGAATTGTTATTTAAATATATTTGTTTGATATCTCTTGAGGACTGGAACATTTCAGGTGGCAGAGCAGTCAAAGCATTTGTTGATAAATTCAAAATTTGCATATCACTCAGGCCTACAAAAGCACGATCCGCTACTGACGATATCCTGTTGTTTTGTAAAAATAGCTTCTGAAGAGCACGTAAACTTGATAACCCATTATCAGGCAGTGATCGTATTTCATTGTATGACATGTCTAATGTTTCTAACACAGTATTGCATGATTTACCCGGTGCAGTTGGACCGTTGCCCCAATCTGAGAACCCCAGGTTGGAAATGTCTTGTAGTCGATTATGTGTTATATTCAATTCCTTCAAATTGTACAATAGACAAAATATTTCAGGTGGTAGATTCCAAATATTATTATCACCCAAATCTAAACTCCGTAAATCAGTGAGACCACGGAATGAGTCTCTGTGAAATTCCATAGACATCGCAGACCAATCCGTGTTGTGAGTTCGAATAGTAAGGCTCCGCAATCCACTCAGCGGCGACAACACTGCAGAAGGCACATATCGAATCTTACAAGATTCTATTCTCAATTCTCTTAAGTTATGAAATCGAGATAGTAGTTGAGTTCCTTCTTCCTTTCTTCTGCCAAAATCGAGTGAGCTCTCGAAAAAGAGTACATCGGTACAGTGTAGGTCCAGTACTGTGATGCGCTGCGCCTGTGAACTACTAAGACCTTCAAGTAACTCTGTGGCGCCGGCAGCGGTCCGTAGCGAGCAAGCCAGCTGAACGCGAGTGGATTCACTGGCATCACCAGACACTCGCTGCCACTCGCACTCCTGAGGGGCCTCAGCTACGCGGCTCGTAAGCGAAGCTCCGCTGGCTCCTAAGTACATCCCACTCCAAGCGGCACACCACACCGTCAATAATCCCATCGATAACATTTCGAATAACTCACTTTTAACTGTCACTTTATTTAAATTGTCACCGTTTGACTCGATAATATCACACACATCGCTACATTAGTCCGAACGCACTCGGAAAACTTTACGAATTTCCCGTCAAACTTGTTTCGAAATGCGACACATAACGGCACGAGTACGGCTAGCTGAAACACAGCAACCGCCTCTCTCGAAGACTCGTGAGAAGCGACTGAATTGTGTAGCGCGAAGCAAGTTGAGCGACCGGCCAGCAGGCACGCTCCCCGCGCACGCTCGCTCCTCCCCTGACAGAGACGTCCGATAAGCTTGTCTCACTTCTTTACAAAAGTTCACAGCAACAAGTTGCTCGCCACGAGATTGGCGTATGAACAGAAGCGCGCTTCGCGAGCTTTTATAAACATGGCCGTGTTCACTTTGTTTGTTTTGCCTAATCATAAAATTTCAATAGAGTTCCGACGGCGTAAAGCGTGCGACCAAATACAATAAAATTTATAATTATTGTAAACTCGGTGTAGGTACCAATATTGAACAGAGTGGACCTGTGATTCAAACAAAGTTAATGATAGCTGCGACATAATTTTGTTACCATTGGTTAATCAAGCACAGGACAAAATGGACTCTATATAACATACTTGCTACGGTCCTCTAAATTTAAATAATTTATATTACCTTTTTTTAACCCCCTTTAAACTTTTTACGTCCTAACTAGCTGTGCACGCGGCTTCGCTATAGTGTGAACAATCATATGCACTTCGTAAAAAGTTGTTATATATTTGGCAATACAAACAGACACTTCAATTCTATTTAGGTATTTATATGGTCTTAAAATAACGCGTTAAATCAATAATAATATTTAGAATGTTTAAGAGAACATGCTCTTTAACTATAATGTTGTTGTTTTTGTTTTTATATGTCAATGGATAAAACAGAACCCTCTCCACGCGATAAGTCCGACATATTCCTCGGAGCACAGGCGATAGAGAATGCGCAATGAAGCTACATTTCTACGCAACGCCAAGGGGTTATTACACACAGACACTTCGATTTTATATATTTGTATTTCTGTAGATTACTGGAGTTTACGTTATTTTTTTTATCTAAATGTATAATATAAATATTCCTAGTACCACTCTCTCAATATCTTACAAAAAATCTTTTGTTCATCGTGTTCATCTTTACTTTTACGGTATAAATCGCACATAAAGGTAACAAATTTTGAATACAATAAGGCAGTAGATAACATCGACTTATCATCTTTTATTACTCGAAAATAGTTGATGGAGGACGTGCATATTTTCACATGGCCACTGATAATGTTGAATATATTTTGGAATCGGTTCTCACAATTTTCTTTTGTTCTAGATAGGAACTCCTACCTGCGTCATGACGGTTTAGCGATAACACTCGTCTTATCATACTTTTGAAATTGTGAATGGTCCGATGACATCATACATTCATAACTAAAATGTTCTGTGTGCAATGATTAATTTCTTTAAAAAAACCCTAAAACGATTATATAGATGCCTAATAAACGGTTATCAGGTGATCCGGTATGAAGTTCCTGTCTTTGGCACACTACAGTAAATAACGGCCTGTAGGGGTTCTGTCATACAGACGCTAGTACCTTTATACTAATATAAATAATAAATAAAGTCTAATTTTCCTCGCACGTAACCGCAATCGCAACTCAATTGATTTGTCATTAAATTGTGTGATGGGAATAGTTCCGCAATATACATACCTACACGAGTACATTATAAACAAAGGAGTATTATATTAAAATATTTTTGATTATTCTTGATTTTTTCCTTTGAAGTTTGAGGAAATCGTACTTTTGTGGACGCTTCACCGTTTAATGCTCCGTCTTTGCATCATTCTGCAGATCCTTTAACAGGCACCGTAAAGCCAGGCAGTTTGGCCTGCCTATAGCCAATCTCTTCACATCTCTTAAGGAAGAGAAATCGTCAACATATGAGTGAATCCTCTGGAACTGTGGTTGTTTTTAGGTAGTTAGGTTGTTAGTAACCACTTACCATCAGGCTAGACTGGCTGTGTACGTATTGCCTACTTAGCTGCCTAAAAAATTAAGATTTAATTGTTTATATTTGAACAACTCTTTATTGCTTCTATGCTTCTACTTATTCTTAAATCAATTAAAAGGCGTAATAATATTTTGTAATCTCCTGAGTTCATACATGTAAGACTAAGTTTTATTTTTAGGTTGGCACATATTACTGCAACTTAAAATCATATTTTGAAGAATTTTTAAATAAAGTTTCAAGTTTTATATATACTATATTACTAGCAATCCTGCCACGCGTTTCAGTGACTAGGTAATTAGCAATAAACAAAAATGATGATTATAATTTGAGATATAAACTATCCTATCTCTCAAGTTGGACCAAACTGCACACAGTGTGCATAATTTCAGTAAAATCGGTTCATTACTTTAGGAGTTCAACGCGAACAAATAACGTGACACGAAATTTTTATTTACATAGCTGCACCCGGCATGCCCTTTTTTAACGATATAAAATGGGGGGTGGGGGCAAGAGGGTGAAAAATACTTTACGACCTATTCTCATACCTACCAAATATACAAAAAAATTAACTAAAATCGGTCGAGCCGTTTCGGAGGAGTTCGACCACAAACACCGTGACAAGAGATTTTCGAATTAGAAGTTATGTATGTAGGTATGTTTACATTTTAACAAATTTTTAAGTTTTCCGACAATGATGCAATAAACAGCTTTTTAGTCCACTTCTCACAACACGTAAAGAACAAATTTATTAATAGCTAAAGTCAAAGCAGTAGAAGTACGGTAGAGCAATCTTCTCTTTGAATTGGATCAGCCTGGAGAAGAATCTCCACGGTTGAACAGGTAATGTGGCTCGTGGCTAAGTGGTAACCGAGTAGATTAGCACATTACAAAGTTAAGTAATACTAGCCAGGTCAGCCTAGGATGGGTGACCACGCTTAACACATTGAGACCCCTCCGTGTCTCGGAGAGCACGTTAAACCGTCGGTCCCGGTGTATATATACAAACATCTGTTTCATTTGTTACCGGTAGTTGGAACCCTAAAAAAACAGTCCGACAACCTTTTTTTTTTTTTGTACGTGTGAAAACCCCCTCGGGCCGTCACCCCACCGGGGTTTTCGGTGGGGCGGTGTGTCGGAATCGAACCGAATAAAACCACACGGTGTGCTGTACTGCGCCTTAAATTGGAGGGATCATTAAGACATCCGGACCCCCCCTAGCACCTGCCCGCTAAGCGCGGGCACCACCTCCGGGTAACAACCTCTCAATTAGGCAACGTCCAGGCACACGCGGACGTCACCTTCTCGCGGGGGGCCACTACAGCGGGTGAAGGGGAAAACCCGTCCCATCCACCCGCGGCCACACTCAGGGCGGCATGAGGCGCTGGTACGCGCGCCTCCGCCGCCCGGTTCGCATGCGGCGAATTAGGTCCAAGTGGAGATCATCCTCCCGGACCCGTTCCGCCGCCTCCTTCTGCGAGATGACGTCCTCACAGAAGGTCGCGACTGCGGTAAAATTCCTGTCGCTACCAGCCATGGAGCGTATGACGGCCGGTAGCGAGAGATCCCCTCCGATGACTGCAGTGAGGGCCCGACGCTGCGTCTCCCAGGCGGAGCAAACTGCCAGCGTGTGCTGAGCCGAGTCCTCACTGCAATCGCAGTGGTGACAGGCGGGACTCAATTCCCTCCTAGCGACCGAGTGCAGGTACTCCCGAAGCAGCCGTGCCCGGAAAGGACCTGCGTCAGTCGGAAGGAAAGGGTCCCGTGCTGCCGCCCTGCCCACTCGACGATGACCGGCTGGAGCACCTCCACGGCGGCAAAGCCAGCACGTGGAGCTTCCAGCCGGGACGACCAACGAGCCACGGTGGCTCGACGAGCGGCCTCACGCCATTCGCGTACCTCTTCGGGCGGGGGCCGACTGCCGCTTCCCTCCCGGAACTCAGCCGTTCGCCGATATACTTCGGTGAGCACTTCCGCCTCCAAATCCCACGGGGGAGTCCCGGCCAACGCGCACGCCGCCTCCGTCGACACGATGCGGTATCGGCGTATGGCTCTAACCGCCATAACCCTCTATTCTGGGCGGTCAGAGCCTCCGCCCACACCGGTGCACCGCACAGTGCCATTGACCGGACAACCCCCGTGTACAGCCGTCTCGTAGCTATGATGGGTCCGCCCAAATTGGGCAAGAGTCGCCCAAGGGCGGACGCAGCGCCGACCAGCTTTGGAGCAAGCTGCAGGAAGTGCTCGTCGAAGCGCCACCTACCGTCGAGGATCAGGCCCAGATATTTTATGTGGGCCTGAACCGGTACGAGGACCGAGTTAACCTCGATAGAGGCGCCAGGGGGTGGACCACGCCGGGGCCTATGAAATAAAAGGGCCTCCGTCTTATCCAAGGCAAACCAAGCGCCTCGATGCGCCCGACCACCAGAGAGACTCCCCTGGTGGCCAGGCGCGCCGCCTCCTGAAAGTTCACCCCCCGGGCTGTGACCAAAGTGTCATCGGCGTAACAGATTACGCCGAGCCCGGGGGTGAAGTCGCCTCGTAGGGCCCAGTCGTACCCTATGTTCCACAGGAGTGGTCCAAGGACAGACCCCTGCGGAACACCGCACGACATGGGCCGACGACTTAAAACTCCATCTCGGTCCTAGTACATGACGGTACGCTCCTCTAACTAGTCTGCCACTAGCCGCCTCAGGTACCCTGGCACTCCGTGATAGTGGAGTGCTTCCCTGATGCAGCTGAATGGCAGATTATTAAACGTGTTGGCGACGTCCAACGACACCGCCACCAGCACGCCGCCACAGCTCACTACCTCTTCGGTCACGGTGCAACACAGCACCGACCGTCGAACGCCCCGCTCGAAAACCGAATTGGGCGTCCGACAAATCGGGGCCGATCTCACACAGGTGCCTGACGATGCGGGCAGAGAGGACCCTCTCAAACAATTTACCCGCCTCGTCCAGCAACACGATGGGCCTGTAGGCCGCGACCGAATCAGTAGGCCGCCCCGGCTTCCTTAAAAGGACCAGCTTCCCGCTCTTCCAGCAGTCAGGGAAGCGCCCGGACGCCAAGGAAGTGTCGAACACCTCCTTGAGGCGGTCGGACATGTGGTCGAGGGCAAGGGGCAACACTCGGGCAGGGATCCCGTCTGGCCCGGGGGCGGTGTTCTTGGAACGAATCCGTAGAACAGTCGCCCCTAACTCCGCCTCCGTGACGGGCGGAACACCATCCTCCTCGTTCTCCCCGTCATCTCCGGCCAAGGGGGCCATCGACGTGCTCCACCCGTTGCGGGAAAAGGCCCTCAACCACTTCCTGCAGGAAGCTGGGCTGGAGAGTCTCCGTAAGGAGGGGGCCCCACGCGCGGACTTTTTGTTGCGCCGCGCGATATGGGTGACCCCAGGGGTCACGATCGAGACCCTCCAGCATCTCCTTTCTTTTTTCCTCTTTGGCAGTCCGACAACCTGGTCTAACTACAGAACTTCGATATCGCCTATTACTTGGATTTTGGAGGTCTGATGGCAGTCCCTTCAAGTACAAAGTTAGCTAGATTGAAAGCCGACCCCAACTTAGTATGGACAAAGACGCGGAGGATGATGATGTTGCATTTTTACTACAAGTAAAAATAAGGTAATAAGGTTGGCAGAGTTCCATAGCAGATAGAAGAGGAAAATAAGTGTTAAAAACACTTCTATCATAGTATTGTTAGCGCTCAATGGCAACGATAACTGTTTACCATTAGGGGAACAGTAAACTTTTTTCCATACTTAGTTGAATAAAAAAATAAATACCACAATTAGGCTCGCAACCTAAAAAGTTTGTCTGAACTTTTAAAGGGCATGGCATGACAAAAAACCTCAAGTGTCTCTATCACAAAAATCAAAGTGAATGGGAACACGCAATTCAGTTTTACAAACAAAAGGCGTCGGGGAACATAAAAAGGGTTTTATTGGCATACTCGGCGGCGAAACACAAAAATTGTGCCGCAAACAGTTAACTGATCTAAACGAGTGCTCTCCGCAACGACCTGGCGCGCCCATCAGTGGCATAACATGAACGTTTTACCTTCTTCAGTACTAATAAATATTTATATACCATCACTTCATCAATCTTAAGATAAGACTTTGTAATTTACTTCTCACTTATGTTCTGCAACTTTGGTAGCTATAGATTAAGCTATTATTGATATCAAATCTTTAGGAATTAGGATTTTTTTTATGATATTTTTCCGTAGGAGTTATAATCCTGACGGATGGTATGAGAATATGATATTTTGCATCGAAAAAATTTGTAGAGTTAAATGATACAAATTTGTAAAAATCTGGTGACAAGCCTTTAAGTACCATCTAAATGAGACAAGACAGGCCAATGTACTAACAAATACTGATTCTGCAGCGTGTAATGAAAGTTCTCACTCTAATTAGTATACAACACCCTAACAAGAACCATTATGCAGCGGGCCACCAATCATGATCACTTTGTCTTGGAAAGATATGGCACTCTTTTGCTCAACAGTGGTAACCCTGACCTCAAGCTGATAATTATTACCACCGTCATGTTTACCTACAACAATGAAAGATAATAATTTTTCAGCCAGTCAGCACAATCGGCCTCAAGACGGATATCAAAGGCTGCAGCTACCACTCTAGACTGGCCGGGCTGGAACAGATTTTGGCTAAACGCGATATAGCGAACAAAGAGGTAGGATTTTTTGGTGAAATGTATCCCACGGGATCCGTACATTTTTCCGACATAAAAGTAGCCTTTATGCTATTGCAGACTATAATCTATCTGGGTCCCAAATTTCATTTAGATCCGTTCAGCCGTTTTTGCGTGAAAGAGTAACAAACATCCATCCATCCTCACAAACATTCGCCTTTATAATATTAGTAATACCTATTATATTTGTCAAAGAAAGTTAGAAAAGTTTAAGTTTTAATAAATTCATTTACAAAATATGTTAGTTAGTTTATTTTATTTTACATTTATAAATATTTGAGTATAAACACAACGAAATGAAACATAAAACATCATTTTAAATTCAAATGTTACCGGGAATGCTCATATTTCTTTCATAAACGAGTTTCTTGAAAACATGCGATCTTTATCGAGATAGCAATGGATATCAATCTCCGATCTTAAACTTTTTGTGACAAGATACGACTTAATGAATAATGTCTAAAATTATTCAATAATATATGCAGTGTGTTCTTATCTCATCAACTGCATTGCTAACGTGTAGCCCTTTCACTCAGGAAGTTGTAAATCAGAACAGCTCTAAGAACTCGTCAGCCGATTTGGTGGATACGTAATACCATCCAAAATAAATTGACCTCTCTTGTCTCCCGGCGCGGCTTCACTAAACCAACGACAAATAAAGCATTTCCCCTTTATATCACAGTTCTCCATCTAATGGTTCGTGTTTAGGCAAACCGCTGAAAATGTTTTATAACTACTTTTATTACCATACACATCCTACGTTCCTCTATTTTTTTAATGAGAAATGAGGAAATAAAAATCAGAATAGGTAGGCACAATATCAGGTGTTCATGCCAACAGTACATAACAAGGTCCTTTATTAGTATAAAGGATCTTGTTATGTACTGTTGGTGCATAAAATTATTGAACCTTGTTATAAATAACAAGGTTCTATAATTTTATTAGTAAGTTAACGGACCGACTTTCACATACTGAAAAATTACACTAATGTTAAAAATGTAAAAGTATGTAAGTGGTTTTTAGTATGTAAATTAGCATGATTGTTGCTTCTTCACGCTGAAACGGATGAACAGATTTTAAGTAAGTATAGCTCATTGATAAATTGTGTTGTCCGCCTATCGACATAGAAAATTAAGATAGACATAGATAGACAGCTGGTTTTTAGTATTATCTTATATCTTAACTCCTTCATGCTGACTTTAAAATACGAAAAGCGAATTATAGCATAAAATCACAAAATGACTGAAATGACAAGAAGTAATTCGATGACACAATATGTATTTCTTTCGTTGGAACATTTAAACATACGACATTAACCTAATGATGTAAGATAAAATGAACATGTGATTTTGATCACCATAACTAACCACATTACAAGTCGAATCAATGCCCGCCAACTGTTCCCTATGGTTCCTGGCTTCTATTATCTGTCAATAAATAGGGTCCATTGTGTGATTTTGCAAAAAACGCATAAATCGAATCGATCTTCGTAGCTGTCTGCTATTCATTTTGTTACTGTGTTTCCAGGGATCTAATGGCCGGATTCCCTAAAGACCCATACATATATGGTGGTAGTAAATGTCAAAATATTTTGTATCAGTTGTACTAATGGTTTGTAAATTCCGCATTAAGGTTTTATTGTTGTTGCTTTATTCGCAAACTGTGACCAAATGCTGATATTGGTTATAAATTGCAATATCTTCGTATTAAAAAAAATGGGTACTTTAGGTGTGTTGGATATACTAGCTTGATATATAAAAATAATGTTTTTTTTATTGCCTATGATCACAGATCCGCTCACGGATACCGCACTTCGTAAAAATTGGTCACGCCTTCAACGGCCTACATCGAGAGTTCCTCTGGGTCTAATTTATGCAAATTAACGTACACAAAGTACACACTACTTTGTGATTCTTAATTTATATGTGTTTTTAACGCCAGACCTTCGTCATTTTATAAAAGCTGAAAATTTTTCTTCAGTGGTGGCCACAGGGGGTGGCAAGCAGGGCATCCGCCCGGGGCCTCGCGGCCTCCCGCAACAACCCTAGTAGAAATTTCTTAGCTGGCTTTTTTTTAAAAGCACACGTATGTTACGTGTGGTTTTTGTGCTTTAATCCTGACATCCCAACAACCATCTGAAATTAGGTGGGAATGCAGGATAGAGTCCATAAAGGCCGTTAAATATCAACTAAGCTATATACGAGTACTAGCAACCCGCCCCGGCTTCGCACGGGTAGTAGAGATATCTCCAACAATCATCATCATATTTCAACCAATTTACACAAAACTTTAACAAATTATACACCTAAACCTTCCTCATGAATCACTCTGTCTATTGGTAAAAACCGCATGAAAATCCATTCAGTAGTTTTTCAGTTTATCTCGAACAGACAAACAGACGCGACGGGGGACTTTGTTTTATAATATGTAGTGATGATATTATGTAGTGATGTGCTTTCAAAGATTTAGCGGAAAATAAAACAAATTGTCAGTTGGTTAGTGAATACCATTTTATAGAAAAGTGGAGGAAATTGACATAAATTATGTAAACTTACATATATATACAATTTTAAAACTATAGTTTTTTTTTGCATTTCTCGTCAAGCACCAACATTAAATATAAGTTCAATTCGCACACCTTCCGCAAAGGACAAGGGCCTCGCAAAGATCTATCGCCCGGGGTCTCGTAATGCCTAAGGCCGCCCCTGTTTTTCTGCTCATGTACCCAACAGAAGAACAGTCGGCGAGCATGAAGTTTGGATCATGGTGGCTTTGACAGATATGAAACAGCAAAGGTGCATAAAATTGATAAATACTTTCAAAGTCATAATTTATTCATAATTTAGTCATAATTTTTTTAATTTTTTTCGGGTTAGTTTAAGAAATTACGTCATTAATTTCCAGACATTTTCTATGATGGCAACCTTTCGGCAGACACGCATAAAGTTTGATAAAGTACTAATCACAGTTTTTTCCATACTCCTGACAACGTGTTTAAAATTTTTCTTATTGGTGGGTTGAACAAACGTGGGAGAGCCATGCTTCGGCACGCATGGGCCGGCTCGACTCCGCTCGATACCACGGCCTCACAGAAAATCGGTAGTGAAACAATGCTTTCATTGCTTTTCGCCGCGTGAGTGAGGTAACCGGAGGCCCTAACCTTTCCCTCTCCCCTATTCCCGTCCTTCCCCTCTCCTTCTCTTAAAAAAGAAAAAAAAATACGGGAGAGGGGGATTAGAAGGCTCGTTTGCCCACTAACCATAAAAAAAAATGGTCGGTTGAGCAGTTAGGGCGTGAAATCATAACAACCAAATAAACAAACAGACTCACTGTCGCATTTATAATATTAATTAGGAAGCTAGGACATTACAATTGCTTCTATTGAAAAATTTATGAAAGAATCGATTTACACATTTCATACTGTCCTGTTGGTCTAGTTGTTAGTGACCCTGACTGCTGGTCCAGAGGTTGTGGTTTAGATTTCCACCCAGGACAAATAATTGTATGATGAGCATGATCATTTGTTCTGTGTCTAGGTGTAATTTATCTATAATATGTATGTATTTAGAAATATATAGGTATGTTTGTCAGCAGTCTGGTTACCGTACAGGCTCTGCCTAGTTTGGGAACAGACGGCCGTGTGTGAGATGTGTGCAGTTATTATTATTATTATATGTAGTACGAGTTTCGATCGAAACACTAATGCCGCGTTCCTATGATCAAGAAACGATTTGTTTTACTTACGGACGGTAAAATTTTACCGTCCGTAAACAAAACGAATCGTTTCTTGATTATAGGAACGCGGAATTAATGGCTCATGGACTTCACAGTTGTTTTCATACAGGTGTCGGCAGATCAGTGTTCTAAGTATCAATATGACACAAAATACATATTGCGTTTTGGATTTAATATAAATTGATGTAAACCAGATTATATAGAGTCCATTAGTTCTCAAACTATAATAAGATTTCGATTTAGAAAAAGTAAAAATAATAATACAAACAGATTAACTTTTCCTAATAATCCGTATTCATTTAGAAATGTGCTATAGTGAAGAAGGCATGTAAAAAAGAAGAAAAAGGATAAATAGCTTGGCATACCTACCTACTTGACAAAATCCGACGAATGAATGTAATGCCATTATGATTAGCATTATTTTGTTGGAAGGGTCGCGGATTCCGGTTTACTGGGTAAAGCGAATTCGTCGTCACAAAGGAAGTTTTTAACGTGCTTTTTAATTCCCCCCAAACATCTGTGATCTGAGTTGTGTTGGGACTACAGCGGTCTTAATCGCATTTGTTACGCCATACGTCAGTGATAGTTGAATGGTTTGTTTAAATATTTTGGTGATATAAATCCAATGAATACCGGCATCGGTTTGCTTGAATACCCTTGAATGGGTTCAGTAGTAAATTAATATGCCTGCAATACCTACGGTAAATCTAATGATTAGGCATTGATCTATTTGAATACTAAGATATAAGTTAATACATTTTGGTAAGAAATTTTGTTCTTAGGAATACGACTATACGAATACGTTTCTACCGCCTTTTTTGATCAGGGGAGCGAGAATCGCTATTGCATTCTTCCGCAACATTGCATTCTTCCGCAACACGTTTCTACCGCCTACCCAACTTCTTCCAACTTCTTGTCTTACACAACAACTCTTTCTAACTTTACGGAACTCTAAAATTTTCTATAAGTTCAAAGTGACAGAAATTTTAATTTATGTTGGGATTTTATAAATAATTATAGACGTGGTCTGTAAACAGTAAGCTGAAATGTTTAATTTTTTACGTGCCTATTTTATAGGTCTGGTTAATCCGGTTACGTTTGTCACGGGACGGCAACTGCACTAAATATGAATCTTTATGTTTTACGTTGACATTAATCACAAAACCTTAGTGATTTATTCATTCAACATTACGTATCCGTTTACAGTTTAAACTAGAACCCACGTCTTTCAATTTTTACAAACCATAACGGTTTAACATAAGCTTGTAAGTTATTTTAAAAACATTCTTACACAGAATGATTTCGATTGCCTTGTTGGTCGCGTGGTATGCTTGATCATAGCTGGGCTAGGATGCTAGCTAGGATGATCGTAACATTTTAAGTTCGATTCTCAAGTCGGGCAATTGGGATGTGCGACTAGAAACATCTCAGTAGCAACACATGGAGCAACTAAAAATGGCCGGTAAACAATAATTAATAGGAGAAATGTAAGTGTATTACAGATGTGGAAACCCTTTGGGTGTATAAAAAATAGATATTTAAATGCAAGTCATGAGTTAGAATATTATTTGAAATCTAAGTTTAACGAAGAAGAATCTTGAGCATCCGTCCATAATCCAAATGTTTTAATATCAAGACCACTAAGCTTTTTTTTTGCTAGTCCCATCATCATACAGAATAGGTAGTATAATTAAAACTAAAATCGAAATATCCACCACGCTATACGAGTGTGCATCCCATCGTGTGTCAGTGACCGCTCCTGAATGGGCCCTAATTTTTTTCAGGCCTTCGATTTGTGGGTTCTTGCTTTGTGATATAAAATTAATGATTTTTGGTCTGTGCTTCGCAGCGTCAGCGGGTACAATGGAGGCAGTGACAATGGTGTCCCGCTGTCCACGATATTGACGGAAGGCCGCGCGCTACCTACGCTCCTGGCTGCCCCATCGCCCTTTGTGTGCAAGAATTTTAGACACGTCATGAACCAAAATGGAAGCTCGTGAGAATATCAAAATGATTATATTATTCAGAAGTTATTTTAAAATTAATAATTTTGTATTATTTTTAACAGTTATACATATTCTCAATCTAATTTATTTAGAAACTAAAGCACAAGTTAACTGAGAAAGTACCTACACGATGCAGAGGTCCGGAATTAAACAGTACTAGCAGCATAGTTACGTTTTTCTACTGTTGAGTAGGGTTACTGAAGCCTTATGGTGAGAGGGATAGGGTTGCCAATGTGCGTTTAAATCCACTGGTATGGCAAGGTGTGCGATAACAAGTTGTAGAGCACTGCCGCGCCGCCACTAGGGTAGAGCGAGTGTAGCGATCGCTCTAGTTGCCCAGTGGCAAAAGTGAAAAACAATTTCCATTTCTTAATGTTAAAGCAGTAGAAGTCCTGTAATATTAGATATACTTAATTTAATTTAAATCCAATACGTGTTGATGTTTGTAATAATGAAAATTTGGTAATTATTATTAACAAAACCGAATCATAATTTACGTTAATTCAAAGCGTCGTCGACTAGAGGGCGCTGAAAGACAATAAATTCCTGTCTACCCTGATCTAGGTCTAGGGCCGGCCACAGCAAAAAAGCTGGGGATTGGGGAGCACCAACGCCCTACAGACGTAGATAAACCAGAACTCCGTTGAGAGAAACTCGCGAGAGTGACGTCACTGTTTATAGGCACCACTTACCATCACACAGTCTTTATACTTGTTTAACAGTTAAGTATGTTAAACATTAGAAACTGAGGTACTATACTACGAGTAATCCGAGCTACGCCACGTGGCATTGTGAACAACGTGTTACTATGTAATTTTTATTTTGTAAAACTCAAACGTGACCTTATACTCTTTTTATAAAAACATACGGCTCCAATAAATAACATCATTCACTTCTTGTAACAGACCAAACATCTTGCCCGCAACACTATTGTGCGGCCACAAGTAACGCACCCAAACATGAAGGGTGGTCTACTTTTGTGGCTAACTATTTAACCCAAATACGGTGCATTGTAAACAAGCTCCATTGTGATCACCCCAACTTCGAACATTGTCGCCTCTAATTTATGGCAATTCGATGTAATTTCATTAGCACCAAACTGTTTATAAATGTGTATGACCACAATATCAATTCGATTGACGACAGTGTCTGTTGTTATGGCCAATAAATTTTAGGATTATCTTGTCCGTGGGCCGTGATTAGGTGCCATCAATGTTTTGAGGGAAAGTCAGCAATTAAATCGTTTAAGCCAAGTTAATGGCCTATGTGCAGTGACAACAACGCATAATGATAAATTACGGCAGTTAAATGAAGTATGTTGGAACACCCGAAAATGCATAAATCATATATCAACATAAATCACCATTGACTTATATTTTGTGAGTAACCGTATATGCATATGTATTATGACAAAAATTTTACCATTACTTTATAGTAAGCAGATTTCGGCTCGAATTTGAAACGTCCGAATTCAGCAAAATAGCCTAATGCTGTTTGTTTCATTTGATGAATAGGGTCGACAGAGCTGAATGGGAGCGAGGGATAACATTCGCTACAGAAAAGTGTCAAAATTGGTGTTAATGTGTTTGAAGATTTGAAGATACACACAAGTGTCAACACTGCTGCACCGTTGTAATATTCTAATACATTATTTTTTTGAATTTGGGACTGTGCAATATAAACTCGCACTAGGAAAATAATTATAAAATTTCACTTACGTTAATTTTCATTCGTTACTGGTTACTGGTAGGTTACTGATTTGACTATAAAACTTCGTTGTTATTAGCAATAGATATACTTACTATTGACATCTGTAAAATGTACACAGGGCAGAAGTGAACTAATATTTTTGTTACCCACCTATACAGTCCTTAAATAATTATTAAAATAATTAGAACAAAATCAATTATTACCCATAGTCAAATCAGGAAAATTTCTGCCACCAAGTTTAAAAAAATTCAATTGTTAAGCCAAACTATTAAGTGGATTCATTCTGAAATCTTTAGGGTCAAATGTTTAAAAGTTATCATATGAATGTTACAAATATTATATATACTTGATATTCCAAATTAGGTTAAAGAATTTTTGAAACCCGACTGCGTTACACACATTTAACACAATCAACAAGAGGCTGAAGCGACAATTTGCTATTAAAATAATAACAGGCGTTTTCTTTCTTTGTTTTTTTTTTGTGTAAATACTTGACCAAATCCGCGTGTATCGAGCTGTAAACAATTCCTAATTCATTCGGGATTCTCTTTGCGTGTAACAGAGATATACTGAAATGACCAATCATGAACGTGCACGGACTATAGAACTGTGATGTTTACCAGTTTACCTCAACGTGGTCATTGTATTGTTGTCACACCGATGTCTGTACATTAACGATATTTATTAGGCCACTTTATATATCTTACCTTTTAAAGGTTATGTTGAAATAATATAACCTTTTACTAAATTTATAAAATTATGTACATATTTGGGAATTAACGTGTACCTTTGAATTGTCAGGGCAACCTGGTCAAAACGTTAATCAATTCAAAGAGATGTAATACCTATTACGTAATCGCGTTAATACCTGAATTGATGTCTATAACCTTGTGTCACCAATATACTTGTTGTTGCAGAACAGTTGCTGCATTAAACAATTCGATTAGAGCACTAGTTTGACTGTTTTAACGGTATCATCTATGTAAGTGCAAAAGCTAATTAAAACAAAAGCACTGATAAACAAAGTTATTAACGTCTTAGAAACTATTTAGTTTGTTTTCTTAATTTGTAGAAGACGTAGTATGAATATCAATATCTATTTGTTATCATACATCAATAATGAAATCTACTACACAGAACTTTGCATGCTTAAAAGCTTATGTACAATATATAGTTTTAAACTAATTTTAATAGTGTCAGCAAAGGCCACAGATGATTGATCATTGTTCCTGCAAAATAAAAGCCTTGATGTATTGTTTATGCCAAACCAAAACTGTCTCCAAGATACTTAAAAAAAAATATTAGGAATATGACTCATCATCATCATTTATTATGACTATCCAAGTCTTCTAAGGAATCTTAGTTTTAGAAACTTGTTCGCAAAAGAATATCGGTGTAAGACTCCATCCGGACCAATTTTCGATAGTTACATTTGCTCCGAAATCGACTGTTTTTATGTCCATTAGTTTAATGTGATTTCTCTTAGATGTTAGAAAAGCATGTTTGTAGTTACCTAATGGTCTTATCCCTTTGGTAAAATGTTCAAAGGTATTTAGGTGTATCTTGAAATGCTAGAGTAATGAAAATTATTGATTTGTAAATAGCAGCAGCAATAGTTTGTAAAATAATTGAAGCACCTAGGGCATCTTGATAAGGATTATGTAGAACTAAATGTATGAAATCAATGAATAAATTAGTATTTGTATTATCAACAAAGTATTTTTAGGAGATTGGTGTACACTTAATTAGGAGATTTATTACTTAACTAATACAGCGACTCTTTAGACTGATAATATCACTGCTATCATCATCAACGGTAAAAAACAATTGCACTTGCACATAAAGCAACAGTCAAAGCAACACTCCAATCATGACGTCAAAGATTGTATAAACATCGAAGAAATCGTTAGAAACGTTTTCAAATAGAGGAAATTATACTGTCAGCGATAAATTTAGTCATAATTAGAGAGAATTCCTGTAATTATCCCCCAGTCGTATACTAATGTTAATTACTTAATTACCTATTAATTTCTAAGTAAATTATTTCTTTGGAAATTGTCGAAGTTGAGAGTCGTAGACAGATACAACAAATTACAAAATACCTACCTTTCATCTCGTTTTAATTATCAAACATCATGGCCCACAGTAGCAGTGGTTCAGTAGATCACCTGTTTATACTCTAATTTACGTTTTTAATATATTTATTTTGAATTTAAACAGGGCCTCTAGTCACTAGACTGATAACCATATAGTCCACGAGCTAGGTACAAATTTCGTCAGTCATTTCCTCTCGAGCGATAATTCGTAAAATGCTTTAGAAAGTTGTATCATGAAGCCTCGTGAACGTCAGCTGCGGTTCCGTCGGGGGGTTGAGGTGAGGTGCCTCCTTCACGAGGCTTTATGATACAACTCTCTAAAGCATTTTACGAGTTTTCGCCCGAGAGGAAATTGGACATGAAAGTCTATTGCTGGCTAGCCGGCCATAATGTTTACAGTCTTCTTTACAGAGCGAAATGACACGATAACAAAAAAAGAAACAAAAGGATTAGATGTCATCCACCACAGAATACAATTGAGTCGGTTACAATCTTTAGAGCAACGCGATTTTAGGTACTAAGGCTGCATGACAAGAAATCAAAGGCAAGTAGACTATTGACAGGTAGCTAACACAGACCTCTAATCTTCCATGCCCGGTACCCTTTCCGGTAACATACATAATTAGGGGGTCTCTTTAGGGCTGCTAGGAAGAAAAATTAGGTATTATAGAGCTTTCCACGTTTGCCGAAGGATCGATGGCCGGACAGATGGACCGACGATCTGAAGAAAGTAGCAGGGATGGACTGGATGCGGAAGGCGGATGGCAGGGTGCTGTGGCGCGCATTGGGAGAGGTCTATGTGTAGCAGTGGACTATGATAGGCTGATTGATTGATACAAATTACCCATCAGACACGTGGAATTTTGGGAAATAGAGAGTCTTTGGGGTGTATTTCAGGTCGTACTGGCGACAATGCGTAAAGAATTACATAAAATAAACATATTTATTTAATCATAATTTTTTAAGAGTAATTGCTCCATTTTACACTGAAGATGAAATATTTTATTCGTCAAATATAATTAGTTACTGACCACGATTACTATTTTACTTTGTGCACCATTAAATTTAACAACAATCACGTTTTAGTGACGTGAAAGTGGACATCTTTATGTTTATGCGTCGTTAAGATTAAACTGCTTCTACGTTTCGAATGCAGGACCGCTGTCCGGTGGGCCAGTTCTCTTCAGAGTATCTCTCTCGACGCATTACCATAACTCACTTACATATCACCACAATCGTCGCTGTGGTGCATTTGTGAGTTGTAACAGTAACCCATCCGTTTTAAAGTGATAAATATTATAGTGATAGCGACCATTATTTAACCGATTTACGAAAAAGCAAATAAAATGTGTATTCTTTAATGAGACGGCATCATTCATTCATTAATATATTTGGGAACTTTATTTTACTGGTAGGTACTTATCCCTAGTATGAATTGAACACAGTTTTCAATAGCGAGGATCATAAAAACATGGTGCAAAGAACCAATAACTATATGAAAGAATAATAATTAATGCTATGCTAGCCAATTAATCAATGACTGTCTCATGAGCCAGTCATTGATTAATTGGCTCATAGTCATAGTCCCTAGAAGAATGATTGTCCCATGGGACAATCATTCTTAAGCACGTGATATTGGGATACTTATCTTTCTTCTACTTATCTTTCCTTTTTTTAACTACACTCCCGTGTGTGTGAGTGGAATACCAACCACTAATAGCTGCCCCATGCGATAGGATCCCTAAACAACATATCTTCGGTAGAAGGTACCGAATACAACTACATGAGAGCGACCGAGATCAATCTGGCACAAACGAAGTCCGGATATACACGGACGGTTCTAAGATGGGGCAGGGACTGGAGCCGGAGTTTTCTCACAAGACTTGAATATAACAATATCACTGGCGCTAGGCCGACACAGTTCCATATTCCAATGTGAGTGCGTTGCGATAATCTACGCCGCTACCGCGGAGGTACCATTACGGGCCACTTGGCCCTAAACCGGCACCTATTCACCATCAATGCGACAAACAGTCCTCTATGTAGAGGCTGTCTTAATGCGGAGGAAACGGCCGCCCACGTTGTCCTGGAGTGCGAGGGAGTGGCCACACAACAGGCAAATATCCTCGCAGGAGCGAGGTCGCTCCTAGAAGCCTGTGAACGCCCCAGGAGGCTTCTGTGCTTCTGGAAGGAGCTAGGCTGGCTCAACTAGCCAGCCTATCTGAACGCATAATGGACCGCCTATGAATCTAAATGCGGAAACAGAGCCCTTTACCAATACCAATACCAAATAACTACACTCCCGCTACTGTAACACGCACGATTAACAGCAGCGATCTACGAAAATACATACCACACGACACGACCGACTCACTCTACCCGACTCCTTCTAACGAGTAGGAAGACCACACTATGTAAGTATTTTTGTATGGCTTCAGTTTTCACTTCTTCACTTCTCAGTATGTATGCTGCCCATAATATGCATATCATCTCTAATTCTAACAGTATGGAATGGTGCAATTGCAATAATAAACTATAAGACTATATTCGGTGGCAGTCTAGGAACTTTGTTTTTTAAAATTTCAATGATAAATATGCAAATATGATAAAGCAATTAAATGGGGCATTTTGCTAATAGGTAGTAGGTACTTCCAGCTGTTTGTTCCCAATATTATATAGATTATAATGCGTTTAATAGTAGGTATACCGTAAGTGCGTAGGTACAAAATTTAATTATATGTGATTTTCTTAGATCATTAATATGTCTATCTAGATGGACTGTGAATGCTGTGAAAGCGTCGAAAAAATTATACTCCAATTGGCCTGTAAGTAACTTCCCGCGCTCAGTGTCAGTTGTCAATTGCGATGTCACTAAGTACTCTCGAATTGCATTGCGAAATCGTATTGTTTACAATGGCAGTTTGTGAGATAAAAGTGTGTAGAAATTACAAAGCTCGATCTAAAACAACGGAAAAAGTTACTTTTCATTATTGCAAATCAGTTCAAGCAAAATAATTAATTAAACCATTTCAAAATAATATTAATAAAGTTGGCCCGTTTATTTTAGTTCTTTTGTAGTGCGACACTCCATCTAGACATATTAATGTTCTAAGCTGATTTTTGTGATAATTTATTTGTAAAAGTTAATTAGATTTATCGTAAGTAAATGATTTTCAATAAATATGTAAGTACCTAACATAAACTTATATACTCATCTGACTAATATTATAAATGTGAAAGTTTGGATGGATGGATGGATGTTTGTTACTCTTTCACGCAAAAACCACTGAACCGATTGCGATGAAACTTGGTATGTAGATAGCTGGAGACCCGGATTAACGCATAGGCTACTTTTATCCCGATATTCCCACGGGATCGGGACTCGGGCGCTGCTAGTGTTTTTATAAACATAAAAATATGATACCTACCTCATTAATTAATATATATTATTCTATGTTAGCAACTCGCATCGGCCAATACACAACAAAGCACATCACTTTCTTATATTACCAACATATAAAAAAATCGTTACTTAGTATGTTTTTTTTTTCCGCCAGGTGTTACCAAAAGTTTTGACTTTGGCAATACTATACAATGAACGTCGAGACCACACAAAGATACTTGTTTACCGCTAAGAATCTCTCACTATTGTTATTGTCACAACAAGATCAGTTACAATAAATCTTATTAAAAGTTAGGCCGCACGATGCCATTCATGAGCGGCCTTGATCCTACCTCAATAGGTTTGTTTATACATTGCGGAAGGCTTTTAGCGCACGAATGGTATGCATCTGCTCTACCTGAATACACGTGGAAAGTCTGAGCAACAATATCGTTAAGTAAAAATGTGTATTTTATTTAAAAAGATTATTAAATTTAATTTGTGTTAAAACCTTGAAGTAACAGAAAATTCTTTTGGACGACTGTGGTACTTCGGTAAATGTTTAGCCGATCCATCTCCGGCTATCTTTTTTAAAAATTTTCGTTTTTAGGGTTCCGTTCCTGAAAAGCAACTCTTATATGATCACTTTGTCTGTCTGTCTTTTTCTCAGGACGGCGTGGAGTAGTTAAATTAAAATCAAATATTTATGTCTGCGCAAATATGTATGTATTTTGCAGGTAAATTAAAACTTTTACGGTAAGTACTGCCTATTTGGGGAAAAACAAGTTTTCACAGCAAAAGTAAGAGAAAAACATCCGAAAGTCGTTAATTTGTCGCAAATCCATAAGATAAACTTAGCACAAGCTGAGACAAACTTTGCAATTCTAAAAAAACTCTCCATTTTTGGAACTGCAAAGTTAAGTTTGTCTTTCAGAAAAAATGGGCAAAAGTCTTTGAGGATCGATTCCCGAGATGAACTTTCTACATACGTACAAGTTTGTTTGCTTACGGATTCCTCGGAGCGTGTGTCAGACTCGCACTTGTCCGGTTTTTTAATGGTCGCCTCGCCATTACCCCGCGCCGAGTGTCGCGGGTTCAATTTGCACATGGGACAAAAACTAGTGTAATCTACAAATAGTTGTCTTGAGTTTCTATTATCTTTAAGTCCGTTGTTTAATCGTTTGTAGTCCCTCGTGATACAGATATTATTTCTAGGGCGGGAGTTGTTTAAAAAAGAAATAAAGCTCAGTTTCTCCCCGGGTCTCCCTTATAGCAGAGAATTACAATTAATGCTGGTCATCGCCCTTAGACCAATAGGTACTTCGCAAAGCAGCAGTGTCAACCAGTGGAAGAGGCCGCAATGGAGCCTATCCTAAAAATCCTACATTATTATAACACCACGAAACGGCAAGCTCCTAACATTGCACATTGCACAGTAGGTATGTGTTGCAATGCTTTTCAATTTTAACCCTTTTAATTCGATTATTTTAAACAAGCGCCAATAACATCTGTTCCAACATTGTATACTTAGTTCTCGAACCTACATAATATGTATGTCGTCGACCGCCCACTTTGTGAAACAATTATTATCTTGCGCTAAGTTTTTTTTATTACTCATAATATCCAAATCGCTTCAAGTGTACCTATAAAAATTGAAGAGTTCCCTCGATTTCTTCATCATTAGATCCTGACCTGATGACCATGGGACCACTTGAGAAGTATACCCTTTCAAACAAAAGAAGAATTTTCCAAATCGGTCCTGGCGTCTTTGAGTAATCGGTGAACGTACATAAAAAAAAATATATACCGTGGAACATAGAACCTCCTCCTTTTTTGAAGTCGGTTATAAATTCACGGAGACTCTTTTTCAATCACTAGTAGGTAGTTAGACACAAGCAACTCAGATACTACGTCTGCAATACTGGCGCATGCAAAATGTAGATGCTGAAGCCTGGCAAAATGCATTGACACCACTGAGTTATTATTTTTATTACTAGCGTATAGAGTAGACACCGCGAAAAAAAAGTTTATAACGCGAATTGCGGCCCCTGCACCGCAGTTAAAACAAATCTTTGTAGCAGTTCGTTGGGCAACACGCGTAAACGCCATGAAAATCACGGCGCTTAGGACCTTACGCTCGCGAGAAAACTACAACTAAAAACGATCGAACGCTGCTTGTTAATACTGTAGGATTTGACTACGAATTATTGTTTTAGCGCTGCATCGCTTTTTAGTTTCAATTCAAATAAAAACGGAACATTTATTTTGTTCTGAGTGGCTTCTCTAGTACATAATATCTCGATGATTGACACAAATTGATGGCAGATTAAGCGAAGCTTTTGACCGTTTCATAATAAACGTCACCGACTGTGATTCTTCGGAGTCGGAGACTCCGAGACTTCGGCGTATTCTTCATCCGATGATATATTATAATAAATACTTTGTTGTATATAAGTTTATTGAAGTGACAACTTCTTTAGGCACGTTGGGCACTTTTGGTATGGGGAAAAATCAACTCGCGTGACCGTCACGCTCAGATGACATATTTAAAGATCTGTGTGTTTTATGTAAATATATATGTACCTATATGTGTTTTTACTCCTGACGTGCAGTCCTACAGCTGACAGTTTTTTTATTATCTGTTAGTAATATATAATTAGGGGCCCGCAATTTGTAATGAGTTAGGAAACCCTGAATTATTACTTTTTATCACCTCGGCGAACAGACTGTAAAGCCCAATCAACACGGCCGTCCCTCTTATGGCAGTCCCAGATTTTTATTCTAGTTCTTATCAAATACGACAGATGGCACTTGTACTTGATTATGAATTGTATTTTCTTCGGGAAACAAAACGAACAAGTGATTTCTACCTTAAAAAATATTTTGGAACATTATACTCCTATTCTTTTTGTTGCAAACAAAATAATTACATTACATGATATTTTTTGACTGGTTATCCCTCTTGCACAAAATGCATTTGACATTATAGTGCGTTTCAGACAACCATCGAAATCGTATTGTATCCATATTGCATCGGCATATTTAGTATTGCTCTCTCTTTTTACGCAGTACGTACAAATAACATAATACCGGTATGGATGCTAAAAATGTTACGAAATTCAAGTATACATACATGTATCAATATTTTTATTTTGACAACACACACTAAGAGATGTGTAGCTATAATTAAACAATATCCGGAGATCAATGTCAAAATATCCTTGTGACCGTTTATTTTTCGTTTTGGTCTTTATCAGTAATTTATTTACAATTACAACACTAGATTATAGTTTAAATTATAATATATATCAATTACAAAACCATATTGTTTTCTTGACTCTTCAAATAAATATTATGACAAATACCGTCCTAATCAAAAGTGCATCACAAGTGCTTGTGTCGGATTTGGAAAGATTGCTTTATGAAAATTTTACTTCACCAAATTTCGTTTATGATGGTACTAGTGCTTATTTATTATTACAAGAGATCGCCTGCTGGTCGAATTTCGACTATAACTCATAAACTTGATTTTTTTTGGTTTATTTATTTGGCCAGTACAACTTGAACTGTCATTGTATAGCTTTCCGTACCATGACAGGTCAACATATATAATGGACGTTTGTAGCTTAATGTTACCGTATTCAAGTAATTTTTAAATTTGTATCAGTACTTATATTTTTAATTTTATTTAATATTCATTTAATTGTAATATTTGTTGTTATCATATGTATGATGATATCATAATCTATTTCTGTATTTTCTTAAATACCGGATTCATTATAAATACGTATATTATGGATAGTTAAGTTAGAACAACCCGCCCTTACTATCCTACCGGATCCCGGCACCTTTTCTTCTAGCACGGATTGAAGGTACACATTGGCCGCATGCATAAGGATTTAAGTGTGGCTTGCAACCCTCAGGGCGGAGATCCAGCCCTATCTCACAACACCTTTATCCACAACGTTGTTGCCTGGATGATTTAAAGGCCTTTTAAAGAAAACAGTACCTGTGTTGAAGCATATACCGAAGGGGGCCGGGAGTTTGGTTACGGGAGTAATATCTCAGAGGGCTCGGAGGAGAGAGGTGCTCGGTTCTCATCTTTTCCTAAAAAAGAAGAGAAAAGGGTATTTAGAGGGAGACTGGCCGCTAAGTTAGCAAGCGTGTCTGTAAAAGAAAAGATAACGGAATACCTCAACCCAGGATTTGGAACCCAGCTCATCTGAAAACATAGGCAAGAAAATGATTAAACTTGACTTTAAAAATGATTTTAATCCGCTTAAGAGAGATGTGCTCCTTCGATAAGTGAAGGAAAACCCACCATCCCTTTACCCTTTTCTTCATCAAGCTTATACAGCTCCTTCCCATCTGTACTATGATAAAAATCTTATATCCTTAAAGGTGGATGCCCAAAAGTGAGATCTTTTGAGACCTCTAGTTTTCAGCCTTAACATCCAAAAAGCAATTGCTGGTAATAAATACTCTTTAAATATTTTGTACTTGGATCACGGGATTGAGAGCCAGAACAAATCAAGTCAGATTTCCTCACTGTCAGCCTCTACTTGATCAGACTTGATTTAAAGGTTAATACATGAAAATGTGAATTCTTCCCTTGTAGTTCTTTCTGTCCCCTTTTTAGTCCTATATTACTTATAACTGTTAGAGATTGGCTAAAAATCAATATCGTTATATAGCGTTAACTTTATTGTGGATGTGCTTTGTGGTCCTCAAAATAAACTTTGATTTTGGGTTACTGTCAGTGTGGGAAAGAAGTAGATGCCTTATATGGGATGCCACATGCGTAAATACCTTCACTGTAAGTCTGCCTCAATCTGCCTCAAACTGTGGGAGTCGACGGTGCAGTCCATGCAGCAGGCCAAGCAAGCCAAGGATGTCCCTCTGTCTCAGGCGTACATATTTGTGCATGTGGCAGTCGAAACATCAGGGGCCTGGGCAGTTAGGGGCTTGCTTTCGTTAGAGAAATCGGCCGCTGACTTTGACACAGAGGATTTGAGAGCCGCAGTGGTTGTCGATGGTGGTCCTGTTGCAGCCTTTTGGGTAGCTTCGGGCTGGAGGGAGGCAATGGGAGAGGAGATGTATACTTAGTACTTTAAATTATTGCAGTTATTGTAATTATTTGAATGTATCTAAGATAATTTCATGTAGGTCATGAAAAACAGTGTAATATATAGTAAATAAAATTTATTTGTTGTATTGTAAGAAGCTTTTAATATTTCTAAAAGAAATAAAATATTAATATTAACTATAAAATATTAATATTACTTAAAAAGTTTTAAGTAAATAACTACTGTCGTATCCGTGTAGTTTTTACAATAACCGACAAACTTATTAAAAGTAAAACGTGTCGTGCACTTCACTAGTACGTTTAGTTCGTCGTTCAATCATAGCATTGTTGCAGTTGCATTCACTTTGTTTGCTTTGTTATTTTGAATGTAGTTGTAGTGTTCCATTGGTGCTCAATAAGTTTTTGATAATTTTGTGTTATTTTCACTTAAATATAATAACTTAAATCAAAACTTCCTCCAAAATATGGATGCGCATTCAAGAGTAAAGTGGTAAGTAAAAACTTATAAATTAAACCATTTACGGGTTAGTTATGATTATTTATTATTTTGTCTAGATTTTTATAAAAAAATGATTTTTTTTGTTTAATTAGTATTATTTTAAACATTTTGAATGAATCACATAAAAGGTAAATTTTAAGAAAAGTAAAGCTGTTATGATTTTAGATGCACGAAGTGCCGAAAATCAAGTCACAGTCATAGTTTTATCAATGTAGAATTTTATGTATTCTAGGTGCAGAAAAATTAACAGGTTGATTGACCTGTCTTATGACTTTCAGGTGCATTCTTATTGCATGCATAACAAAATTTGTTATGCTTGATTTACTTAATGCAACTTTAATATTGCACAACATTAATTTTAATTTATACTTAGTCACTGAACTTTAAGTTCAGTGAGCACACAATTTAAGTTAGAACAGTGCCTTTATTTGAACTTTTAATATTTAGTTTTAATTCTGTATATATATTCTTCTAATGTCTGTGTATGCTAATGTTTAAGCTAATGTTAATGTTTGCAATTTCCAATATATTAACAGATACATTTTTTTTTATTAAATATTAATATCTGCAAATCTTGTTTTTCAATTTTCAACTGCAGATTTGGTCTAGTTAAGCGTCATTTAGCACTTTTTAGCTTAATCAGGGCTACATTGTCACAAAGCAGAACTTTTAATTGACTTTACATGATATCAATCTTGTTGTAATGATAGTAGTTGTAATAGTAACATCTCAAAGTAACTAAGACTGCTATACTAAAGTAGTTCAAAAAGTGTATAGATTTAGAAACTATGGTTGCTTGTGTGAACACATTTGAATTTTAAAGTAAGGTGTTGAGTTTCCACGATAGAGGAAGCTTCTAGAAAACTCTTGACAATTGGTTCACTCACTCTTGCTCATCCTAATAATGAACATGCTTATTATTTATTAAAATTCTAAATTATGAATGATTTGAGATGATATTTAGCACTCTTATATATTGTATCCATCATTAACACGAAACCATAAAATAAGAACCGAGAATACAGTCATGCAAAGGTAGTCACAACTAGTCTTTAATAAATTTCCTATTTATCAAAGACTACTTGTACTACTTGTCTTATACAGGGTTACTACTCCAGTCCTATACATTGTACGGTGATGTGTTGTAGTTTATAATTTTGCTGGTTAATCCTGAGCATAACATTCAAACAAACTCTTTGGTCTTATAATAAGCTTACTACTCAATTAATCAATACCTGAAAGACAAATTGTAAATTTAAGTGAAGTTTAGGACGTCCGATTATTTACGTATATTTATTTTGTATTTAAATTTTGTATCAATGTTCACAGATAAGTCACACATTTGTTACTTACCTGTACTTATTATTTAAATTAGAAGATTATTTGATTTGTATACATTGAAATTCTGCATATATTACTTGGTTTATGACTTTTTGTTGTTGTATTATTGCTGTGACTTATGTTATTGTTTTATTATTAGTTCTAATTATTAATTTCAATCATTAATCTAATCAATATAATGATGTAACATTTTTAATTATTTTAAGATTTGCACGCCAATATGGTAGAGCATAGACGGACTTTTTATACAGCTAACACCATTGTAATTATGTAAATTTACATAGGTTATTATGTTAATTTATATAGGTTCAGCAAAAATAAAAAAATAATAATAAAAAAAAAATATTAGTTTTTAGTATTAGATTTATTATTTGCAAGTATTTGTTCATTTATGCATTTTTGATCATAAATTGTTGTTTTCATATCAGAATAACTTACAAAAATAAGTGGTTTGACTTAGAAGAACTGAAGTCACTCAAACAATAACTATTATTTTTGTTATAGAAAATAATTTTTTTACTTGCTTGAAATTAGAAATTAAATGTACCGTATTTGATTTTGGCCATATTTTAAAAATTAAATAAATGATATCTTATTACTCAAGCCGCCTGAGTCTGTTTTGAGATTGCCAGCTAATGTAACCAACAAGTGCTCACTGACACTTTCACCAGCAAACAGTACAATCTCATGATTATTTTCGTGAGAGAAATTGATAAAAATTAAAAACAAAAGGGACTAAATCCGGCAGTACTGCTCATTTTGATTACAGGTACTGCAATCGTTTTCCTTATGCATTGACTTTGAGAATTCTAATACTCACATAATTCTTAAAAGATTCAGAGCTATGTATCGAATTGCCATCTTATGTACCTTTGCTTTCTTAAAGTTATCTTCTACTTGCTTAACACTATAATTGTTTATGGAATACATAGATATATTAATAGATATATATAGATAGAATAGAAAAAGCTGTAAGCTATTTTGTAAAAGCAAGGTTATGCACTTATTACACGTAACTATAGCCAGTGCCAGATTAAAATTACTTATCCTAATCAGTTGATTTTGACATCTGATGTTTTGATTTGCTATGTAGTGGCGTACCTACCTTATACATCTTTATTTTTTAAGTAATCATGCTTCATTAAGCATTTAAATTTGGTGTGGAAGTGGCTAAATGTCTACTGCGGTATAGTTTAGTTTGCTGTCAAAGATGGTGGAAATAGGTCTTCGAAAATGTCTAACCGAATAGAAGCCATATCTCTGGAAGTACCATCTTACAAAAGACTACACTGATGCAACACTACTAGCAATGTTTTTCAGCTACCGAGTGGGAAGCCTAAAAGAAAGGGTCGATGTTTAGGAAAATACAACTGACAATACAGTGTTGACTTTTTTTTTATTGAAGTGATTGTACTCAGGGGTGGTCCCATTTAAATTTGAAGAAAATATTCCACCTTTAAGGGTGGAAAATTAAGGGATGAAGAACAGCTTACTACAATTTATCATGATTTAGCATTGTAGTAGGTGATATATTTTTTTAAGTTTATTATTATAGGAATCGGTTACTGCTTACCATTGGGCTTCGCACGGGTAGCAAAGACATCTTCAACAATCATCAACATAGATTTTGACAACAAGATTTTGTGAAAATCGATTGAAATATCAATCAATTTACACAAAATCTTAACAAATTATACACCTAAACCTTCCTCATGAGGCTCATGTCTATTAGTGAAAACCGCATGAAAATCCGTTTAGTAGTTTTTCAGTTTATCGCGAACAAACAGACGCGGCGTGGGACTTTGTTTTATAATATGTAGTGATGATGGGCCCAAAGAAATGATTGGGTACTTTATTTTGTCTACAACAGCTTTAGTTTTCTTCAGGAGTTTCTTTGTAAAATACTATTAATGTAGGCTGCCAGACACGGACAGACGAAGGCACTAGATTTTGACAGACAATAGCGCCCGTTAGCTCATCGATTACTTTGATAGGCACCAAAGAAGTAATAAACAAATTTGCATCAGAAATAAGTTCAGACTCCTCTTTAAGTTTTTGCATGTACTGGCTTTGACCAGATGAACCATCACAGCCCCATTTGCTGTATAAAAGTATATTTCTCAATTCATTCTTATACACCGAATCTATAGCTAAAATCCTAGCCTATCATATATCCTAGCAGTGTGGTCCAATAAATCTAGAAGATTCAATATTTTTGCATGTCTATTTGTAATTTCCATTGCTGAAGATGGTGGATAGCAAGTCTGTTTGATTTCTTGTGTTTTATAATATGGTGGGAATATAAAACAGTTTTGTTCGTTAGTTATATTCCTTAAATACCAATATTGTGCTTTCGTAAAATCTAAATCAATTAAAATAACAGATTCAAATAAAAGATCTTTTCATCATTATCAGCAAGCCTTAGAGCTTCCACAAGTCTTGCTTCTGGTCCTTCTCTTATTAAACGTAATCCCTGAAAACAGCCATTGTAGATGTGCTCAAATCCATATTTACTAAGTAGCATGGTATTTTTCTTGTCTTGCTGGATTCTGACGAGTCCCCCATAAAAGACACACGGTGATAATTTTCTTTTAAAACTGTTGATAGTGCTTCAAGTGTTTTTCCTCCTTCAAATATATGAAAGTAATAATTCACGCGTAGAACACTTCAAAGTAATAGTCATTATGAAAAAATACGTAAAATATACGTAATAGTTAAACGTCTGTTTAGTTACAACTACGAATTTACATAAATATATCAACTTTTTATATACTATTTGAAAAATAAGGTAGTGTGCATTTTGTTGATTAAAGTTTTACCACAAAATGAGTGCAATGCAGGTAAAACCCCCCATTATCAATTATAATAAATATTTAATATACAAACATACCGCAAACTAGTCAAATAAATAGTCTACATTAGAAACCGCAACAGATAAAGGTTTTCGTTTCCTGACTTTTATTACATTTTTCGCTATATCTTTGGAAACTGCAGATATCTATCTGCAGCTGATTTTTATAAATGGTATTTATGAATATCTAAGCTACCAAACAACATCAAATGTAAAGCATCGGGAGACATCGGTAACTGTCAAAAGTCTCAGTGAAGTTAAAAAACTACCTCTAAGGGGAATAATGGAATTATTTTATTGTCAATTTTTTTTTACATGAAAATAGAAACACGAAACTTACAACTTTAGAGTTGTATTAAAATCTACATACAATGAACTTTATAGAAATGTATAATACTTAATATATATTCCCATAAAATTTTACAAGAAATTAATTTGAATATATTAAATCTATTAGACCTGAATTGGGAATTCATAAGAACCATGAACTTTGTGGTAAAAAATATTATAAATGTAATTTATGTAAAAGGTGTTATTGTATGTGGTTAGGTGCATTATAGTAAAGTTCAACAACAAAATGTGTGCCAGTAACGACAAAAACGATTTTTGATATGCCATTGTTCTACCATTTTCCATAGTGCAACGAGGTGACGGGTGACGTTAACGCAGTGATAGTGCTTTATAAATATTTGCAAGTAACTTACCTATTGATTTCGGATTGTGAATTGAACATTTAAAAACTTACGCGGGTGAAACCACAGGGTGCTGCTAGTATAATTATATATCGACATCCTAACTAATATAATTAATATGAAAGTGAGTTTGCTTTTTACGCTTTCACGCCTTAACTACTCAACTGAAAACAACAACAAGGGAACAGGAAAGGGCATAGGATACCTTTCATCCCGGAAAAAAGTATTGTTCCCTAGGGATAGATAAATGACACTTACACGAGCCAAACCGCGGCAAAGCTAGTTTTTAATATGAATGATCATGAATTATAGTATTTTCGGTGCGCTACATTGCATTTACCTCTGTGTAGGTATATATAAACATTAAGTATTCGCAATTACACATCCCTGTCTATGCGCGCTTGCTTAAAAAAGGCGTACAAAGAATTCTTCTTACATATTAATATATAGGTTCCCTCACAGAACTTATTCTCAGTTCTGTGGAATTCCTTTTGCTCACCAAAGTTGTATCACATTATGTCGAGCAATATACATATAGCGCAAGACACGTGATCATTTTAAGGGGTATTGTTGCGTACCAGTCAATGTACCTACCCTGCCCGTATGCTAAGTATGCTAACCATCTAACAATGAACGTAGTGTTTTTACGATACTCTACGTACTCGTACCTACTCATCTCTTTTGTACCGTAGTAACTTATCTGTCAGTTTATTTATTTTTCTTGAAAGACTACTTAAGAAACTACCGAAATGAAGACGCATTACACATCATATAATTATTAAATCGTTGGGGAAAATCTACGAGTCATCTTTGTATCTACATACATACAGATATATATCTGTATTTCGTAAGATAAAAAATATGAGAGAATATGCAACTGAATACGTGAATTAGAATATATAGGGAATAAATCCTTCTTATAAACCTTTTACTTACTAAACCACTCCGGCGTTCGGTTCATTCAGTCTGAGAACAGAATCTCTAAGGCCAAAACCCTTCTACCTACTCTAAAAATAGCGGCATACATAAAAAGTGACTTTAATTTTTTTGTGCTATACAACGGTTTAATTGCCCATTGGTGCACTCGAGTTAGTTTTTTATTCTCTATTTACACTCGGATTAGATTGTTTAGTATTACTGCTGTATCTACTGCAAAAATACTAATCCAAGTAAGATCTACAATGCGCGAGTAAAACCTCTAGGGATGCGATCGTGTATCGGTAGCCACTAATCATTAGGCGGCTTGTATGCGGACTTCATAGCAACATTAAAGCATAAAGTACTAGTAGTTCCGTATTACGATTATGCACATTCTCAATTAAATAATTCATCATAGGTAGGGCTGCCATCCGTCCGGGTTTCCCCGAATTTGTCCTAGTTTAGAGGGCGTCCGGGCGGGGTTTTCAAAAAGTATCCGGGTAAAACCCGGACACTCTGTGCCAGGGAACAATTATAATTGTTAGATGATTCGTTAACAAGCTAAAAATTTATATGGAATCAGCCTTTTTTTAAGGTGTCCGGGAAAGTATCTCGATTTCACCTGTGTCCGGATTTTTTTAAGTTTTTATCCGGCGTCGGCAATTTAAGTTATGGCAGGCCTCATCATAGGGTACTTTCTCACTCACGTAAGTCGTACTTTTAAACTTTATGAATACAGTACATCGATATTTTAAACTTCGAAGTTCAATTTGACAGTCGTCTGCAAAGCGTAGTTGGCATATAAATATATGTATATCAATGGTTGGCATTTAATATTAAATTAACTAAACAATAGTTTAGGTGTTCGTGAGTCACAGGTTTTGCACAAATAGATATGCCATAAGTGCTAGTTATCAGTTTACTTGACCAATTTCCGTTCAAATGACACTAATTTGACGACAAGTAGTGAAAACTACATATACATAGATAACAGGTCTGCTGACCTTGGCATCGTAACATGATAATGAATTCGTTATTAAAGTAGCAACTGACGCAGATACATCGTCAGCACGAAATATTTATGAATAGCTATAGTAAGAACACTAGACGTAAGACCAAGTTATAAAAATATAAATCTATAGGAATTATTGACGTTATTAATTTAAACAACGAAAACGGCTTAAGGGCGGAAATCCTTTGACGCCTCAAAATGAGTCATGTTCAAAGTGATAAAATAATCTTGTCACTTTTAAGTACTTAAAGAACTTTTTTTTTAAATAAAATAGTGGCTCAGGGAAATTTTACTTCGGGGGCGTCTTTGGCGCGCGGTCCTAAACGGCTGCACTTGTCATTTTTAGGGTTCCCTTCCTCAATAGGAGAAAAAGGATCCCTTATAGAATCACTTTGTTGTCCGTCTGTCAAGACTCTTTTTCTCTCTTTTTCGCATCAAGTTGATAGTAATATCAAATACATAAGTCTACAGTCTCTTGAAGCTGTAAAAATCAAGCTTCTAAGTTAACGCATCAAAAGATATGGCTACTTAAGCCTTATACTTGACCAAATTTGAACATTTCGCAGGCAACCGCAAAGTTAAGTTTGTCTTTCGAAAAAGACGGGCAAAATCTTCGAGAATTGATTCCCGAAATGGACGTACTATCTACATACAAGTTAGTTCACTTACGGAACCCTCGGTGCACGAGTCAGACTCGCACTCGTTTTTTTTTTTAGTTATTTTCCTTTAAACAATATAAGTTTGGCAATTAAAAAATTTATCATTGCTGACTTTAGTTTCGTGTTTTAAACGAATTGTTGTATATTTATGAAATGTACTTCGAATTAGATGATTTCTGTGATCCAATGCAAGAGGTTGATTAATACTGAATACTTATTTATCAACAATTCAACAACAAATAAATCACAGCGAGAAAACAACTCGCTGTAATTTCTTCGAATAATTTCTTTTCAAACATTATTTTACGCGGAGAGTCAAAGTGTGATAACACGAAACCAATTTTGGTTTATGCCAGGTACAACAGATGTCTTATTTGCAGTACGCCAACTAAGCGAGAAGTACAGAGACTTGCACAAAAACTTGCATATGGTGTTTGTTGACTTAGAGAAAGCATATGATAACCGGTACCCCTAGAGGTTTTGTGGTGGGCTTTCAAAGAAGAAGGAGTACCTGCTAAGCTTGTGGAATTGTTTCGTGCTATGTACAGAGACTCTAACACTCATGGAAGATCGATGGCTAGAAACACTAAACAATACAGTGTCTCTGTAGGCTTGCACCAGGGATCGGCTTTAAGTCCATACCATGGGACATACGCAGGAGGCACTTTGGTGCATGCTATTTGCAGACGACATTGTATTGGTCGCTGAAGACGGATGCGAGGTCCAGAGCAGACTGGCAAAATGGCAATACAGACAATGTTGGCTAGAAAATCAGCAGAACCAAAACTGAATACATGTTCTGCGATTTCGGCGGTCTCTCCAGTCCTGAAACCATTTCGCTGGATGGAACAGCGATCCCTATCTGCTCCGATTTCAAGTACCTCGGTTCCCTTCTTCAAAGCGATTGTGAAATAGACCGGACTGTACAGCAGAGTGGATGAAGTAGCGGTAGGTAACAGAAACCATTTGTAATCCCAAGTTTCCTATGAAATTGAAGAGACCGTCCTGTACGAATCTGAAAGTTGACCAACAAAGAGAATGGATGCAGGCGCACGTAGCTGAAATGCGAATGTTGAGGTGGATGTGTGGTGTAACTGGGATGGACAAGGTGAGATATTAATATATTAGAGGGAGCCTGAAAGTAGCAGCAGTGGATGAAAATGAGGAGCAATAGGTTATCGTGGTATTGACTTGTAATGCGGAGGGATGAGCAAAATCTAGTGAAAAGAGTTTTATGTATGGATGTTGACGGGTACAAGAGAAGAGGACGACTAAATAAAAGATAGATGGACTGTGTGAAAGAAGATATGGCAAGAAGGGAGTAAGCAGTGAAATGACGAACGATAGAGTAGAATGGAAGAATAAAACATATTGCACCGACCCTAAATAAAATTGTGACAAGGGTAGGCAGATGATGATGATTTTACGCAGAGAGTCAAAACTGATTCCGAGTCACTTGGGCAGTGCTCCGAGGAATTGTTCGGACGGTATAAGTTGCTTGAGTTGCAGGTGTCCATGGGTGACGGTAGTCACTTACCATCAGGTGACCCGCCTGCTCGTTTGCCCCCTATAATATAAAAAAAAAAGATTTACTGATTCAGAAACTGATTCTGACAATTCTGATTTTACTGGTGACGAAACCATGATAAAATCTCACACTACTTTTTTTTTCGCTCTTGAATGATTTGTTTTACGTTTTTAAAACACAACTCGGCAGTTTTTTCGAAAACTTAGGTGAAATACGTACGAGCGCTGCTGGTCGTAAACTCCGACTGATATCGTTGCGGTACATAGACCGCAGTTTGCCTTGCCCCTTTGACCGCATTTCTATTTCTTCGCGGCACCCTATACACTGGTAATAATAACTCAGTGGGATTACATTGAACGCTCCTCGTAGGGTTGCATAGATTGACGCCTACTGACCCGATTGAATAGTGTGCAGATCGGTATTAAACCCCAAGAATGTTTAAACACATCTCTTTTTAACACGATTTTATTAGCTTGGCATTGTTGTTCATAACAAACATGGAAAATGAATACACACTGGAAAATGAAAAAACTGCAAATTGTAATATTTGTTAAACTCGTCTGAAATATTGCTGTATAACATACCTACTTAGTTACAAAGAGAATTCTGTTTTCCACCCTTTAAATGATAAACAAGTATTCGATCTAATGTAAAGCAAACACGGTAGTCTAGGAAACTCCGAGTACTGTCCCGTAATGAAGCACTTCTATAGTTTTAATAGTTTCGCAAGAGCCTTTAAACGATTCAGATAACATCAACAAGATAAAGGCGTATTTTCCTAAAGGAAACTGGTTTTCAGTGTTCTACGTAGAATATAATACCTAATTTGTTATACTATAAGACGTAATAAACAAAGGAAGCAAGTTTTCAGAAAATATTTCTATTAAAAACAGAAATTTATTGTCATAATAGATGTACGTATCGGTCGGTCGGAATACGTAGAATGATTTTATGTACTTGCGACATGTCCTAACGCCGACACACGTTACTCCCGGAAAATAACGCTTTTATCGGATTTAACTTAATTATTCAAATAGTGGTTACTAGATCCGGAATCACTGCTATAGAAATAAAAAAAAAAACGTTGTTGTTGAACGTATAGCAATACGAAAAGAAAATAAAAGACACCAATTTATTATTATTAGGTGTATCTGCCCTGGCCAGATCTTAAAATAGGTCATTTCATGTTATAGTCAAACATTAGTAATAATATCGTAAAATATTTACATTTATCACTCCCAGTGACAAATGCAACTATCTATGCTAACTGATCATATCATGAAATGGTAGGACACATCTACCTAGTACCTAGTCAATTCTAGAATCTGGCCACGACATATCTATTCATAATGAAATCTCATTTACATTTTGTTTAGCTCTTAATTTTCATTTTTCAATAGATAGATAACGCTAGTCACTTATTCGTGGTTGACAAGGCCATTATAACTTAACTCGTACATTAGTACACAAAGCACATAATATAGCTCCTAACACGTAGCTCCACGGATTCCGGATGAATGTTATTATGTATAGTATGTTGCGTAAAAAAAAATACCGAAGACATATCCGTATAATTATGTAGTAACTACATTTGATTTTATTCACCTTAAATAATTCTACCTATTCTCTATTCTACCTCATGGCCCGCGAGCTAGCAACAGATTTTCATGACCAATTCCTCTCGGGCGAAAACTCGTAAAATGATTCGGAGAGTTGTATCATGAAGCCTCGTGAACGCCGGGGGGTTGAGGAGCAGCAGCCTCTTTCAGTCAGTGTTGGAGCATAATGTCCAATAAATTTAGATACGTCATATCCTCCCGGATAAAAATTCGTAAGCTGTTTGTAAATATGATCTTGTAAGGTACACATTAAAAGCTGGCAGTATACTGAGGGAAAACTCGTCAGCTAGTGCATCTAAATAGGCGATAGAAACTCCCGTCTAGCTCCTGCGTTACACCTTTCAGGGTATCAGCTGACAATCTTTCCACCAGGATAAATCCAGCTGACATTTGTATTTATTTGCAATAGCATATAAACTGTCATCTTATCGCCTAGTACTTGGGTCGTGGAGGTCAAATGGCAGTCGCTTCTCGTAAAATAGCGAAGTTCGGCCGTATCGTGGTTAGACTGAAAGCCGACTCCAACTTGTTGGGAAAAGGCGCGGAGGATGATAATATAAACTGTCATCATATAAATTTTCAATTCAGAAGAAGTCACTGAACGTATCACTACATATTATAAAACAAAGTCCACCGCCGCGTCTGTCTGTCTGTCTGTTCGCGATAAACTGAAAAACTACAAAGTTACTTTGTCTTTCGAAAAAGACGGGCAAAAGTTTTTGAGAATCGATACCCGAGATGGACGTTCTATCTACATACAAGTTTACGGAACCCTCGGTGTGCGAGTCAGACTCGCACTTGTCCGGTTTTTTGTATATATATATTTTGTCCATAAAGTGAAAGAGGCCCTGGATAATACAATACAACTTGACAACACATACAACAACTACCTTGCCTTACTACACGTAACTTGGGACTTCCATCGTAGTTTTGAAGATTGTCTTAAATATATTTAGTACCTTTGTAAAGTTGAGTCATGGTATTACAGTTCTAATATTATGTACCGTCTCCATCACATCATCTTAAGGCTGGGGCTGACACTGGGTGAGGCTAAACGGCAACGCAGGACGTCAGCAGGTTGTAATGTATTAGTTGATCTAAAAGATGTCACATAGCTGCGTCGCGCTCGGCGCTAATACATTTCCACCGCTTACGCCACGTTGCCGTCCCGCCCTCTGTCTGCACTAACCTTTATTTTTAACAAACTATTTAAGTACCTACCTATTTAAGGGTACAACTTATAAAAGACATTTTTTCATCATCAACACTTTTTTGTTGACTTATGCATTGCAGTCCTATCAGGTACGAGTAGAAATTGATCTCACTTCGCTTGACAACCTTGAGTTCTAACTAAACGCGATTTTTGCATCAAATTGTATGATAAGAGCTTTATTTAGTTACTAAGTTACTAAAACAAATCATTTAATAAAGTAGTGTGTCGTTGCTATATACCTGGGTTGCTAGCATAGAGCGGTGACTCACAAATTATGTTACTATTTTGTTTATCAATAAATACAATAGTGTTTAGTTTGGTGACATATATTATTTAATAATACGACTGCTGTTTTGTAAGATTTTGTTTTGAGCGTGTATATTAATTAATGTATATTATATTAATACTAGCTGACCCGACAAACGTTGTCTTAACTATGAAAATTGAATTTGAATTAATAAAAAACAAAATTATTCCAAAAACATATGTAGTTCCGACCGACCGATACATCTGTTTTAAACGATATTTGCATCTCGCATTCTGTCAATCGCGCCAACTGCCAAACGACTGACAGTTATGTATGTCAAAAGCGCTATGGTAAACGTTGTCCTACCGGAACGTAAAAAATATTTTTCCTGTAACCCTATCGCAGCGCCATCTACCGGGTCCAATTGTAAATCTAAACCATTCTCGAATCCACCTGAAGACACAAAAAATTCATTAAAATCTTTCCATCCGTTTAGGGAGTTCATAACATACACACGCACAGAAGAAATATATGTATAAAGATGTATTCGTTTTTGGCAAATTTTACTCAGATTGGACTATATAAGACTCCATACATATATAAATCTTTCATAATTATTCATTTTCGTACGCAATAAATTAGTGAGTACACAGACAATTATAAATAGGGTGTATACAGACAGAGGCAAACTTCATTTAAAAGCCTTTAAACACATAATATCTAAGAAAAAATAATAATAATCTATTAAGGGGTTTTGATTCAACACCTTCAGTATTTATGTAGTTAATTACTCTCGCGCCAAATGTCTTCAGATGGTCACACTCCGCTTGATTCTATTATCGGTTATCCTAAAACTGATTTGTTCCACGAGTTTTGCAGTTGCTCCTTATATTATTCACCTTCGTGAGACAAATTCAAACATATTTTACGATGTAACACGGTGGTGCTATTTCGGGTACAGTGGTCATCAACTAGTAACGATCCCACAAGACTGACAGCTGTTGTTTTAGAGCTCGATCAAGGCGTTTTTATTCGTTTTTGAGTTTACTAAAATTTGAAATGCTTTGCGTACATGTATAATAAAAGATTTCAGACATTTGAAATAATCAGCTATTTTTTTTTCATGCCTCATGATGAATGACGCCTCTATAAAATCTTGACGATGACTAGCTTATCATTCTTAGGAGCTAAGTTACAGCGTAAGTAAAGTTAAGCCCATAATTAGCGGAATAGCCGACATTAGATAAAAGAAACAAAATAATATGTTACCTACCTAACAATATGACTTCTATAACGTAAATTACTCATTTGTTGTATATTGTGTATGAGTGTATGACCAACATCTCGACTTCATCACAGTATTAAAATACCAATTATTAAATTTTGAAAAATAAATATCTTATTAGCGCTAAAGTACATCTAACTAGAACCAATATCCACTTGTATAAAACTAGTACGCGAGTCGTGGATGATGTGCCCTACAGCGTCACAGGTCCATTTATCTTTTGAATTTAATATATCTGAAATAATTACAAAGAAAAAACAAGTCAAACATATCTGAACTACTTACAAATAATAAATATCAACTATCAACAATCGTATTCGTAAAATTCATTTATCGGCGACGTCGGTGACCCGAACCTAAAGTATTTATTTATTACAACACGGTTAATGACTTTAAATAGTAATCCAGTGTTATCTATTCGGGGCTTATGAATGTAATGTTTTGCTGAAAATTGCCCAACCATGTGTAAATTGACCAAAATACATGTTACTTGGTTCACAGCATTATTTTGTTTCCGTTTAAGGGTGTGGCTGAAAGGTGTGTTAGTAAAATGTGGACCTATTGGTATAATCCCAAAAGATAAAGTGATTAGATTTTTACAAATTACTTTTAACAATTCGAATATTTATTTCTTTGAAAATTGTTTTAGTGGTAAATGCATCCATCATCCATCATAGTACCAATCGGGCTGCGTCTTGTCGGGATCGGATCAAATCCGATCTTTTCAAAGATCGGCTCATTGGCATACGATCCAATCGATTTTCGGATCGGATGGAATCCATGCGATCCCATAAGCTTAAAAAAAACACAGTCCTAGCGTCTTGTTCCTTAAACCTAATATTCTGAAAGCTAGTAACTTGTCAAACAATTAAACAAATACATATTATCGAACCCGGGGGAAGGATTTGATAATTTTTTCCCTTCTCCACGTTGACTTCTTGTAACTAATGTGCTCAAGCGGTCGTAGACATTGCTGAGTTTAAGTACATTATTGCAGGTGACTATGATACATGTCTAATTATATACATATTTATCAGCACCTGTTCACTTTCCGATAAACTTAGATATAAATCTCACATGTTTCGCTGACCACCAGTGTCCATAAACTAAATTAATTTGGCTACCCAATCTGCGTAGTCTTACTATCTCACTAATATTATCACAACGCGGCAGTTTGTGAGGGCGGATGGCTCTATTTTGGTTACTCTTTCACGCAAAACCACTGAACTGCTGAAATTTGGCACACAGATAGTTTATGACCAGCATTAACACACAGGATCACCGTGGTAAACGAGGGCTACGCGGGCGAAAACCAGTCATTTTAAGCTGAAAGTTGTGCTCGGTCAAGATTTTCAAGTGGAACAGCTATTGAAGGGCGGAAAGAACTGTAGTATTGTTATCCCTAAGTGTATATCTTAAAAAAAGTATCAGTATTGTTAACTTCCTAACTGCTTGCAGTCTGTAAATGAATATAGCTATGTTAGTTATAGTTTAGGATTGAAAATATTTTACCGGTATTTAGATCAAAAGTGTCTTATGTCTGTCAAAGAAGTCAATATTCCCACTTAATAGAAATCATTTGAAAACCTAAAATCTGTTGTTAAGAACGCCTACACTTTACTGGTTCGACTAAGTGTATAAAAACTTTATACAATTATATTGTGATAAAAGCGAATTATTCTTTTTCATGCTCATTAATGTGTAGCGAAGAGAATGATCTATTAAAATTCTATTTTTAGATAAGAAATAACATCTCAATTTAACGGATACAGTTTTTTTTATATTCTTAAGTGAAAGTAATTTTTTTTTTGTATAATTATGGTTAAAGTATTCCATACGATTTTAAGACGCCCATTACACGGTAGGTTTTGCTGTCAGTTTTTTTAACGAATAACCTATCGTCTAATGCAGTAATTGACGGTTGCATGATGAGATTTTGATGTCCATATTATTTCATCAATCACCAAAGAACAGCCGTCAATCATGATTTTTAATGATTGCCGTTTGCATGAGCGTCTAATGGACGTCTTAGTCATTACGTGTTGGTGCAACTGTCGTGAATGGACGCTTACGCTAGACGTTGTATTCGGGTCTATGCAAAAGAGCATCAATCCTAGTCTACTTTAAAAATGACCTTATTTCTTTGTACTCTTTAGGGCATCGAGAATGGACCCATATCAGAACCTTATCTTGAATATATAAATACAATATACTATAGTATTTCACTATCTACGCGTATTTGTTACTGTTTTTAAATCGCAAATGTTTAAAAATATTTGCCATCAGTGGTAGGTACCTAACCTACGAGGAAAACTGTACATAGTAGGCGTTTATAGCGGGCGCCGATAACTGAGGGCCTTGGCAATCATAGTGCGGTCAACGACTTGTCAAATTTAAAAAAACTGTGTGCTTATTTGTTTACTTATATTTTTACGTAGGTGGCTCCAATATACAAGGTCGTTCGTCCACAGCAATTCTATTTCGAATTACCTATATATGTTCAGTGTGAGTTTTGATCTACAACAATCGGCACGTGTGTCATCGCAGTTTTATTGACTTTTACATTTTTGCATTTAATATTGTATCATATTTACATAATAGTATTGTAAAGGGTGTTATGCATTTGTTATTTGATGGTATAAAGGTATTTTTGTTTATAAACTGTTTTAACATTGATCATTACGTCAGTGCCACGGGTATAAATAAATCATTTATAATATAAATTAATATTATAGATGATTCATCAGCCTCAAAGATGGACATTAAGAAGAAGCAGCTGTTGCAACAGCACCAGCATGCCATCATTCATGATCTAGACGTCAATTATATAGTAGACGCACTGTTTACGAAAAATGTCATAACGAGTGAGGATTTTGATCGTATTGCCAAATTGGTAAGTGTTATCTTGCTTTTGAAATTTATTAATCATGCCTACATGGATTTAGCCACCTCTTTATTCAATTATTTATTAGCAAACATATCTAGTCACTTGTTGTCACAACACCCGATTGTAGCTATTTCCCGAACGTATTGTTATTGTCGACGACAGAGGCTACACAGAAAATAACGACAAATCTGTATTTATTATGATTTAAACAAAAGAGAAAGATTGTCGATTCTAATAATTTCCAGTTTACTACTGTGATTTTTAGAATTACTGGACGAGGTGGTCTCATACGACCACCCTAACGAGGTCTCATAGCGGTATCATGATTCTTTTATTTAAAAAAAAGAAACTAAATTTATTTAAAAAAATATCAACTAAAATTTTAATTCTGAGAGAAAGGAACGTGATGGATGATGGTTAAGTATGTTTTGATACATCTTTAATCAACTAATAATATACCCCACAGTCCTCACAACAATAATTATGTCTGGAGTAATTTCCCCCCTAGGAACTCCTGGTTCTAGAAAAATAACATAATAACAAAGTCTTCGACACCATGAATCGACTAACTATTAAAACCAAATAAAACGGTCAACTACAATGAAATATTTAATGAAAAAAAGGGTCCGTTTAGACTTGAGCAGAATCTGTAACACTTATCGACTGGCCGACTATTTTGCAATAAAATTCAATGTTTATTTTTTCAGCAAAACAGCGCCGATCAAACGCGTTGCCTTTTAGAAATATTAGTTCGTAACGGAACCAACGAGTCTTACGAAGCATTTGTTGACGTCCTAACGAAAGATTACCCCTGGCTTCGGGAAAAACTTAGTATGGAAAATAATAATAATATGGCCAATGACAGTTTTGAAGACAGTCTAAGTAAGGGCGATGTGCCGCGGTTACCTGAACATCATGTCAGAAGACTGTCGATGGTAAGTTAACCTCTAGACAAAACTTACTTCCAAAGACTAGTACTGGAGGTCTGTCTTCTCCTAGCACAATTCATTTAATAAGCTTGGGCCTTGTAATCAGCCTATTTTAAGTTCAAAAATATAGATAACTGTATTAATATAATCCTTTTTTTTATTTAAAAAAAACAGTGTGATTAAATAAAATGTAATGGTTTACTCAAAATTAATAGTCAATCCAGTGTAGAGGTGGCGAAGAATCTAAATAACACAATAGCTTACAGCTTACCCTTTGAGGTATATGGATTATTAATTATGTATATAATAATAGCAGAAGTGTAATGACTTTTATGTCTAAAAAAGAATAAATCTTTACCGGGAAGCCGTAAAATTTTACGCATGGCTTTTTATACTTACAGCTTAAAATGTTACAACTTTTGCCTCTGATACCTAATAAAGTAGGTATGAGTAAAAAATATTAAATTACATTAGTAAAAGATTAATCAGTTTATTACATTAATTTCGGCTATTATGGCTCTTAAATAAAAAAAAAGAATAGTTGTAAGTGTACCACTTGTCTTGTGTCCTTCCAGCAAGTATGCTACAAAATCTTCGAATCATTTGAAAAAAAAAACATCAGGGTTGAACCTTTAGTTGTTTTCATAAACATATTTACGAGTTCTATTATTTCCTAAATAGTTTACCCTTGATTAAACTTTTTTTTTCTTTTAGGAACAAAATTTAGCAGATACATTAAAGCAGCTGACCCGTCACAAAATTGTTGCCGTCCACGGGATGTCAGGCTCCGGTAAGACTTGCGTGGTCCTCAGTGCTTTACGAAACAACCCTGATCTCGTCATCAACCATTTTAACAATGTCGTATTTTGGCTGGACTTCGGTAACTGCAAGACTGATGATGATATTGTTACGCTACAAAGCAAGTAAGATTTTTCTATTATTTTTTTACAAGTACCTTAAAGTTACTTACTATATTATAGTTATGGTGTCAACTTTTAAATAAGGAAGGTCCAGTAAAGAACAAACCGATAAGAACTGAATGAACTGGAACTATTAAAGTATTTATTTACCCATATTGATATGATGTGCAACAGTTTTGTAAGGCAGTAGTGTAGGTACATGATATATAAATAGCATTCATTAAATATATCAAATTATTATCTAGTTCTGCTTTCAATGTTAGTTTTACTTGTAGAATATAGGCCAATAACATTTATACCTAATTAAACTTGCTCATTAAGTGTAATCAAGGTTTATGACATCAGCGACATCTATAAACGCGTACTTTAATTATTATATTTATCTTTGATTAGTTAATTACATATGTAAATTCTTAAAATTGGTTTAAATTGATCATTTATAGACATTGCACACAAGTTTTTAAATATTACCTTTATTAATTTTTTTATTTATTTATAACCATACACTATTTTTAGTGGATTTTTTAAGCCTAATATAATAGTGGGTAACTTAATATGATTTGTTCTCGCCACAGATTACTACGTAAGGCATCGGTAATGTACATGAATAACTCTTACATGACCGCCTCTATATCACTGTCAAGTATTGGCTCAAACGTTGACAGCCAATCGTCCTCAACGTATGACTGGACGTCGGGTGATCTAAAAGATAAACTCAAAACACAATTTTCTGAATCTCCTTTGAAAGAAGGCCTTCTCGTGTTGGACGAAGTGAATGATCGAAGATGTTTGGATGTTTTCGACATTGGGTGCAAGATATTAGTAACAACGCGAGATACTGACGTTGTGGCTACTTATTCGCCCGAAATTATTGAGGTAAATCAAACTTTCTTTAATTAAACCATAAGTTTATACATCCTAATAAAACCAAACTATGTTTTACATACTAAACACTGAAGCCTCTATACAAAACGAATTTTAATTTGCTTCCGGCTAGTGTGCTACCGTGGCGGGAGTGGTCCATATTTGATATTGCTGTTTCTCCGTGTACTTCTACAATAAAGAAACGGTTTGAACATGCACGCACCATCTCTAGATTGTTTCTTTACAGTTATCAGGTCTAACACAAACGCCTGATCTGCGCTAGGTCGTAACGGACGGTAACAATAAGTCTGAGAAAGAATACCTATGAAAAAATTACAACGGGACAGTCAGACTTTCTGTCTTTGGATTTGTTCGAATACAGTGAACAAGGTATGGTGCAGACCTCGGCCCGACCTAGCTGTAGCCCTAGCTGAAGTAGACCGGCATCAAACAAAAAGCGGTAGCTCTTCGAGGCTACAATAACAATAGTCACATGCAGAGAAAAATCTCTCATAATGCATATCGACAAACTCATCGACGGCGACGTTATTATCGAATATAATTGCGTGTTGCGAAATTAATTTGCCATATTATTTAATATTATTTTACTACAGAGATGTAGTAGGTTTTTTTCGGTCAGAACACCTACTTCTTTTCTCTGCATCACCCAATGGTTGCTTGGTAGAGAATGCCTTAGGCATTAAGTCCGCCAATGTACCAAATGTGCATAAAGTTTAAAATAAATAAATACTCTCTCCCTGTCTTCGTAGACTTTACGACCATCATTTAATAATTTACACTACTAGTCTTTTATGTACTAAGGTCTTACATATATAGTCTTAAATAGATTTTTTATTAAAACCATACCTATTCATTATTTTTAGAAGACTCATCAATCAAACATTTCTTACGTCATTGTAACCTACGCATTACAACCCACTTGATAGATTCAACTACTGATTACGGTCCGATATTAGTGGAAGTTGGCAAACAAATCCATTTTCATTTATCAAAATATCTTCTAACACCGTTGAAGTCTGGTAGTTTTGCTTTTTCAATTACGCTACTGTGTCTACAGATGTTTTCTAAATTCTGATATACGTGCTCCTGGACTCCTGGCAGAATAGGCAATAAATAGCGTTTGTAACGAAGTTCCTTTCAGCTATACAGTGTAAGTATCACCGTCGCGAATAACTTACAAAAACGTGTTTCTTTGGATACTTATAACAATGCAAAAGTCAGTTCATCATAAAAATACGAGATTAAGGATTTACAGTCAATAGTTTGATTTTTAACTACGCAGCGTAACGCAACACGCGTACTGTGCGGTACGGTGAATGACCTTAAGCGCACGGCGCCGTCGAAGCAGCTGATTGCATAAAAGTTTTTGACCGAAAGGGGTATTTACTGATTTTTTTCGGTAAAATGTGCTGTTTACTCATGATGATATCATTTTAAGCAAAAAATGAAAAAAAATTTTTTTATGAATTTTCCGGCAGAAATCTCCAATGATTTTCCACTCAGAATTCTGTATGGTCTGAATACACTATTTCAGGATTCGGTACGGTGTCACTTACACCCTGCATATATTTTTAATAGGTTGAATATATTGTATCAAAATATAGTCATTATTGTAAAAACTCGAAATTGAAATTCCGCCACAGCTGAAAGTTGCCCTAACTTAATATATGGATAATTAGTATACAACCAACATCAAATCACAGTAGTGAATCCACAGATGGCGTAAAAATAAATCAACTCACGGTCAGCATTTTTCGTTGGCTAGCCCTCATCCGCCCAGCGTCTGAAGTATAACGTGCGAGGAGCTTCTTTCCAAAAGTTACCTTACAAGATTGTTTACGACCCTTGTCAAAAAAACCCTTGTGCTAGTCTTATCTTTGGTGTTGAAGATATTCATGGATCTAACTATAACTTATTTTTTTAGTGCCTACAAGAAAAAAAAGTGCGGATATACTATACATAGTGCCTTTACTAAGATCTTTATAATTATAAAAAAAAAAAAAAAAGATTTTGGAATCAAATTAGGTACATGAAAAAATTATGGGAAGATCAGGAACTTAGCATAATAAATGTTTATATATAAAAGTTATTTTAAAGTAGATTTTAGAGGTGGTCAACACCATATTATGTAACCATTTTTTTTATGAATAAGTAAATTAGATATATTGTATTGTAATTTTGTAGATAAAAAATTGCTTAGAAGAAAAGGAATCCCTGGAAGTCTTCGCATCGTTTCTAGATGTAGACGTATCAAGTTTACCAAGGCAAGCGAACAAACTACATGATATTTGTAAAGGAATTCCATTCCATATAAGACTGATTGGAGCACAATTGGCTGAAAATAAAGAAAAGCTGATTGATGATCCAAAATACTGGAATTACTTTGTAAAAATGTTCAAGAAGAAGGAATACTTTTCGTAAGTTTTTATTCATAATCTTTGCATGAACTTATTCTACCTTTTAATTTTCCCGATTACCTTGTTTAATGAAAGGTAACTTGTCATTTATAATTGTACCTTTATTTGGACATACATCTAATATTTCATATGTAACCTGGAATTTACACTGATGAAACCAAAAAACCATAAAATTTTATGTTTCAACACAAACATTTCTTTAGCTTAGTGAAATGAAATAAACTTTATGCTGCAGTAAATGAAGCTAAGGTCAGGAAAAGAACTATAGCTATATCGAACCTGCCTAGGAATAAGATAATAGTAGTGTGGATGACTATAAATTCGTGTTTTTCTATTTTTCAGTATATCAAGATACCACACTGACAACCCAATGAAAACTATAGAAGTATGCATAAACTCTTTGAACGAGGTTGTACGGCCCCTGTACCATAGGCTAAAAATCCTCCCGGATAATGTGAAAGTATCAGCAAATGTTCTCAGCAAACTATGGAACAAAGATGTACCAGAAGTAGAAGCGATTATGAAGCAACTGCGAAGCAAATCCCTGATAATTGAAATGTATGATCGCGAACAAAAGAACTATCTCTACGAAGTACATGATCTGATAATGAATTACTTAAGAAGTACAGGAGCAGATAGTAAAAAAATCCATGCAGAACTCCTTAATAGCTATCGTTATGATAGCAGTAGTGCCCCCGTAGAAATTGTGAACGATGGCTACATAGCATATTATATCGGATATCACATTAAACACACAGAAAACTTGAACAATTTGTGGAGCTTATTTAATAAATTGTTTCTCGATTTAAAATTTTTGGGGAATAAAGTGAGACTCACGGGATCAGCTGATGTCATCGCCGACCTTCAAAAGTATGAAAATTATATAAACGCTGATGTAAGTATTTCATTTCATTTTAATAAGCCCATTTGTATATAAGTCTCCTTCAATCAATAGTCATTAATTAAATAAATGTGACTTAACTACCAGACTGGCAACCTTATTTCCGTAGTAAATAAATTTAATTTTAAAATATCAGGCAATGCAAAAAAAGCATTTACTTAAAAATGACCATGGTATTGCAGTCGTTATGAATAATCCATTCATTATACATTTTTTCTATCCCACTAGGGTGATAAACGAATACAGCCCTCATCACGATTAGCGGTTGCTGTGTATGTCTGTTTAGGATATGCTATTATGCAAATATTATATAGTACGAACAATGTTATAGACAGCATCGACTCACTTATGTAACGCACATGTTAGTACCGGCAACTATATCGATAATTAAATCAATCATCATCTTGAACATTTTTTTTCACACCATTTTTGTAGTAAAGTACTTACTTATTTTATAATGGCTAAGCCAATACACTACCTACTAAGTTTAGATTGTGGTGGAATCACCGTCAGCATCAAAACAGCACGATACACGCTTAATTATTTCAGAAGCTGGATCTGGACTTGCTATACACCATCAAATCGTTCCTCAGCACCCACGGAGGAGATTTATACCATTACCCTTGCACCAACATAATTCAAAGCATTCTACAACATGAACATAAAGGCATACTGCTTATTAAAGCGAATCAGATTGCTCAAGAGAACTGCAACAAGAACGAGCTTTATTTTGAGTTTTTGTAAGTATACTTTATTATTTTCAGGAACTCAATTTATAGCTGGCTCTAATTAATTCAAGACTATATACTGCTGAACAAAGCTAGTCTTAAATAGTTACCATTCTCTATACATATATCCATCAACTTATATGTTCTTGAATTACTAGTAGCCATTGAAGTTTCATTGTTTAGTTCATATGGATAATGAAAATAGATAACTATCTCGGCAACGGTTATAAAACTATAATGTCGGATGTGCAATCAAGTGGTTACAAGTTCGAGTCCCACTTAGCATACTGACATAAACCCACTCCTAACAAGAATTTAGCTTAACTGGAGGGATTACAAGAATTATCCTATCTCTCATCACTTTTTTTTAATTATTTTATCCTTAATTTTCAGTTCTCCTATTTGCACAGCCTATTTTTAGTTTAATTACTTTTAATTTAAAAACATATTGTTAAAACGATCGGGTGATTTTAAAGAGTGCCCGTGAGTTTGTTTGCTCGATTTCTTCTCACAAGGGTCAACCATTTGAAAACGGGCATTTATAGGCAGATACGCTATTATCTGTTTTTTATTTTATAATTTTACATTTGACAAAGCAACCTATTGTTTCGGTGACTACCATTTTTAGTTTTTTTTTTTTTTTAATTGATGATCAATTTAATGAAAATAAGATACTGAATTTGAAATTTACTAATAAGTACCTAATGTGGGATCCATGTTACTACTAGTCTTAACTTGTTTACGTTTTCTTTTTATCACTTATGAATAATATGTTTTTAGGCACGAGCAGAACGTGGAAGAGATAAAGCATTCAACGATCGACGTCAAAGAAAAGTTACAGGCCGTGTGTTTTCTTGGTGACTTTGTACTTGTTGGTACCTACTCCGGTGTCGTTAAGGTACAGTCAAAGTCATCAATAATCATTTGTTATTGTAATTGTTTACATATGTCCAATAGCAGAGTATCTTCTTCATTTGTTAACTCCCGACGCAAAAAGAGGTGTGTTATAAGTGTCTGTGTATCTGAGTGTCTGTCTGTGACATCGTAGCTCTCAAAAGTATGAACCGATTTGAGTGCGGTTTCTTTGTTTGAAAGGTGACTTGATTGAGAGTGTTTTTAGATATAATTCAAGAAAATCTGTTCAGCCATTCGAAGATCATCAGCTCTTTTGTAATCGTTGAAGAGTCGAGTCGGGGTTATTTTAAATTTATGATTATATGTGAAGAAAGCTATATGACTCCAAATTAATATTAAGCCTGTTGAAGTAGCGATCATCATCAGCCTGTCATCGTTCACTGCTGGACGTAGCCTAGGCCTCTCCTAATGTACGCCGTTGAGCTCGACCCTTAGCTCTCTCTCAGTTCAATGCATTCATTATTTTTTTGTGTACCTACTATTTTAATAAAATAAATAAATTAAGATGAGTTTGGCACTCATAGTTTTAATTGCTAAACTTTTTTTTACATCTTTTCAGTTCTTTCATATTCCAACAAACAAGCTTCGGAAGGAGCTGCGTGGTCCGCGGTTGCCTATAACATGGATAGGAGTATCTTGTGCTACGTACCCACAAATAGTCGTAGCTCTGTTCTCTGACGGCTCTATTAAGCTATGGTATGTCGACGACGTGCAGTACGATGACAACAATGACATTATTGAAGAAGGTAAATTTTCCAATGAAAGCGTTATACAATCTACACAAAAATAGCTTCATTATTGTGATACATTTATATTATGGTAGGGTCTGCTGACAAATAGGGGGAAAATGGGAGTTTAATAAATCAACGCAGTAGATCTGAAATTGTAAAAAAAGGGTCTGATGTTTTGAAATCAAATAGTGGATACTAAAGAAAAATTTGTATAAATTGAAAGTAGTAGGAATATATGCTAATTAATCATCATTTCCTGTGCATAATATGGAATAATAAGCCACCATAGTTTATAGGCTTTATAGAATAATATAATGTGTAAAACTTAAAAATGTTAAACGATTACAAATAACAGGAAAGTCTGAATCTAATAAAGGCAATAGAACAATGAAATGAAAACAATAACACACAATAATTAAAAGTACATACGTAGTGAAGCCGAACTCAATAAATACACGTATATACATAGCGACACTCCCAACTACGCAATGAAAATCAATCAATCTCGAAAACTAGAAAATCAACAATCCATATTTAACAAATATTTGTCTATCATTAGCTCGTGTTACCTACTACCTGTCGAATCTCCTCACGCATATATTTTGTTTTAACGGTAGCTGTAGCTGCTTTTTTTGTTAATTTGTTAGTTTACTGTTGTGTGTGGTGTATGAGTTTAAGGTACGCCATATGGTACAAACAATGAAGTATATGTAGACACACAGAAACGCTAACTAAGCACGTTGTAATATGTATGCAAGCGTTAGCGAGGCAACTGAGTTCCCCCTAACAGCTGAGGCGCGAGATCGTTTCATAACATAACTGCAGGCCTAGACAAGTGCCTCTTCATTTTCTATAAAGGCAGTAGAATAGAAAAGTAACTATATAGGATTGACATAAGACATAACTTTGAAACGGTAGACAAGTGACACTTTTTATAAACGCTTTAGGTACGAAGCGGTCGCTACCGAGCGAACGTTAACACCTTGTAGAAAATGAAACAAAATGGCGATTTTTACAATCAGCTGATAATTGAGGTAGTGATAATTGTTCAAATTTCTATAAAATTCACTCATAACTTTTGTAGACTGACCATAACGAGGTACGCGAAACTCACCTTTCCAACTTTGAATATTATTAGGGGGCGTCCATTTGTTACGTAAAGTGATATATAATTTTTTGGCCTCCTTCCCTTTGATGAGATATCGGATGTTTCTAGCGAAAAAATATTATATGGTTATGTGGTTTGCTGAGAATTGAATCGACCCTCTTCCCCTTTGAAACCTCACGTAATTAATGGACGCTCCCTTAAATAATATGCGCTAAACACCTTGGCGTTTTTAAAACAAAGCATAGACAACAATCTGCTTTTTACAGAAAGGTTGAATAGAATTAGCGTTCGCTAAATCAAAGTACATTTGTCTACCAAACTATTATCGTTTTCATTTGGGCGTCAACGTTTTTAGAAATGCAAACGCTAAGAAACGTTTGTTACTTGTCTAAGCCTGCGGGCGTGTAGTGCGCTAGCGTTTCCTACCTTAACTCTTTTTTTCTTTTAACTGTGTAACCGAATTTGTAACCTTCTGAAAAATACAATAAGTGAACTTTTCAACGTGTATCATGAACACGCCGAATAATTAACCTAAACCATATAAAACAGTAAACGCTATGTGCAAAGTGGTAACATATATGTTTATAGTAACACATCCTTTAAATATACATAATATATGTATAAAATAAGGATAGCTTATAAATAGCCTCTGATGGTACAGAGAGAGCCTCACTCAAGACGGCGATTGACAAATGTTTGTGACTTTTTTTTCTCAGGCTTGGAACCATACAAATATACTATAAAATTATTTTCTACTTTACAGAATCTGAAGATTTATACAACAGCCACTGCGCCGAAACGGAAACAATAAGACCAAAACTAGGGCCATACTTAAATTGTAGGTGGTCGAACAACGAACAGTATTTGATATCGCATACGGAGAAAATGGTCGTGTTGCACAATCCTTTCCCTCACGAGAAGAATAAAATCATTGATACCATAGATGTTGAGAGGGATCGAGAGATTCTCTGTTGTGTGCCTAGTAACCATGATCGGTATGCGATTGTGGCTACAGTTTGTAATAATAATATATCTGTGGAAGTGATCAATTTGGAATCTAAGGACAGAGTCGTCACGTTCGAGGAGACTGACACTGTTTTAGATATAGTTACAGTTCCTGGTAAGTCATTGATTTGTTGTATGATTCTGTTCCGATCTTTGTGTTGGTTGCTTGAATAGTCTGGCGCTCGAGCAATGAAGACAGATGGAAACAGAACTGTTTCACTGTTGTAGGGTTCCGTACTTCAAAAGTTAAAAGGAACTTATAGGATTACTCCATTGTCCGTCTCTCTGTCAAGAATCTTTTTCTCAGGGATGTGTATAGGTATCAAGTTGAAATTAACATCAAATAAAGCTGTAAAAATATGAAGCTTCCAAGTAACCGCAATTAAAGGACAGGACCACTTAAGCCTTATGTTTTAACAAATTTTACCACTTCGCAGGTAAACCAAAACCTATAGGGTACTTCCAATTGAGCTAGAATCAAGACAAAATAAAAGTATTTCGGCGGATGGTAGTTTTGAACCGAAATAACCTAGTGTGGAAAAAATGTAATACTTGCGGAGTATATCTCGCATAGAATCTATATATCTATTTAGAATCCAATTTAGCCAGCTCTTACGCCAAGTATCACAGTTTACGATTTTAATTCCTTTCCAGGTAGTAATAAAATAATAACGTTAAAAGCGAACGAAGTAATGGAATACGAAGTAAAATTCAATGTAAATTCAGCAAAGACTAATCAGTACAGGAGTAGAAGGGTCATCGCGAGCGAAGATGTCAAGGAGAACATTGCCTTTTTGTCTATAGCTGTCAATAAGAGTGGAACGCTCCTGTTCGTTTCGACCAACGACAGTCGCGTCGTGTGTATTGATCTTAAGACTTACACAACGTCGTTTGACCTTGAAAATAGGCGAGGGTAAGTTTCGATTTACTTTAAAGTTTATTAGAGACTAAGAGATTCAGATTAATTTTATTTTCTAAATGTAATTTATTTTTTTTATTTTCCATCGCTGGAACCAATAAAATCACTTCGATATTGTCAACTTTCACTTTCATACATTATAGTCATAAAATTTAGGTTAGTAGAACCTAGATGTTCAATATCCTGAAAATCTTAAGTATATACAGGGGAAACTATTATTTAGCCACTTATGAGACAGATATTCTATAAATAATTTTAAAAATAAATCACTGATCACTTGTACTATTATAATGTTTAATTATTTTTCAGCAACGTAGTGTCAATGGCTGTCAGCGAATTGACGTATGACGAATTTGAGCCCGGCTCCGATGTCCTGCTTACTGGTACTGGCACTATTGAAGATAATGCCAAAGTGTGGTACTTGGACCCGTCGTACATATCACAAACGGCGCAAAAGAACGGGTGAGTATACTTAATGCTTGTAACTTCCTTCACCTAGATTAAAGACGCGTTTAAGTAATGCATTAATTATGATAGGAAATTAGGGTTTTGAGGTCACAGGTGTTTCCCAATCATTATAAGCCTTTCTGTAAATAACCTACTCTACAAAAAAAAACGCAGTTTCTAACGTATTAGCCAAAGCGCCAGTGGCAGTAATCCCTTCTCTCTACATAGAGCGGAGCCGTCCTAGTTTGTTACGTAAGTTATATAATGTTGTAAATAATGAACAAACTAACAACAAGTTGTGTAAGAATTTAGTAATATTATGTGATAGTAACAATAATTTATCTACTTAAATTTAAAATACAACAAAAGTAACTTCCGTAAAAAAAAAACCATTAATCCCTAGTCAAATGAAGGTCGCAAAGAAGCATCCGGCCCGCCTCGTAGAAAGTGGTCACCATTGTAAATAAACATACGGTGCGTATAATTGTCACTGTGTGCATGCTCTAATTAACGAAAGGACAATGACCATGTATGTATGGAATTCGTCTTAAGTTGTTGCACAATAAATCTTTCACAAATACCCGAGTTTTTAAATAATTAGACAAAAACGGATATACCTATCTTACAAACTAATGTTTAACCTACTCGCAACCTATAAAATAACCACATAACACTCATGTACAAAAAAAACAATGCTAGCTAAAAACAAAACAAGTCACCAGCTGCTCAAACAGAGTTTCGTAAGTAGTATTACTATTTAAGTGTAGAGATTATCACAGTGACTATTATCAATCGACATATAAACAGTAATGGCCGCCGACTCGTCTGTCATCTGGCTTGACAGTTGCGTTAGACGGAAAACAAAAATAATAATTATTATAACAGAACCATAAAATATTAATGAAATACATTGTAAAACGTAATAATATTACTAATTGTTTAGCTATTTCATGATATTATGAATTTGATATATTTTTTGTGATACTTTTGTTTAAAGGCTCATACTTACGTAGCTCGTATAAATGAAGAGAACGAAACGTCAATATCATGTCTTTGTACGGAAATAATGCGTAGCAACTGTTTTCTTTTTTTTTAAATTTGCAAAAGTTTTTACATCATATAAATTTGCCAAACTGCATTTACTGTTTTTATTCAAAATCATAATTCCCTATACGAAAATAAAATTCCTGAAGTAAAAAGGTAAAAAAATATATTTTTTATATTATTTTAATTTTGCAACATGAAACATTGCTAAACCACTTTTGGTCCTTTATGATTTAAACTAATTTAAGTTTCTCTTACCACATTGCAAAAGTAAGTTATTTTGGAGAATCCCGATAGTCGGGTTAGTACGAAAAGTGATTTTGTTATATAATAAATCAATTAAATAACTCATGAATATTTACGTGTTTTCTGTTTAGGAGAGTCCGCCTAACAACAAAATTTGACGTGAGTTTCTTAAGCCCCTCCTCACCTCAAACACCGAGCTCGTCAACGCCCACTAGTGGAGCAGAAAGTGCTGGCAACACTCCCAAAAGGCATCAGTCTTTCGCCAACCATAAAGAAGTTACCAAAACATTTCTAAAAAACACATTGAGTTTGGACAGACACTCTCTTAAACCGTTGAATTTGAAGGGTATTTGCAATAACAACGATGGATTCCCGCAACCTTTGATGGCAGTGGTCGATGACAAAAATAATATTCAGGTAATGTTACAGCATAATTTTTTTGAACAAAAAATAAACCAACTTCAACGAAACTGATTGTGAAAAAAAAAATTGTGAATAAATAATAAAAGTATTATGTATATACTACACCTCTCTGAAAATATGTATAGTACGGTAGTGAAACAACCATGAAAATTGGTCAATTCCTTTTTAAGAAAAATTGCGGACACAAACATACATACGAGAGTGGCGGCTGATAAATTCGCGACCTAAGGTACTCAGCGATGACTCATCATCTCGTTACTGATAACACTAGTTGCCTGACTAATTGGTAGTATAAATAACTCCCTTTTTTATTTGGTTCATTAATACTTCATACCTGGAACAAGCAACCACCATGTCAACGGAAACTTAAAATTCTCGCAATTTTGAGCACCGCGCAGTGATTAAATTCCTTGTGAAAAAAGGAAATTCCCTAAATATATTTTTGACGAAATGTCATCGGTTCTTCAGGATTCTGGGCCTACCTAAACGATGGTAAAAAAAAAATCTCGGCTATTTCAATAAGAGACAGCTACGAAGACGATCCCCGTCTGGGCCGCCCAGTGATGGTGGTGACCAAAGATAATGTTCAAGAAGTAGAAAAATTAGTCCTGGCCGATCGTAGAATTCAATTGAGATAAGTAAAATACGAATTGGAGAAATTTTACATCAACGTTTGCATATGAAAAAAAATTGTGCGCGTTGGGTACCGCGAAGCTCACACCGCTCGACAAACAGCGACGACTGGCGAGTTGTAAGGATATTTTAGAGCTGGGGCAGAGTGATTTGGACAAAATTTGTAACCCCATAGTTACCGTAGACGAAACCTGGATTCGTCAGTATGATCCCGAGTCCAAACAAGAGTCGATGCAGTGGATTAAAAAGGGAGAAAGGCCACCAAAGAAGTTTAAAGTGGGAAAGTCGGTCTCTAAAATTATGGCAACCATTTTCTGGGATAGTGAAGGAATTTTACTAATTGATTACTTGCCTAAAGGGACTACAATGAATGGCCTGTACTACGCTAATTTATTGGGTCAGGCACGTGAGGCAGTCGTACACAAAAGACGTGGCAAGTTGGCGCGCGGAGTGCCGCTTCTGCGGGACCTTAAAGCCACGGGGTTCACAGAAATTGACCATCCACCCTACAGTCCTGACCTGGCTCCCAGGGACTTTTTCCTTTTCTCTAATTTAAAAAAGGAGTTACGGGGGCGAAGATTTTCGGACGAAATTGAGAGAAATCTTCCGAATATTTTTTCAGTGGTACACGATGTTAAAAGTGTATTCCAATTGAGGGGATTATATAAAACCATACTTTTCTTTCATTAAGTACCTTAGGCCGCAAACTTATCAGCCGCCCTTCGTACATACGGATCGAATACAGAACCTCCTTTCTTGAAGTCGGTTAAAAATTATTACACAATATTTCAGTAGATATATTATAATATATTTAAAAAAAGGCAATAAATCGGTTAATAAAATATGTGTTAGAATTTCATCACAAGCATTTTAGCCTTTTTGTAGCCGGTTAAAAATGAATATAGTTGATCTCAACAGGTGATGCGCGGCCAAAAGGTGCTCACGGAAATCGCAGAGAAATCAGACGAGTACATCACGCGGGTCAAGATCGCGCCCTGCAATCAATACGTCGTCTACGGACTCAAGTCGGGCGCCGTCAAGAAGTACACCCTCCGCACCAAAGACACTGTCACCATTATGGACGTGTACAGTAAAGTGCAATACTTGAACTTTGTTAATCCAAACTTACTGATAGTCTCCGGGCAAAACAGATGTTTGATGGCGTACCAATTTTGTTTGGAGAATGGTGTGTGGAAGACAAAAATGTTGCAGACCGGTAACAACAATTTAGGATCCCAAGAAATACTGAATGATATTCAAGGTGAGTTAGATTTAGCTAAGTTTATACAGCACTGTCTAGATTGTTATTCGACCCATAAATCGGGGGAAACAGAATATTGCACATGGTGTTGCCTGTTAATATGCAAATATTCCGTATGTACGGTTTGAACACAATGAAATATAAGTTATTTCACTTGAAAATGAAATATAAGTTTAAAGTGAAATATTGAATAAATACATTTTCTGTCTTTCTTTCCCATATACACAATATTTCATATTATGTAACTTGACACATTTCACACACGGCCGTCTGATCCCAAACTAGGCAGATCCTGTACTATGGTAACCAGACTGCTGATAAACAAAAAATTAAATAAGTTACACCCAGACACAGAACAAATGATCACGCTCATCACACAATCATTTGTCTTGGCTGAGAATCGAACCTACGACCTCTGGCTCAGCAGTCAGGATCACTAACCACTAGAACAACAAGCCAGTCAAAATATTATTAAATCTTCAAACATCTTTCATTTCACCTCTAACTTATATGATTAATTAGGCGTAAAAGTATAATAGTAGTATTTAATTAAGCATAGGTCACATCCATCAAATTATACTTTTGTCAAAAGTCAGCACGCACCTAAGTCGTCTATACTCAGTAATGCCACAATAATATCGCACACCTAGACGTAAAATCTAATTTCAATTTGTGAGTTATGCACACCATCGAATTTCTTATCTCAATACCTACCGAACAATAAACCAGTTTCATAAATATCACCACTACTTAATGCTAGACGCTAAACTCAACAACACATCTCAAAATAATAAAACAAATATACATACATTGTTAAGCAATAGGGAAATAACTACAAAAATTCAATTTTCAGTCCCAAAACATTTATTCTTACAATCCAAGTTCTTCGGAGGCTTCCTTTTTAGGGTATGCCGGGGTCCCCTGCAATAGATCCACTTGTAACAGAACACCGTGTGGTTTTAGCCGGTTTGATTCCTCCTATTCTATGGAGTGTATATTATAGTATGATAGTGTAAGTATATACGTAAGTAATATTATGGTACCAACTGACAAGCTGTCACCCGTCAGGTTGTTCATGTAACCAGGAATTACTTTGAAGCCCTTTGCGTTATAGCTCCTTATTACGTCATGTAAAGTTATATTCACAATATGATATTATATAATCATTTCTCATTTTAGGTTTCAAGAAGAAGCCAACTGAAAAACTGTCTAGCTCCAGTAGTGACTCTAGCCTTAATTCAAAAGATCGCTTCTTTCGCAATGGAGAAAAGAAAAGTCTTTTCAAGGGAAGCGGCTTAGTAGACTGCTTTTGGATCCCAGACGAGGGGATGATTACAGTGGAATGCAACGCGACAACTAAGTTGTGGGACCAGCATTTAAAAATGCTGACTATACTAATAGGACGTCAGTCAGATGCCTATATTACTGCAGCAGCCTTCCAGAATAATGTTCTGGTTGTTTGTGATGAACCTAATAAAAGATTTCAGGTAAGGCAATGATTGTTTAGATCTATTGTTAACATCTAAAGAACAACTACGTTTGAATGATGTGCTAATTGTCAATGTTTATAATCAAAATCTCACTTGTTTATGCTTGAATATTTTAAAAAGATATATCCCTATTGTGATGTGTAGGTAAATACTATGAGGGGACATGTCATTAACAAGCTACAATTATTCTAATACTGCCTTATTGTTTAACTAGCCACAAGTGAGTAGCTACATAAATCTGATGGCAATCTCACGAAAAACCCATTGATGTATAAGTAAGTGTATTATTATGTGCTTTCAGACATATGAACTGAAACTTAATGACGAATTAAGACTGCAAACTATTAAAGAGTATAAACTGAATAATGTTATTGTGTCCTGTGACCTCACTGCCGACGGGAATATACTCGCCATGGGACTCGACTCCGGAAACATAGTGGTAAGAGATATTTCTTTTTAATATGACTAGGAAGGTTCGGTGTTATAACTATTAATATTTGTTCACCAACAATAGTTAAAGATGCTTATACCTTACCTTTAACCATGTAGTTATTATGTTTTCCTAATAAATATAACGTCATATTCGTGACGATATATGGAGAAAACTCCGACACATGTTCTTTTCGATTTGTGCTATACGCAACTAACTAATAATAATGAATACACTGTACCATCTATTTCAAGTTATGGAACGTGCGACGGCCACATCAAATAGCACTTCTAAAACACCACACAACGAAAGTGCACTCGTGTTCTTTCTCACCAGTACCTGACCGATCAAATAGGAACTCGTTAATCCAAATGTCCCCGCCGGTCCAGTCCCCGTACACCACTCACGTGACCGCAGCCTGTCCCGTCGCGCAAGAGGACGGCGATGACCAACCACCCTTAGTTTTAGTTACCATGGCCACGGAAATCGTTTGGTGGGATATTACGTATGTTATGAAGGCAAGGGCCAATAGGATTTCTAAAAGGTCAGTATCCTTAGCTTATATTTCGGTTATCTAAGGCAGTGTTGTCCGTCTAATCCTCTGATCTCGTCGAGGGATTAGCTTGCTGAGCATATTATCTCATTTATTAACAGTTACTTAACTCATATACAAACGTGAAGCTTCTACAGAAGAAAGCCATAACATACATAATTATTACGTACGTCCACCCCACACTAAGAAGAATAACATACGTGCATAAAAATACAATAGATATTTGAGGGAGTACGGCAACCTCATCAGAAGATCTAAAATGTTAAATTATCACTCGTCACCACCAACCCACAGGTCTCCGTTCGTGTTCAAAAAGCTTAAGCCCAGAGTTCACAACACTGGCCTTCTACAAGTTGGTAGATATATAACATCCCCAAAAGTAAAAGCTACGTTATATGCAAATTTTATCACTGATTACTGCTGTATTTCCCAGGCCTGCCGTGAATCTTCTATCACCTATCGCGAGTCCTATCGAGATTAAACCTAAAACACCAACCGTGAATGGCAACACCGAATCTGCCAACTGCAATATTTTCTTTGGAAATGCTTTCGCTCTACCCCAATATTGTTGGAAAGCGATCTGGAAAGGGAAATGGTGAGTACAAAGCTATATCTTCGATAAACAATGTACGTGAGACAAACCACTCACCCTACAGAAAGGTCTATGGACTAAAATTTGTAATATATTTAGGCATTTTTTTGTAGATTTGACGTGTCCTGTGACTTTGATAGTTATTTATTCAGAGATTTTTTTTCTTATAAAGTAGCTATTATCTTAGTAACTGTATTATTTAAAACTTGTGGAAATAGCTTAATATAATAAATATTGCTAAAACAAGGCAGCATGCTATGCGATTTTGTTGTGTCCCACGACCTTGCTATGTTTGGAGGTAAAAATTATAGATCCCTCGTTTTTTTTGCGCGATGTTCGAATATGAAACTTAAATATTAGTACTTAAATTCGGTTGTCTTAAGTTGGCGGAGGGAAGTCATTTCTTTTTTGCTATTTCAACTGTTTTTCGATCAAAATTTTTTTTGTTCGTTCTTAGTTTTTTTAAATAAAATAAAAAAATACCCCCAAATTGGCGGGGGGAAGTCGTTCTTTTACAAATTTTTTTGTGCTATTTCAATAGTTGGTTAACTGTAGCTCGTTAGCTTTTTTTAAATAAAACAAAATGTGGGTCGTATATAAACGAGTAAATTGTATATAAACTGTAAATTTAAATTTTATTTATTTAACCCAAACCTAGCCATTTCTGTTCAATTGACCTACCCTAGTAGGGTAAAGGTCGAAAACATCAATAAAATATAAATTTTGTATTGTCCTACGAAATCACGTATGGTGGAAATTCCGACTGCGCTACGGTATTTTTTAAGACCTGTAATAACATTCCTTTTGAAACAAATAGTGTATTTGAATGCTCGTACCATTTTCTTTAATATTGACAATCGCCATTTTATTTTAGTAGCTTAGTTTGAAAGATATCAATGTAAAAAGTGTTCACGTCAACGCGGTGCTCAAATTTTTGTTCCATCTACACGACGGTTTTAAAGTGGAATTCCCATTAAGTGACGTGCAAATTTTCTGAAAAACGTCCATTTATAGGCTTGGTCAATACCTACCCTATAAATGAGCGTTTTTCAGAAAATTGAGTCGGTAAATTGAGAATGGTAGTCCATTAATAGCATAATAAGTCATTTCACTTGACAAGATTGTTCACACCATTTCGAAATGATCCTTGATACTCTCTGGTACTAAATCCATTTCTGTAACTGACATATTTTATTTTCAGTTGTAAACAAGGTTCGAAAAGGAAAGAAATTTTAGCATGCATCAAGCTGTCAGGTATGAACGCAAAGAGATTATGTCATGACAATAAGTTTTCTTGCTTCGTCACAGTCGACAACCCTGGACACATCCACATAATGAATGTCATGAAGCAAAACAACACATAACATACCGCCATTTAAAACTTTCCATGCAATAATATCTATCCTACTAATCGTATATATAAACAAAAAGTAGGTCAGACTACTCCTAATTGTGTCGAATGTTAGCCCTTGTAGCTAGTCAAAACATATTTGATCTGTTTTAAAATTGTCTGTTGTATCTACCGTTTTTGTCACCCTAAGTACATTAAAGACAAAGTCAGAAATAAAAAACCAACAACTAAGATTAATCTAAAAAATTTTCTTCAATAAGTACTAGAAATGTAAAATGAAAACCTTAATGATGTGTTTTATGGGAGACAAGGGCTGACCTATTTCTTGTGACAAGAAGTACAATAATTTATATTTCGATAGTTCTATTTGATAACGCACAATAACAAAAATAATTTAATACGAACTCGTATTAAATTATTTATAGTCACAAATGAGTATACGAAGGGAGTATTTTAACTAAATATTCGGTGCATATCAATTTCAGACACTATTTTTACGAATGCTCAATGAAGTTAAGTAACACTGCCTTAAACGCATTTATTGTTAGTTTATTCCACTGTTCCGTATTGTAATGTGGCTCGATTTTACAGAACTGATTATATGCGACCCTTTTCTTTCCATCACTAGTATAAGTTATTCCTATAACTTGAAGCTCATTCTAGTGGTATGTCTTACCACGATTTAGTTTTTCTTACATTTAGAGATGGGTGCTAATTTACCTAAAAATAGATATAATTTAGTTATTTTCAATACCACAAAAGGCCTAAAAGACACTTGTCCAGACATGCTGGCAATTCTTACCACAGCAATTTTTTTTCTGATTTCTTAATATTGTAATGTTTATTTTAGTGCTAACGTTAGTAGATGACAGAAATACTAAAACTAGAATAGTCTATTGAGATTTCAATTTATCTGTGCTAGTCCACAAAGCATTTTGTTTTTCGTTTTATGAATTATTTTCATATGGATATTATTGCATGTAACGTTGATTTTATACATACATGAACAAACTAGGTAAGACTAGAATAAAGTATTTTAAGTATGAGATTATTATAATTTTAGTCCCACCAGTACTAGGTTTTCGAACGGGGACTTAGTGAAAAGTTATTTTATTATTACTCTGGCATAAGTGTCGAGCCATTTTGTTGACTATGTAGACACCACTGTAACATTTATTTTTCTTAGAACAAATTTTTCGTAAATTAATATTGTTTACTTTTACATTAATATAATATTTTTATGGTTTAGTAAAAACTTCGGACATTTTGTGTATTTCCCATTTCTGAATGTTTGAGTTCTGAATAAATCAATGATATTTACCATGTAGGATGTGCTAACAGTTAGGCGAATATGTGATTTATTTTATACTTTATTCTTAAGCCGTCTCAATGCTTTAAAAAAAATCTAATTAGTTTTTATTCGAATAATCGCCTGACGTTAGTAGCTACATCACTACTTGTCAGCAATGTGCCATCATTTGGCTTTATAAAATTAGCATAATCTTAAAATGAAATTAAATTACGACAGTTTTGATATTTATATACTGGACTATATATTTATATGTGTATATGAAAATCAAGTACATTTCATAGACCATTCGATTTGCGCTATATCACATTATTATACTATTTTAATCCATTAATCTAAATAAAGGGAGAGATTTTAATTAGGTACTATTTGTTATACCCAAATTTTATTCATTATCTAATGTAATTGAATGGTGCTTAAACATAAGGCATAGTTTATGCTAGTTTAAATGTACGAATAATTTTAAATACATAATTATGTAAGTTATGTACCTACGGCAATATTTGTGTTGTTTCCTAAAAGAGACAACCGAGTAATCAATGCAATAAATAAATATGTTGAATTATAACTGAAAAAGTGAGTAGTAAGCAAAATGTACTTATTAAAATAAGTACCTATTGTTATCCATGATTTAATTAGTAAATTAAAAGCTACGTCTATATGGATCGTCACAGGATTTGATTGTATTCTTTTGTCAAATGTTTTACGATAACATGACCCTCCGGTCCGTGGCCGGCAAAATTTGATGGATGAACATGACATATAAGCCTAGGCGGATTCGAAGCACACGTACCGTCCAATGCCTGGTTTTGGTCGAGACTGATATAGTGCTTTTGCCCAATCATTGTTGGAAATTAGAACTAAGTAATGCGTGTTAAACTTTTATCATTTTATTTTTCTATCATTCATTTATCATATTCTACGTGTCCATTTATTGAATATTTTTTTAATAAGTTTTCTTAAATATCTCAACGTGTTTTACGTTATGAAGAATCTTACCGCCTTTTAATTTTCGTTAAATTATTTGTATGAGCAGTTTGTTAATTTTTATATATTACCCGATACATGTGTGTTACCATAACAATTTATTCAGCTTCCTGAAAACGAGTTACGGATTTACATAATAATTTTGCCGGTCGCTGTTCCTTGTATTTTATCAGTATTGGACGGTTAGTTTCAGTGATAGAGATAATATCATGGCCACAAAAGCATGGTATATCTCGGGTAAAACCCTTATTTCGTATTCATCCGGTCTCATAGTAGTAGAAATACACCGAGTGGTCCGCAGTGAGAGAGAGAGCAACGTCATGAAATTGGTCAGTACACAAAGATTTTTGTTTGACGTAGTATTTTAATGAAACTGATTCAATAATTTATAAACAGCGATACTATGTGGTTCTTATGATGTAGGTATTTACAAAATAAATGAATTTTTTTACGTAGTTAACTTTCTTAGATGGCACAATAGAAAATTAGAAATACATAATGCATATTTATATAATGCAATGAAACGTAAATACCTATGGCCCATGCCAACTTTATAAGGCTGTGAAAGACAGATTGACTTGGCCAAAAGATTTTTAGTTTAGTATTCTTAAAATATACGTATAATGCTCAATTTGTATTTCGTAAACAATGCAGTTAATGTATCAGAATCATAATAATTGATCTTGTAAAATGATAAATTTACTTACACCTACATCGAAATTTTACTGTAATGTGAATGTGATTGGTTTTAAAATAAGAAAAATATTTTTTGATAATGTTATATTATTTTTAGTACATATATATGGCGATATATATCAAAGATTTTTTATTTATTTCCTCTGTCTCACCCAAAACTGTAGGTACGACAAATGTAGCATTTCTAGAGTGACTTAATTAGGATTTGCGCTGGGGACAGTGCCAAAGTGCCTCACACCTACGTGCCTCCGACATTCAAAATGCTGATTATACAGATTAAACAAGTCAATAGTTAACACTTTCAGTGCCACCCCAATTCACACTATACTAACTACTACACTAACTTGTTCGCGGCATCGTACAGGAGTACGATGCCGCGAACAAGGTTGCGTTGAACGCGCTAGGCGGTCGCCGGCAGAAACCTGAAATAACTAGACACGCTAGGCGGCGGCATTGTACAAAGGCAAATTGTTAATATTGTCATTTTCTGTGCTTTACCGATACATACGTCGGTAACTTGATTATGGTATTATAAAAAGTGATTTACGATTAAATTTTTTGTTTGAACAAAAGTTTCCTGTGGAAAACGTTTTTTTTTCAAATGTGTCAATTCTATAAGATCAACACTAATATAAAAAAATCCGGGCCCGCAGAGGTACATTTCGGGTTTTTTTAATCCGTTATGATGCCGTCGTTTTACAAAAGAAGGCGGCCAATAGGGTACGGAAAGATCATCTGCACCAGCCCAGAGGTAAAAGAAGACATCCATGCGTATCATGATACCAAGTTAGTTACGGGGTGATCTCCATGGTTTGATCAAGTCAGGACTCACCGCAACCCACCATAAGCCCGCTAATAGAGACGGTAAGAGTGTATTTCTCACGCCAGAAGAAAATATACATGACGCCTTTATGATGTATCAAAATGACTATCCAAATGTCAATAAATATGTACATTTTGTTCATGTAAATCTTTATTTTCCTATTGTAAAAAATACACATTTCAAAACATCTTAACACATCCTTAAAATTATACAAACAGTACTTCTAATTACACAATACTTAAAGTTTGTACAGTCCTTAAAACAAGGAAGCCGAGGTAATGAAATGTTTTATTAAAGTATAAGAAGAAACTAAGGGAAGACTACAAGGATTCAAGATATCGAAGAAAGAAAGTCTAAGAAAGAAAATTGGAAATATCGCGGCATACACATTTTACGACCTCAACTCCTCTTGATTAGTCAAAAACCAATATATGTAACAAAACGTGGTCCAATACTGTTAGCTTTCAAAGGTCGCTCGTTGCCATGGTCGTGCTCGTTATTGATTAAAATTAAATTATTAAAAATTCATAGTGTAAAAAATGTAGAAACATTCTTAGTTTTACAAACATGCTATATGAATTGTAAGTTATCAAAATCACTAGAAATAGGTACAAATAAATTTGAATGAAGTCAATATAATTATACTAAACACAACAGTTACTTGTTGTTAATAAACTAATTGTAAATCACAATATCAGTCAATTGATTTTACAACTCCTAATGTTCAGTTATCTTATCAGTGAGTTGAGATTAAGTAACGATTTAGCCGCCTTTGAATCAGTAGGTTCTTTTTTCTTTGACGGGTCCAACATAAAGCATTTCCAGAGCCTGTAATAATGTTTGTTGTTAATAGACTTGTAGTAACATAAAGCATGATTACTTAATATAAAAGAGCTTTATTTGAAAATGGCAATTGAGTCTTTATTGGATGTCAAATTGCTTCTCTCGATTCTCGGACAATGCCTAAGGGCACAAATACATGACCTGTTTTGTTTGAGATTACAGAAACTGTTTACGATGTTTACTTAAGTCGACTGACTAGATAAATCGTGTAGTTTCTAAAAATGTGCGTAACAACACATGCATAATATATTAATCCACATAATATAATTTAAATAAAATATTTCATGAACTTTCCGAATTAAATAACGTCACAATGGGCTTATCTAGCGTGTTATTTATCGGAATTGCTTTAGCACTTACTTAATGAAACGAAACTCATTGTATTTTTATCCATAATAACTTATTTCATAATACGTTAGGGTCACAGAGGTCACGAAGCATTTCAAATGTAACTTTCATATGCAATTTCACTGATTGTTTTGCTAAAATTAATATCACATTAAAAAAAGAAGAACGAGTCACCGATTACCCTAGTAAAACAAAAGAAAATCAACAGCTCCATATTTAAATAAATGTAAAAAAATTATACAAGTCGCTTTTTTCTCGTCATCCAACTTTAGAGTCTTTTCTAAATATTATAGTAACAAGAACTATAGAAACAATACACTAGTATGCATAGCACATTTTATTAGCTAAACAGAAGAGTCCTTACTGTACTGTGGTTACTGTAACTTGACTGCCGTAAATGACGACTTTGTGAAGCACACCATCAGCGCGCACAGCGTCCCACGCGCACCAGCTAAGTAGCTTAGTGCGTGCAGCACGTATAGAAGCGACAGTGCCAGGTGCAGCAGGCGCGCCATGAGCCCGCTCAGCTCTGCCACGCGGGACATTGACATCAGAACAGTAACTGTAGATGTAAGACGAGAAGTACCTGAGCGTCTCATCGGCGCCAGCGGACAGCACGGTGGTCCCGTCGGGCGACAGCGCCAGGTGCAGCACGCGCGCCATGTGCCCGCTCAGCTCTGCCACGCGGGACATCACCGGGTACTTCCATATCACCAGCTGGTTGTTCGCGTAGCCGTGCCCAGACATTAACTCCTTATAGTGCGTACTCCATACTATTGAACACACCTAAACCAACACGCACAGTCAGATATACTATAAATAATTTATTTTATTTGCATTATATTAATTTAAATATTACAGTTATTTTAGTACTAATATATAATATTAAGCACAATAATTATCATTCAATATCATAAACAAATAACCCACCCCTGGTCGCTCCCGGCACAAAGGTGCCCATAACGCTTTCTGCGTTCCCACGCTGAATGGCTATGGCCAACCTCTGCACCAGGAACGACCCTGAGCGGGAGTCGCAATCACATCGTTCAGCCTGTGCCCTAGTTCAACAACAAACCCCTTAGCGTCTGTACTCCAACTGCCCAAAGTTTCCACAGCTATGGGCACGAAATGGTACGTTTCCAAGTCCGCGTACTGTCTCTTCCTTAAACAGGCATCCTCCGCGGCGGCTGACGGAAAGCGCACGGTGCGACACACATGGCTGCGGCAACAGTGCTGACGCATGTGGCGTCTCAAATCAGGCACTTGCCATTCTTTCAAGGTACCAGCGTCAGCCCGTCCGGCCTCTTCTAATCTAATAGGACAGTGACAAGGCTGGCAACACCGTGCGCAGACGCCAGAAAAGCTGGCAGGCCCACATCACATGCGAGACTCACCCCAAGACCACCACACCGAATCGGAAGAGCCGCTTGACTCCACTGGGTTTCATCTAGAAAGACATTGATGACGGACTCTACGACCGATTTTAAGGTTGTGTCAAAAGTGGAAACTTCCTCGGAACACATCCAAGTAGGGGTGGTTCTTAACAGGTAAGTGATTTTCGGGAGGGCAAAGCACATACGCAACAAGACAATAGCAACGTGTGCGGAAAGTTCTTTGAGACGCTCTAAATAAGCTCAATACTTAAGACTTAAAAGGTTTATTTATTTTTTGCTGTTTAGTTCTTTTCGTCGGTTTAAGTTTCTGTTTAAAAGATTTTTATTGTATAACACGTCGCTGTCAAACAATCATACGACCAGCCTCATGGTAAACGATTGCCGTAGCAAATGGACGCTTGCAATTCCAGATTCCTTTAAAAACGTATACACTCCTTTCTTGAAGAACCCCTCACTGTAACGGAAAGACCCCGGGCAGGGAGTTCATTTTACAGCTGGAGTGCTCGAGGGGGGAAATTTCGCTGGAACTGTACCGTGCCCGACCATTTAGGTTCCAAGGTGTGAAGATGAATGCCCTGCCGAGATGTGGGGATTTTCCAAAAAAAAAAGTTACCAGTTTCTTAAGAAAATGTTTAGACTTTTCTTAACTTACGTAGGCAAGTCTTCAAGAGGAAAGACCCATTCTGCCGACTGTCTCTTTCTTTCCGATTCAAAGTAGTATACCCAGGTATCGTCACCAATATTATAGACAGCTAATTACTGTCCTCCTTTAAATTTATTATTTCGACCACCACGGCACCACTTGACACGCAGTAGTTTCTTCCAACAAATGCAAAGCGTCCGAACCTTCAGATGCACATGCAAAAACTTTTGCACTTGGCTCAGTCCAATATCTAGTACGAATTTGCTGACAAATAACTTTTTGGTTAGTTTCAAACTGCCTTGCCGTTGCCTTGGAGGGGCCCTGTATCAAAATTAGTTGGGGGGCCTAGATACATAGAAACAAAAATGCTTTAAACGGGGGAATTCCGCAATAACCGATGTAGGATGTTGCCAACTTTTGGGCGTACGCTTAACCCGGGAAAAAACCAGACAAGTGCGAGTCTGACTCGCGCACCGAGGGTTCCGTAAGCAAACAAACTTGTATACGTCCATCTCGGGAATCAATTCTCAAAGACTTGCCCATCTTTTTCGAAAGACAAACTTAACTTTGCGGTTGTGATGTACGACAAAGTAAACAATTCAATCGCAAAATATAAGTTTGTAATCACAAAAACTTTTTTTTTATGTGATATAACAACAAATTAACGACTTTCGGATTTTTTCCTTCACTTGTGTTGTCAGACGTGCTTCTTGCCAAATTTCATGATTCTAGGTAAATGGGAAGTAGAATAGAGTAGACCGGTTGACCTAGAATTGTCAATTTTGATTAAAAGCAAGGTCTTACAGCACAAGTAAAGTTAAAATTCCGAAAAATAAAAAAAAGTTGAAAATTTTTACAAGTTCGAAAATCTAAATTTGCCCATATCTTTTTATCGGATTGACTCAGGACCTTGATTTTTATACACAATAGAGGCTATAGAACTCAGTATCTGGTATAAATTTCAAATTGCTAGGTCCACCCGTTCCTGAGAAAATCGGTGGTGACACACGGACAGACGGCCTGTTGGTCTAGTGGTTAGTGACCCTGACCGCTATGATTATAGGTCGTGGGTTCGATTCCCACCTGAATCTGGGTGTTCTTTGTGTCCGTTGTTTCTATGTTTGTAAAGTCCCCCGCGACACAGGAGTAATTCCTAATGCGGGAGTTGTCTTTTTAAAAAAAAACAAAAGGAAAAAAAAGACGGACAAGAGAGTGATCTTATAAGGGTTCCTTTTTTTTAACTTTTGAGGTACAGAACCCTAAAAAGAGATTGCTTTTTTTGACTTTTATCATTTCTGAAGTGAAAACTTTTTATGGCACATATGACAGTTTTTTTTATGTTTTTTTCCCGGGAAGCACGAGATTAAGTGACATTGTGGATAACATTTTACTAAGTTTTGCTTACACACGTTAGGGACTAGGGTTGTAGCCCGGGGGCCCCGTATCATTGATACGGCTGATACGGCGGTAGCCACGCCCCTGTTTCAAACAGTTGTCGTATGGTATTAATATTGGATTCTGTAACCGCAGTCGCCGGTCGACCTTCACGTACATAGTCATGGAGATGATCACATCCACGTCTAAATTCTCCAAATCACGAATGCATATAGTACGGGGCCTCATCACCGAATGCCCATTGAAGTCTCTGGCAACTCTCTTGTTGACTTAAGCCACAGCAAAAATCGTAAAAAATCATTAAGGGAACATTTTCACAAGTTAAATTCATTGTAATAGCGACATACAATTTTATATAGGAACAATGAAAAATCAAATGTCAGTCTTGCAAATTAAAAAGTAAACTGTTCCCAAAGAGTTCCATTTCCGAATTCCGTAACTGCTTTTTTTTCTTGTAGGTGGATAGTTCCAGAAACTTTCAGTATGCCATGTACATATTTTATTATTATTATTCAGCTACATAGAGATAGATCATATTTATAAATTTTAATTCCAATTTTACCAAAGGTTTCGTCAAAATAAATTTTCAAAGGTAAATATGAAATCTTCGTTTTAACATAGTGGTCTATCTAATATAATATATCGACGGTCCCTACGTATATAAAGTTATGTCCGAAATGACGATTTTATAATGTTAGATATTAAAAAAACTGTAACACTATTAGTCCATTGAAATGTTACATTTTTTTGGGTTTAGCGTGCGTTTGTCAGAGGACGCAATTTTATTTTTTAGATATGAAGGGGGGGTTAGTGTAAAGTTAAATCCAAGTTTTTGGGGTTGCAACCCTTGACCCACGGCCGCAGTCTTGGAAAAAGAGGTTCAAATGGTTTTTATGGTTTATCTGCCAAACTTAATATTATTAAATAAATTTAAAAATGTTCATAATAAAAATTGTTCCTTAAAACACCGTCTATAAAAATGGTTGACATTATTTTTTTGTAAAATGATTAGAAAAAAGTTTTATCGACAAATGGATTTTTTTCTCAATTTTTTATGGATTTTCGCTTATTTATGATTCTACAACTAAAAGTTACTGAACAAAAGTTGTAGATAATTTTATTTGCAACAAAAAATGTTGAATTTTTTTTTTGTGAGAGCTATAGTTTGGCAGATAAACCGTTAAAACCATTTGAACCTCTTTTTCCAAGATGGCGGCCGTGGGACAGGGTTGCAACCCCACAAACTTGGATTTAACTTTACATTAACCCCCCCTTCATTTCTAAAAAAATATATTGGGTCCTCTGACAAACGCAACCCCAAATGTAACTTTTCAATGGACTATATTACAAACTACCATCATTGATATGAGCAATAAAAGATTAAAAATGTTTTTAAATATTTTTGTTTTTTCGTCAGGTGAGTTCGAAACTTTTAAATGCTCTTCTGTAAACCACGACTTTTGACAAGTCTCTTTATACGTAGACACCGTCGATATGTAACATTAGACCGATCTAATAGCTCCTAAGACAGCTTCTGTGTCTATTAGCATTATTATTATTAGAGAGCGCAAACTAGTTAAGATTGATTTGCTCTCTAGCCCTACCCTGCTTACCTACTTTTTGACAGTAGGTAATATACACATAAAAGGTACCTATATAAGGCAAACGTTAAATGGAGGGCCGGTAGGGGTCGACCACTCAGAACATACCCTGATCAAATTGGTGATGTTTTACCTAAAGGCGTAAGTTTATGTATGAAACATACCTGTGACTTTGTATCAACTGTGTTGAGGTTGGTACCAGTCTTTATATTCCAAATACGTATAGTCCTATCAGCTGTACCGCCGCCGGACGCGAGTATACCAGCGCTCCAAGGGCACCAAGCTAAACCTTTCACTGCTGCCAAATGCTGACTAAAAAATAAGATATTACCTGTTATTATTTTTAAAGATGAGCATCATATGTTATACACACTAAGAATAATATACCTACACACTTTGCACCAGTCATATTTGGCCCCTTGTAATATGGCGTCCAGTTTTGTAATTTCCTATCGCCGTTTCGCATATTATAATTAACTACATTATAAAGTAGGGTGTCTAAGAATTGTAGTGATTTTTTAGAGAATGTTAAATAAATCTGAATAATATTCTTTACAAAATATTTTATAGGCTTGCCAACAATATCCTCTTGCTAGCCATTCTGGGCATTGGGTAGCTGCCTATATTTAAAATTTCACTAATTCACAGCCTTAATGAGATCTTAGATAGTAGAAATGTTGCTATTTTTACGAACGTAACGTTTTGCAATTTGATAGAGTTGATTTGACTCGACAGTTAACTACTGTAGGTGGGCTATAGGTATACCTACATACATACGGGTATACGGGTGCTAAACTTTATTTTTAGTAATCATACTAATTCGAAAAATGAAAACCTCCTTTTTGGAAGTCGTTTAATAATTCCAAAAGAAGAAGCTTAAAACTTCTAAAAGCAGAAATACGTGTTAAATGCTAACAACCAAAATTTTGAAGCGGAACAATTTTCAAAGTGAAGGAAGAAAATTAATATAGAGAATATGAGCTTACTTGAATGAATAAAGATGTTGTGGTTGTGAGTAGTGTTGTCCCTGTGCGACAGGCCAAATGTTCAGCAAATTGTCATTGCCACCTGATGCTAAACACTTGCCATCTGGTGACCATTTCAGTCCACAAATCTGTAATAAATTTTTTTGATAAAAAAATATGCATGAGCATCGAAAATCAATTAATGAAAAGAGCATTGTTTTTGAACTAGGTACTTGTTTTTGTTTTTTTGCATACCTATTCATATCGCGAGTATTAAGTGGGTATTTTGATATGCTTATATTTAAATGTAATTTTTTGTATAATCAACTAGCATCCCACTCCGGCTTTGCACGTGTAGCAGAACATATAATGTCTTTTATTTTTTATACCGTAGCGTCGTATCAGTATGTTGCGTCGGTCGTCGGTATGGATAAGATTAAAATGTCACTGATGTGTATCCTACTTGAAACAAATATACAACAAGTAGGAAAAACATATTTCGTATGAACAGAACCCAGTTTTATTAGTTGTTAGATAAAGTTATTTCTTCTATACAAAGGCAAAATACGTAATGCTTCATTAGGTACACTCTCACAATTATTCAGAGTACCTAATACTTTCTTCGTTGAAGTACTCGCCATTGGAAGATTTTATAAAGGTACTTACAAAAAACTGTCTTTAGAATAGAATCATATATTTTCATATAGCATAGCAAAGTAAGTAGTCAAACAGTTACAAAATACAAAAAATTTACAAGTTCCACCGAGTGTCTTCGCTGCTTGCTTTGAATTCCAGTTTTTTCGTTCTTTCTCTTTAAGATCCAGTAGTTTAAATTAAGATAATACTGCTTGTATTTCATCCTGAGCATGTATGTTATTTTCGGTATTTAATGTATTTTTTTATGATATAAGGGGCAAACGAGGAGACGGGTCACCTGATGGTAAATGACTACCGCTGTCCATGGGCACCTGCAATTTAAGAGTCACAAGTGCGTTGTCGGTCTTTAAGGTGGGAGTACGGGAAGGGGAAAGAGGGGGAGAGGAGGGGACAGGGAAGGGTTGGGGCCTCCGGTAACCTCACTCACTGGGCGAAAAGCAATGCAAGCATTGATTCACTGCCGGTTTTCTGTGAGGCCGTGGTATCACTCCGGTCGAGCCAGCCCATACGTGCCGAAGCATGGCTAAAGTAAAAAATGTAAGGGAAGGGGGGGGGGGAGCGTCACCACGTCGTGTCGGCGTCGGCTTATATGTGCACGCACACCACAGAAATGGTTCTCACGAATACAAAAATATGGCACCGTATATACTGTCACCATTCCCTTATATCGCCACCATAAGGTTAGAATATAACGTTAAACATGTTATTTACGTACTATGAAAATTGCCTATTCAATTAAATTTAGAATTATTTATAAATAACAATAAAAACAATACTTCAAAGTATCGAGAACTGAACTTGCAAAACGCGATGAAGATGCAACATATTTTCCAAAATTGTCCAAATCAACATCTTTTTTCTCAAGTTTCGCTCGTTTTTCAATATTGTCCAATTTATTTAAAGCCGATTGTATGTTACCAGATGGTTTTTTTTGGTTATTTTTTTAGGCATTGGAGATGGAAATAAATAGCGAGGACTTGGATGGATGCATTTATATTATTTATTATTGTTTTAAGTGCCTAGTGCTACCTCGACCATTTCTGGTCATTTGTAGCAGACTTTTGCTTTACAGTTCACTGCTCAGACTTATGGCTTCGAGGAACCTCCAGATCCTATCAGCAGTGATTGTTTGTATTTCCTGAGGTTGCATGATGTGCAACCCTAGGTTAATACTTCGGTGCCGCATTAGTGGGCCACAAGAGCATAAAATATGCATTGCAGTTTCTTCTGTCTCTTGACAGAATCTGCATATTGTGTTCTCGCCCAATTTTAGGTTGAACAGTGTCCGGTGAGGACTCTTCTTACTGCACAGGTTTTGTATCTTTTGAGCTCCAGAAGTTCTTTGGATACTTTATTATCATAGCCCTTTATTAAGGCTTTCGAATGTCTTAGACCAGTCGTGGTCTTCCATCTCTTAATAGCCAATGATGTATATTGGGCGTTTATGATAGAATATTCTCACTGTTTGCTGATGCCGCAGAATGGTAGAAGATGTAGATGCATTAGTAATATTTTTTGTATTCTCAATTTATTCAAAAATTACGTCATCTTGTGATGCGTGATCTTGAGATGGGAGCGAAGCGCCATTCTGAAAACATACATTTATTTTATAGGTACCAAGATCTGAAGAGGACTGGAATAAAATAAGACGATGTTTTTTATTGAGTTGGAATATTCCCAATTGCATTGGTGCCATTGATGGGAAGCATATAAATGTAAAATGTCCTCTTGGCACAGGATTAGACTTTTTCAATTATAAAAGTACATTTAGTTTTGTGCTACTAACTTGTGTTGATCACGATTATTGTTTCACATACATTGACGTGGGGGCAATGGGTAGAAACTCTGATGGTGGAATATTTAATAATCGTACTTTAAAGAAGGCCATTGAAGAGAACACCATACATTGGCCAATTAATTCAGTACTTTTCGGAGATGAAGCGTTTCCCTTAAAACCTTATTTGATGAAACCATATCCCATATCCTCGCCGTAACGATGTAACAAGAGAACAAAAAAATTATAACTACAGATTGTGTAGATGTAGGCGAATCATTAAAAATGCTTTCAGAGTTTTAACAGCCCGATTTCGAGTTTTCGATTACAAAGTATACGTCATAGTGAAAATATCGTGCGCGTTACACAACTGGCTGACACGCCACCAGGTTTATGGACGAAGAATATCTTGGAGAGAAAATGCTTCAGGCGGAGCTTTCAAAAATATATCTTCACAGAACAATAGGAATAGTACAAGAGCTAAGAGAAGCTATAAGAATCCGTGATAATTATTGTCATCATTTTAATAATGATGGTTCTGTACTTTGGCAAGGCAATGGCATTTTTAAATTATACAAAAACTTCAAGGACACTGCTCTATTTTATATTAATACAGCTGACAGACTGTACTTCAGAAAATTAACATAAATACATACTTACCATATTTGATGTTGTTTCCCTGTGTTCAGAAGTTTTCTTTAAAACAGAATCCATTAGATTATATCAAGAAATTTTGGACTTGTAAACATCAACAGTACCCGAACCAGTACCCATCTTTTATCTTTTTCCTTTCCCTATGATACTGTGTCCTTAATTTTTTTGTTTGTTATTTCTTTGGGTCGGAAACCTTTCACACCAAATTCCTGTCCAAATGCTGTTAGTGCAGCATTACGTGCATCACGATTCTTGTAATTTACATTTTCAGTATCCCATTGGTGTAAACAAAAGACACTTGCAATAATTTCTTGTCAAGATTTGCATTCAATAATTGTATTCAATTTTGTAACTAATATCCGCGTGTAAACAGTTGCTTACAATTCTTGAAGGTCAATTATTGTTCTTGTATGCACAAGAAAATGGCATCATGTAAACGGGCCTTAATATGTAAACCGCCCCTAAATGTAATACAGCGAAGTGTACTTTTTACGAAGATTTTCATACCTCTTGCGTATGTGCGTGTATAGTGGCTACAGCGTGGTCTCTCTGCCGCACATCGTGGTGCACGATGTTCCCGTCGCGGGCTCCACTGCTCACGATGTACATGTTCCACGCCAGAGACCCTACCCGCCCTGTGTGACCATCCATCACCTGGGATCATATGATAATTGCACCATTTGATTGACCTAAATACTTAATATGTAAACTTTAGTGACGAACGTGTCGTATATTCAAAAGTGTAACAGACACATTTGACTGGCCTGTTGGTGTAGTGGTTAGTGATCCTGACAACTGACCTAAAGGTTGTGGGTTCGATTCAAACCAAAGACAAATAATTGTGTGATGAGCATGATCATTTGTTGTGTCTGGGTGTAATTTATCTAATAATATGTGTTTGTCTATAATATGTGTATGTATTTAGAAATATATAAGTTTGTTTATCAGCAGTCATAGTACAGGCTCTGCCTAATTTGGGATCAGACGTGTGAGAGGTGTGTCAAGTTATTATTATATTCAACTAGCAACCCGCCTCGGCTCCGCACGGGTGGTAAAGACATCTTCAACAATCATCAACATATTTCAATCAATTTACACAAAATCTTAACAAATTATACACCTAAACCTTCCTCAGAAATCACTCTGTCTATTAGTGAAAACCGTATGAAAATCCGTTCAGTAGTTTTTCAGTTTATCGCGAACAGACAGACAGATGCGGCCGGGGACTTTGTTTCATAATATACTAGCAACCCGCCCGGGTACAAATTATACAACAAAACCTTAATCATGAATCACTCTGTCTGTTAGTGAAAATCACATTAAAATCCGTTCAGTAGTTTTTCAGTTTATCGCGAACAGACAGACAGACGCGGCGGGGGACTTTGTTTTATAATATGTTATGATGAAGTTGACACATGAAGTATATGATATCTAGCTGCCCATTCCGATTTCGTCAAGTTGAACTATCATTTATCTTTTATATAAAGGCTATAGTCTTTATTCATCTAAAATAGTTAAAATAGGTGTAGTTATTCCGAACATTAGCTTAAACATACAACATGTATGTTTACCATTTTTTTACTTTTTGTTTATAATATTGTACTATAGATTATAAAGACAAATAATGCACATACCCTTAATCTCTTAATTTTTTCACAGTCCCACAACTCAACTGTGGCCGACGATGTTCCAATGGCTAAATGCGAGCCACCACCCTGCACCCATTGAACTGAACATACAGTTTCTGCCCCTTCAAGAGTGCACAGTTGTTCTATTTGACCCGTTCCCGCGTTCCATAGATACACAGAATTACCCAGAGCCACTGCCAGGATATTTGACGCACTCCAGTCGACTAGGTTTAGATCTGATACATAAAAAAATTGTATCTTTTATTTTACCAACATGAGATTTTTCGTTTAGTTTTATTATATCTTCTGTTCATTCGATTTTAAGATTATCTGGATTGTTTCTGTTTTAGATTGTAAGCCATTATCTCTTCAGCATTAGACGGCGCCCTGCTTAACGGGGCAACCATTTCTAAAATTATGCTGACAAAATATACTACACCTAAATGTCTTCTGTACTGAACAGGTTAATTTTTTTACAAGACACCATGTCTTGTCTGTCAATCTTAGCTTCACTAATTAGTAAACTAAATGAATGCAGGTTTTACCCCCTGAGGAGAAAAGAAAAATGTAGTTTCACGTAATATATTATTACTTTCGTTTAGTTTAAAAAATTGAGTATTGTTAAGGTATATCCAATTTATCTAGTTTCTATACTGATTTTAAACTAAATCAAAAATAGTCTGACTTACAGTAATCATCCAATATTTCAGGAGCATCAAGTATTCTATCAGGGGCTTGTGGGATGTACCTTGTTGTATTCTTCACTGATGATGGAACTTTAGCCTGCAATATTTAAAAATTCTAATGCATGTTTTTAATTTAAATATTATTAGTGATAATGAAACAAAGCATCTGCTATGATAAAGACAGTATATACGAATACTATCTACCCGGCCAAGCGTGGCTGTAACTAAGTAATTTGTAATAAAAAATAATGAGGCTAAACTGAGACAAAAACTATTCTATCTCTCAAGTTGGACCAAACTGCACACAGGGTGCAATATCTCATTAAAATCGGTTCATGGGATTAGGAGTTCATCGCGGACGAACAACGTAACACCATACAGATTACTCAAAAACACATTGACTTACATTGTAGAAAATTAGAAAATATGATGCCATTACTATGATGGTCACTGGTTAAAATGGTGATCTTTCTTTCTATCTTTCAATTTGATTAGTGTAGACCAGGGGTTCCTAAAGTATGAAAAGTTAGGAAACACTCATGCAATCATTATAACCCTACATTTCATGGAACCCTACATTCATGGGCATTCCCTATTTTCTTTATTACACCCGCACTTGTTAATTCCAATTGATTCAGTTTGTGTCAGCCCGCAGGGACATACTGAAGTAGCATTTCCATTAACGCATCCGGGGCCCTAAGATTCTCGCTAACTAGTACTACATAAAAGTAATGGTTCTTCTATACATACATACTGCATAATATATATAAATAATACATACTATGTGCTACATATTTGGAAATTAAAGATGAGAATTGGAAATGTATTGAAAGAAAGTAGGTAAAAAGTAACCTAACTATGGTATAATAAATTATTTTGCAGAACCCTGGTGTCTTTTCCACAGACCCTTGGGTTCCGTGCAGCAACTTTTTATGCCTTTGAATAAGTCAACAATAATAAAAATTATCTTTGTTTTATGGAATAATTATAAAACCTTGTTTATAAACAACATTAATGTAACAAACTATAATTAACAGAATAATAAGTAATAAATACAAAATAAAGACACAAAATACACAATTTTTTAAGTTGTAAATTAGTAGAAAGCGTAGTGAAGGTTAAAAGCATGTGGAATTGTACCTGAGAATACACAACTCTTAGTCTGTTTTGGTAGCCTTCTGGAGCTGCAGGCGCCTTGCATGTGTATTGCAACAGACGACCGGGCTCTGTATCAGTGAGAGCTCGACCAATCGCCTCTGATGCTGCAGTCTGTGCGACAACTTCTTCACTCTTGTCCTCATCTCGGTTCATCTGAAAGTTACGAAAAGGTAATATAATAATAATGATTATTTCAATATTTTTTAATTAACATTTTCTGTACTTACAATATATAATTATTAAATAAATAAATCTTTTATTGACATGAGTTGGTTTACATTTGCTCATAAGCCCTGAATCCCATGCTAGGTAGGTTAGTTTAATAATATCTTACGACAAATCTCGATATATATCAAATTTAAGGGAGAAAGGTGATGGTTATTGTGAATTGTCATACATATCAAAGTGGAAGTAACTCAGTTACAAACACAATTTTATATAAACCCTATTGTTTCTTGTAAACTGTTGACCGCCTGTTGTTAATTTTATCTAAAATTTCAGTACATTCACAATACAATGAGAAAACCTAATTTACAATGCTTGCACTTACCATATAATGGCACAAGTCATAGTTGGAGTTGCTTCTTGATGGTATAAACCTATCAGCTTTATTTGGAGTCTTTGAGGCTTTGTTGGGAGTAGGAGTCGTAGAGCGACCTGTAAGTTTAGAGGGATAACTTTCTTCGTCTATATATATTAATATCCCAAACTAGAAAATATGTAATGACAGACGTGAATAGCTAAACTGTAAGACCATATGTAGCAAGCAAGCAAATATGTAGTGAATGAGAGGAATGTAAATCATGACGATAAAATGGCGATTTACCGGGAGATTTAGTCTTCGAAGGTGTTTTCTTTCCTTTCTTGTTATCATTCCGCGTAGGTGTTTTATTGCTTAAAAGTACACTATTATTACAACTCAGGTTCCCGGATACTGACAACTTTTGCATTGACAAGTTACAAGCACTTATGTTAACATTTGAATGATTCTTAAACGAAGCGCTTAATCCAGGATTTATATTCTCATTCGCAATTTTCTTAGCCCAACGTTGGGGAGGACCTCGTGATAAAGGACCATCCATTGTTTTGGCAACGTTGTTTATTTCATTCAAGTAGTTGAACTGTGCCATTTTTTAAGTGGATTACTGTTTACACTATTATTCTTCAGAAATCAGACACTGACTATTAAAAATATAATTTCTTTCATAAATACATATGAAATCAATATTTTATACATTCAATGAAAGCAAAATCAAATCTGTGGCGCAAACAAGTCAAAAGTACGTTACACTTTTGAATTTGATTTGAATATTTTGAATTTTGAATCTTACAATGTTGCTAGCAATGAATATTGAAACCCATAGAGGAATCCATAACAGGAGTCGTTGAAATTCATCGATCTTCGATAGTTCTGCTGTATGTTTGTATACTCTAGCGACTCGAAAAGTTTGACTTTGAAAACTGAAATTGGAATTCTGTCTGATTCTATAGAATTTTCTTAATGTCCATATTTTTTGTACCACTGGACATTCCTGAAAATAAATGTTATTATCTTCATACAAGAAAAACCGTTAAGTGAACTTCATAAATAAAATATTTATAACCATTCACAATTAAGTAATAATCTATACTAATATTAAAAATGCGAAAGTAAGAGATTTCTTACGTTTTTTTTTTTACGACTACTACTACTACTACTACTCAACCAATCTTCATGAAATGTTGCATAGACGTTTTTAGGGTTATAGTCTGTTCCGGCCAGCCTTGCCCTTGAAAAGGATAGAGCAGGATAGTCTTTGCTTAGGTCGGGAGCCGGACGCCCGGTGTCATCACTGCGTCGATTGCCATGAGGAGACGGCGCGGCACGTGGTGGTGGAGTGTACTGCGTGGGAAGAACCGCGCCGTATCCTCGTCGCAAAGCTATTACATATATACTAGCTATTATACAAAGTATGATTGGCAGCGAGAGTTGTTGGGATGCGGTGATATCCTTCTGCGAAACAGTGATGTCGCAGAAGGAGACTGCGGAAAGGGAAAGGGAAATATCAACTACCCTCCCAATCCGCAGCAGGCGCACCGGGCGTCGCAGAAGGGCTGATAATGCCCACTTTCAGCCCCCCTAAATTGACCCATGAGCCGTGGATTTGGGGAAATCCGCCCCTCTATAAATGAGTCTGAGGTGATAGCGCGACGTGTTCCACGCGCGCCTCTCTATGGAGGATGGAGGAAGCGAGGGGGGACAACATTTAACCCCCTTCATAAACGGGGTCTGCACATTTGGGCCAGCAACGCTGGGGACACGGACGATTGTGCTTCCCGTATCCTCGGCAGAAGGTGTGAGATGGAACACACTGGTGGTTTTAGCCGGTAGGAGTCCGGCACACCCCTCTGCCGCACCCCAGGCAGAGGATAGTCCATGATGGATTTCCCCAGTATAAAAAAAAAAAGGATAGTCTTTGCTCAGGCAACCCATATGCTCGTTTGCCCCTGGCCCTATCACATAAAAGAAAATTATATGTTTTATTACTCGTTGGATGCAAAAAGTCCAGCATGAAATTAATAATAATTATGACGTACGTCAAGGCTATTCGTATGTACGTCCCGGCAAGTACACGCACGATGCACGGTGCAAAAACGATCGTGAATAGTCGGCACGAAGGTAAGTAAGGTACTTTACTTGAATAGAAATTGTTTTAATAAGATAGTGGCGAGATGACATGATGAGTCATACGTTTGATAATGAAACAAGAACGACAAATTAATATAAATATTTCATTACACACCAAAACCCTTCAAAACAGCAAATTCTTATTTTGTTCTCCATCTGTCGTGTTAGTATCCACGAAATAATATTTCATACCTACCCATTCATAAATTGCGGTTAGGTATACATTCTATACTACCGGGAATCGATCATTTTGTAAACCCGCTTAAAGGTATTTTCGAATTTTTTTTCAAAAGTGACCTCCATATTCATTACTCATTACTTTATTGCATTCCATAATTACATTGGTAAGGTGTTAAATATAAGGGTAGACTCAATTATTGACCCTGTTGGGCACAGCAAAGTTTTCATTAGGAGAGAGGAGGAAGAGAGCTATTTATAAGAATAATACTAAGAGTTAACTATATTTTATGCTTCAATAAATAACTAAATCATGTATTTTTTGTTTTATTTGTGTTTAAATTTATGTAATGTATTGCTATTGATGGCACATTAAAAACCATAATAAAATGTATGTATTATGTATTTCTTATAAAATAAAAATATAAAATTATAGTAGAATGTGTAATGTCTTGTGTACTTTAAAATAAAAATAAAAAGTACAGTGTCTTATGTATTGTATATGTATATATTGTCTTATCTATAGTTATCAATGATATTTTTAATAATTTTACTATTTATCTGTGCTTATAAAGTAGTTTTTATATTTCTGCTTTATTTATTTTTATATTTTATTATTCTGTTCACGGATTTACTAAAACATGTCTGCTATATTTTTATAATTATTTAACAAATTTGTAAGTCTATAAAATGTTTAAGCTAGAATTATTTCTTTGGTTTGTTTTATATCATATTGTATTTTGTCATTAAAATATTCATTTAATGTGTAATAGGCTTTGTTTGTAAGAAACAATTTCAGTTTATTAATAAAAGTGTTATGTTTATTTTCTTGTTTTAGGGCCTCAGGCAACTTGTTATAAATTTTTACAGACATGACTAGGGGACTTGATGAGTGCATTTTTAACCGGAGACTGGGTAGATTAAGTCTGTGTTTGTGGCGTAGGGAGTATTGTTTTTGTTTATCTTCGCGTTTTGTATGGAATTCAGGATATTTGCGAACAAATTTGCAGTTTTCTAATATATAGATGCCTGTTAGGGTAAGAATTTTGTATTTTTGGAAAAGGGGTTTGCAACTTTCAGTGTCTTCTATGTTTCTTATTATTCTTATTAATTTCTTTTGATGAACGAAGGGAGAAGGTGCTTCTGTGCTATTGCCCCACAGGATGATTCCATAGCTAAGCCATGCGCAAGCATAGGCGTAGTAGGTAACCAGTGCGGTATGCAGGTTTGTAGCCTTCTTAACTTCACGAAGTGCGTATGTGAATTTTGAAATTTTCGCTTTTATTTTTTGGACATGAGATTTAAAATTTATATTTGTATCTAATATTAAGCCTAATAAGTTGAATTCGTGTACTGTTTCGAGTTGTGTTCCGTTAAAATTAAAGTTTATATTTAAGGGTGCTTTTTGATAGGGGTGGAATGTTATTATCTTTGTTTTAGTAAAATTTATTTCGAGGTTATGTTGGTTCATCCAGGTTATTGTATTAGTGAGGGTTGAATGTAATATTTTGTTTACGCTATCTTCAGTTTGGCAAGAAGTGAGTAGGGAGATATCGTCTGCAAATAAAACGCACGGCCCGTCTATGGCTTTGGGGAGATCGTTTACGTATGTAAGAAATAAAAGGCAACCGATCACGCTACCTTGAGGAATTGAGGCATATATAGTTTTTGAATCAGAGCGTATCTCTCTTATTTCTTTGGTATGGTAGTTAAAATATTCTAATTCTACTATTTGCCTTCGCTCGTTTAGACAGGATGAGAACCAGTCATAGGCCGAACCGCGAATGCCTATATTGTATAGTTTTTGTAGTAATATATTATACTGGACCTTGTTGTAAGCCTTTGTCATGTCGAGTAGAATACCTACGGCATATTCTTTTTTATTTATAATATTAAGAGCTTCTTGGACGTATTTGTAGACTGCTAGAGTAGTTGATCGGTTCTTACGGAAGCCGTTTTGGCATTCATTAAATATATTATATTTTTCGCAGAAGGCGTTAATTCGGTTACACATAACTTTTTCGAATATCTTAGAGGCCGTGGGTAAAAGGGCAATGGGGCGGTAATTGCTAGGATCTGTTCTTGATTTATTTTTGAAAGTTGGTTTTATAACTGATATTTTTAATTAATCGGGGTAAGTACCTTCTATGAAAGATTGATTAGTTAGATGATAAAAAGGTGTAGTCAGTTCGTCTGCACAGTATTTTATAAGACTCTGCGGTAATTCATCTATCCCGTGGCTGTTTTTATTTTTTAAAGTTTTTAGGGTTCTATTTACTTCGGAAGCTTCAACTGTTGTAAGAAACATTGTATTTAGTGTGCGGTTTGAGCATTGTGACAGTTTTTTGTGATTATCTGTCTTCTCCCCAATGGAGGCAAAAAAGTTATTAAAAATGTTAGAAATTTCCTTTGGTTCAGTAATAGTATTATTATTTATTTTTAAACTTATATTAGATTTACTGGATTTGTTTAACTTGTTAGTCCGTTCGTTAATCACATGCCACATTGTATTCTACTATACTACTACTATACTATACTATACTATATAATAGGTTCGAACCTTCAACGGTATCACTGAGTGATATTTTTTGTTTGTGCGTTAGCTTTTGGAGCATTTCAATAAAATGTAATTCAGGTGGCAACAGCTTGCATCATGCTTATCTTTTATGTAACACTAATACCATTGTACCTGAAGATCTGACTTTTAAAAAGAGTGGCCATGAGTTTCTTTGCCAGTATTCTTCTCATAAGGCTCTACGCATTTTGGAAACTGGAAGTTATAGATCGACACAAGCAGGCAGTAGATTTTGGTGTTTTCACCTAATTTACCTCGACAATCCAGTACATGCTGTGGCGTCTATTTGCGTCGATCTATGATTTTTAACAGTAGCTTCAATTTAACGTTCATAAATGTCACTTAGTGTCTTAATTGAATAAATGATTTTGAATTTGAATTTGAATTTATTTTGTTATTAGATTTATTTATTTTGTTGATATACTGTAGTTTTTTTGAGGTGGTTACAGTTTTTTTAAATATTTTTTTCATATTTTTTATGGTATTTTGTTAGAACCGGACTATTTGCTTTAGTTGATAGTACTTTTAGCAATCTTTTATTACGACATGCTATTTTTAATCCCGTAGTTAGCCATGATTTACGATGTTTTGTCTTTAATTTTATTTTTTGAATTGGTATACATTCATTTAATATATTTGTTAATGTATTTATAAAGGAGTTGTAATTTTCGTTTAAACTATTTTTTTCTGATATGATATCTAGCCGTTTTATTTGGGATAGTCTGGATCTAATTTTTTTTTTATTTGTAATATTAAATAATCTTTTTCGAGTATCGATATCAGGTGGTATCTTTTATTAATTGCGGTAACTTTATGTATATAATGGTGCCAAAATGATCGGAAAAACCTAGTTCCTCTACTATAGTATGTTTATTCCTATTATTTATGTTTGTGAATATTAAGTCTAAGCAAGTGGACGTGCTGTGTGCCATACATGTGCCATACGTGTAGCTGATTTTATGTACTGAGTAAGTTTATATTCGAGCATAAGATTTTTTTTATTTTTTTTATTTTTTTTTTATTGGAAGGACTTTGTCGCTGAGCGACTACATCGTCCCGTATGGACAACAAACAATACCACGAAACAAGACTATATATATACCTATGTCTTAGAACGACATCATTGTGTGCTTAAGCCTAAATCAGCCAGTTTAATTAACCGTCTAACTTCGTCTGTCGTTGGATTAGACAACATACCATTTAAATAACCAACTAAAAGCCTCTTGTTTCCATCAAAATACAATACTCTCAGATGCTCGTTCCGGACACATTCCATCAAAACATGTTGGACATCTTCTATCACACCGCATTCAAGGCAGTTAGGTGATGGGACTTTCTTCATCAAAAATGCAAACTTTTTCGACGGAATGTGTCCCGAACGTAATCTCAGTACAGTTTTTAAATTATTTCTGTTTAATAGTATATCATTTATCCAGGGTAATACCGAAATTTGAGGCTGGATTGTTCTGTACCAAATACCACTCTTACGCGAACGTTCATCAAAATATTCTTGCCAATTCCTCATACACATATCCTTTACCAGCCCTAGCCGGTCCGAAAAAAGAGGTAAGATACTTGTGGGGATCCCGTCATCAGATGCCTGTTTAGCAAGCATGTCTACGTGTTCGTTTGCTTGTATCTGAATATGGGATGGAATCCATTGGAGGATTACTTTTTTGTGCCGTGACTGTAATCGAAAGATCGATTCCAATATTTGATAGGCAATCGGTATACCTCTCACGTGAGAGACAGAACGAGCCAAATGTTGCAGAGCACTTTTTGAATCTGTCAAAATGACAAATCGGTCAAAGTTAATGGAATCAATATACGATATCGCTTCTGCTATTGCAATTAATTCAATATTCATAATTGAAATATTAGAATCGATCCTCAGCTTTACATGACATCCCGACACAGGATCGAAGACAGCTGAACCTGCCCCTTTCTCTCCTTTAGAGCCATCGGTGTAGATTTGATAATAATGTTCGTATTTTAGCTGAATAAAATTTGTACATATAATATTAAGATCTTGGCAGGTATACTTTCGTTTAGCACGATCAATTAGAGGGATAGAACTTGATATCACTTGCCGTACCGGAATGTTACTAACCCAAGTTTCTAAAGAAAACATTTCAAGTAAATCGCTACACTGCATGGTTACAGAATCTAAAGAACTTTTTATGTTAATCAATAATGGTATTTTTTTATTCAACCAATAGCGAGAATTAATAACCGATGATAAGTCATCTAAAACTTTAATAATACTATTATTGGCAAATGATTTTAATTTTAGTAAAAATTTTCCTCCAAGATATTGTCTACGAATCTGAAGGGGCGGAAGACACAATTCATTCTCCATAACGTGAATTGGAGTGCTTCGAATAAAACCTCCTATAACCCGTAAGGCTTGATTTTGAACCCGGTCTAACTTTAATAAATTAGTTTTACAGCTATTATCATATAGGAAACTAGCGTAGTCGATTCTACTACGTATGATAGATATATATAAGCGTCTAAGGTGCTTTTGATGCACTCCCCATCCAGGACCAGATAAAACTTTCAAAAGATTTAAGTACTTTGAAACTTTATGAATGGTTTCATTGATATGTTTTCCCCATCTTAGAGAACAATCCAACCACATACCCAGATATTTTACATGATTAACCTGAGTCAACGCCTGATTATTGACTCTGAAATCAATAGTATTTCTAAAGCAACCTTTTTTAAATATACATAATTTACTTTTGTTTGGAGACATAACCAGACCCAAGCTATGTAACATGCTGTTGAGATCCTCACATCCTTGTTGGAGTGCTGTAATAGCTGCATCTATGTTATGTCTCGAAACATACAACACAAAATCATCGGCATATTGAGAAATGTACACATTTTGAATATTTTTACAAATATTTATAGTTGCTGCATTAAAAAGTAGGGGGGATAGAGGATCTCCTTGCGCTAAGCCTTGGCCTGTAGATCTAAATAAATCGTAATCACCGACTCTAATTCCTAATTGTCTATTACTTAAATAAGTCCAGAGATAAAGACAAATCCTTGAGCCCACACCCAATTTATCTAAAGTTTTTAACAAACAAGTAATATTTATGTTATTATATGCATTCTCAATGTCAATAAAACAAGCTGCTGTGAGCAAGTCCTTAGAGAAGCCAACTTGAATATGAGAGATCAAACTAGATAGATTATCAATGCATGATCGAGCCTTTCGGAAGCCTACCATGTTATCTGAAAACATCTTTTTACTTTCGAAATACCACTCTAATCTTTTATTTAAAATAACATGGAAAATTTTACACATACATGAAATTAACGAAATTGGGCGAAGTGAATGATGTGAATTAGATTCTGTGCCTGGCTTAGGAATTGGAATTATCTTGACTTGGCGCCATTGTACGGGAACGAACCCAGAGTACAGAAAGATATTGTACAATTTGACTAATATCGTTTTAGCTATCGAGGGTAGATGTTCTATCATGGAGAACGATATTTCGTCATTACCAGGAGCTGTATCGGTTTTTTTAATAGAATTTTCTAACTCGTGAATAGTTATTTCTGATTCCAGGGTACTATTAACAGAATGAAAACGTGGTTGGGGTGAACAAGCATAATCCGGGGTTAAAGAATTCAATAAACTTAATGCCCTATCTTTGTCTATATAGTTATTATGTAAGTTGGAACGATGACCTTTCACCCATCGCATTTTTTTCCACATTTCTGAAGATGAAGTCGTTTCATCTACAGAATTACAAAACCCTTGCCAAGACCTGCACTTCGCCAACCGAATAAGTCTTTGGGCATTACGTATTTTCTGTTGTAATATATCTAAATTAATAGGAGATGGGCTTCGTCTAAGATTGGCTAATGCTAAACGCCTTTCAGCAACAGCTTTCGATAGTTCAGCATTCCAGTAAGGCTTGGGGTTAAATTTATTACACGCATGTTGAGGTATCTTTTTAAGGGGAATATATTTACTGGCTGCTGTTTGTATAATATACTCAAACATGTCGTAAAATTCTTGGGGATTGGTAGGAATTATAAAATCGATAAATGAATTTTCTATATATGCACTATAAGATTTCCAATCACTCATTTTATAATTTCGTTTTGTAATTGTTGTACGACAGACGTTCAAGGTAACTGATAATTTAATAACGAGATGATCACTACCTAGGGTTTCGTTGCAAATTTGCCATTTAAATAACGTAGCCAAATCGGAAGTTACAAACGAAATATCAGGGGAAGACTTTTGTAGTAAACCATTTACGAGTCTTAACCGAGTCGGTTCACCGTTATTTAAATAACTATAATTGTGTTCAAGCATAGAATCAAAGACCTGAAATCCTCTCCGGTCAGTTTTGTATGACCAATTAGAGTGATGAGCATTAAAATCACCTAAAATCAATGATTTTGTGCTTGCTAAGGAAAATAGATAATCCCAATCATTTTGTGACGTATGTACAGTAGAAGGGCAATACACAGATATAATATTCTCAATATACCGACAATTATGAATTTTAACATGTAACAACTCAATACCAAGGTTTGGGCTATGTGATAAACTTACACTACTTTTAATCGACCTATGTGTAAGGATTGCTACGCCACCATAAGTGTCATAACGATCCAATCTAAAACTGTTATAGTTACTTATGTTAAAATAGCTGTCTGGTTCGAGCCAAGTCTCACTCAATACAGCTATGTGAATCTTTTCTTGAGACAGTAGTGCCTCCAATGCAACGGACTTAGGTCTCAAACTTTGACAGTTCCACTGTATACAATTTATATTAAATACCGTCTCATCACTATCCATCGTTAACAAAAGTCTTTAAAAATGAACTGACTGATATCCCATTCAATATTTTTGTTAATATCCACTCCGTGCTGATTGTGACTACTTTATGTATTTTATCCTCTAAAGAACTTTTTCAATCACTATTTTATATAATCGATATATAAGTGCCTTAAAACTTAAATCTTTGTTACGAGTTTGACCATTAACACCGGTATAACTCTCCGAACACTCCGAATCTTGATACAAACTTCTAGAGTTAGTCTCCATCGGCAGAGGGTCTGGAGAGGGAGCACGCGTAGGGTATGGAGAGGGGATTGGAAGCTGTTTACGGAGCTTCTTAAGACTACGGGAATGAGCTTTTTTGACTGCAGATTTTTCGGTAGTAGTAAACACCTGCGACGTAGGTATGTTTTTCGGAGGGACATGTCCTGGTTCATCACTTACTGCTTCAGTTTCCCATTGTTGCCGCTGAGCTTCAATTAATGTTGGTCTTGGAGATTGGGAAATTGGGTTGGTACACTGAATCGGTGAAGGAGGCACGTACATGGTGAGAGCTTTTCTGTAGGTACAGTTAAATTCTGCCATCAGGTCTCTTACTCTTTTTTCTTTTTTATATACGGGACATACCTTCTGTAATGCCATATGACTGCCCGCACAATTTACACACCTAAATGTTGTGGTTTCGCAGTTTTCGTGGTTTTTTGTACATTTAGGACAAACCGTCTTCTTCGAAGGACATACTAATCTGGTGTGACCATATTTCCAACAACGGGAACATTGTGACACGGGAAAGATATATGGAACCACACTCACTCTCATATCGTAAATATACACATATCCAGGAAGAGAAGGTCCTTTAAATGAAAGGCGAATTGCCTCACATTTACTCCATCCAGTTGTCGAATCTTCGTTATAGATTCTTTTATTTAATCTTCTGGCCGCTATTATTTCTAAATCACACGTTAGGTTTTTAATAATATCTTCTTCTGTCATGTTTAGGTCAATATCCTTAATAACACCATAGGATATTCCTACCTCAGAAGTTTTCTGAATTCTCCAGTTAAGGTCGCAAAATGCCTTGCATTGCATGAAATAATCGGCGTTAATCTCGTTTTCAAAAGATATTAAAATCTTGTATTGGTGAACATATTTTACTCGTGTAATACCCTCGATTTTATTATCTTTAAATAACTTGGCCAAGGCAAATTGTTTCGGCAATGCGGTACTACATGAGACACAAACTTGAACATTATCCTGTTTAATAATTTTATTTCTTCTAGAAACCTGGTGCCATCCTTCCTCTGATGAGGTATCTTCGTGTGTTCTCTTCTCATTTTTTTTGTTTACTTCATTTCGCGTCTGCATATTTGCACCGCATTCCTCAGTGTCAACTACCACAGCTGCATCGATTCTATTGTTTGTCTCGCCGTCCCCGTCTGATGAGCCAATTTCGACTCTTTCACTCACAACATACATCTCATTGATCATTACGCACGGCGCCCAGCCGGCCGAGGACGGCCGAGCGCTTATCACTAATAAATTTTAATATTTAAAATGTTATGAATTTACACGACACGAACTATTCACTCGAGGTGCAAATACCAACTGAGCATAAGATTTATAAACTGGTTTGTTTTTGTGTTAGATTCTAAAACGTTTATATTAAAGTCTCCTCCTAGTATAATATTGCATTTAGAATATTTTTTGTCTATTATTTAAGATTTGTTTCAATTGACTAAGGAATACTTCTTCCTCTCTTCTGTTCCAATACATGGTTATGATTAATACATTTTCTTTAGGTAGTAAAGTTGCGCACACTTCTATTACATATTCGATAGACATGTCGGTGATATCTCGTCTTTCTTCGAACTCTAGATAGTCTTTTAAGAGAATACACACACCTCCACCCGTGCGAGTATTTCGACAGTAAGAGGCAGCTATTTGATAGCCTTTTATTTGTAACATAGCTAGCTTGTCGGGGGATAGCCACGTCTCTGAGATGCAGATAGCTTGAAATTCTTGATTTTTATCTACGAAAGCTTCTAGAATGTGCTGTTTGTTATATATACTTTGAAAATTTTGGTATAGTACTTTAAATCGTTGGTCTGTTCCTCCGAAATGTCTGCGTGTCTTCGTCTTTAGGTAAGAAATCTTGGTTACTGGTATTCTGTTTTGCATTTATTGTTGTCAGGTTGTTGTTTGGTTGGTTGTCAGATTTTTGACTATTGTTGTTCTGTAGCATTTACTATTTTACCTTCTATGTACAATTTATTATTTCGAATGACTGAGAATAAGCCCTTTCTACGCGCTTTTAGCATTTCTTCACGCATAATGCGTCTATTTTTTCTTGCCCAGTTTCATCCAAAAACTCCGATATATATATTCCAGTTCCCTTGAAACATTGGTTATTTTCTAAAATAAACTTTGCCATTCTCTTACTAAGGAAATCTACTACTAGTGGCCTATTGTTTTTGTTTTGTTTGCCGATTCTGTAAGTCTCCTCCAAATAGCCCATAGGATTTAATTGTAGAACTTCTTGAAATAATTCAGTTAATCTGCAGTGGATGTCGTAGTCGGTTTCTTTATAATTTTCCGTGAGGCCAAAGATTACTATTTTTTTAGCATTAGTGTCTGTTGCCGGTAAGTTAGGGATTCGTAAATTTATAATATGGTTTTTTAGTTTTTCATTTTGATTTTGTAATTTGCTGATTTCATTAGTTATGTGTTCTATTTCCTTTTCACGTTCTTCATTTTCTTTAAATAAGGTAGTTGTCTGTTGTTCGAAATCTTCTCGTATCTGATTTATTGCTTTATTGATCTCTGTCTGGATGGTGTTTTGTAATTGTGTTATAATAAATGAGTTATTTTCTTTTAAGCGAAGTATCATCATTTCGCTAATATTATTCAGGGTTAGTTCAGTTGTTATTGTATCTCCTAATATACTCAGATCTTCAGAACTACATGTATCGTTAATTTTGTTTTGTGTCGTTTTCCTAATGGTGATATTACTACATTCTTGGGTAGGTGTTGTAGTTGTAATATTATGATCTCGGTCTTGCGAACGTATAGGTGTTTCTATATTGCCAGTTTTTGGTATTTTGCAAATGCAAGCTTGACATTTCCACATCTTTTTGTCTATAGGTGTCATTGAGGTGATGTAACTTTTTTTGAAACATTTGCACACTCTAAATCGTATTTATTATTACACAAAGAGCATGTTAAATTTTCTTTAGTTGGTAATTTTTGTTTACATCCTGCATATAGTGGAGCCATCTTGTATTATTTGGGTAAACTTATAGATGAGTAACGACCTCTTGCGGATAATTATGTAATTCGTTAGGTGTTTAACGATACCTAGTGACAGTTTGATGCGTCTCGTCAGGTGGCTATCTATTTAGTATCAACTTACGCCACCAGATAGTGTTGTTGTAAGGGTGTGAATGAACAGTATGACTTGTAAAATTTGAAATTCTCTCAATTCACGCGGAGTTTGAGCTTCACCAATCATTTAACTCGTTAACAGTGCACCATTTTGTCAATGCATTTCAAGTGCATCATGCGATTTTTATAATGGATAAAATTTCTAACAAAGAATCTGTCTTAAATTTTGCATTTCAAATGGAATATCTCGTGTTAAAGTGCTGCAAATGTAACATAGGGCTTATGCTGAATCACCTTTTTCAAAAACATGTGCGTATCAATGGTACAGTGTATTTGTGTCTTCAACTGGATTTAACATCGCTAAAGTATAGAAAACAGTGACTGAAATAATATTTGTTGTTTAAGCTTAAAAATATTAGCAAATTTTTTTGTCTCATGAATAAAATTGTACTAATTTATCCATAGTTTCTTCTAGACAGGTTGCCGCTCGACTAGTGCCGAAAGGCAATTTTCTGCAAAAACTCTATCGCGTAAAGTTCCCTGAAGACATGATAGAACGAGCCAATTGGTACCCCACATTCGGATATAGCTCCAGCCGGCTTTTTTTCTTTTTCCAAAAGTCAAATCACCATTTAGAGACATCCATTTTTAGTCCATATATGACGTAAAGTGAATTGCGAGTCGATTCCGGAAAATGATTTAAAAATGTTTAGCAAATAGGGTTATACATTGGAGTAAGGGTATTAGTGTATTATTTCGGAATGAGCTTACTTTGAAGGTGAAACAATAATGTTGAATGTTTAAATTTTGTCCCACTTACGTAATAGGGGGGCAAACCCATTGACATCAACTAGTCACCTTAGGAAATACCTAGGAAAATGGGAATATATTGAAAAGGAGAGGTAGGTAAGAAGGGAAGGCAATGGAAGTATAGGCAGTAGTTGGGGAGTATAAGCAATTGCTCGAGAAGGTCAGAGTATACGTCGCATACCTGTAACTCGAAATGTCTGAAGCCGGGAAGTCCGAGCCCTCTTACTCGCAATACAAGAAATTTCGATGAATAATACATATTTTGTGTTTTATTGACCGACATCCGGTACTTTCTTAACATAATAGTATAGGGCAGGCGAATGCCTATTTCATTAAATACGATCTACAATGTTCTACTTTAGTGACTTAGACATGAAAAGAATGTGTCAATATTGAAAATAGTTATTATCCATTTTATTCGTATTATCCGAATACAAGTATGCAGGATATCCGAATATTAAATTTCGCGGGTATCCGGATAATTCTGTTATCCTCGACTGTGGACCCCGGTTTAATTTTAAATATGTCTAAGCGATGCAAAATTAAGCATTTAATCAATTATTTTTATTAATAGTTTATCATTGTGATTAGGATAGGCAATATCAACAAGTACAAGTCGTATTTCCATTACAATGAATATAATATTATAATTTTTCAATCAATATTGAGGATGCACCGCCGCCACCGTTACAAACGGACGCTACCCCCTTTTGTCCTTCTTTTAAGGCATGTATCAGATGTACAATAATTCTTGCACCTGTCATACCAATCGGATTACTAAGACTTACAGATCCTCCATGTACGTTAATCTTAGAAGGGTCTAAACCCAAAAGCCTTTGATTAGCTACAGCAACAGCACTGAAGGCCTCATTGATCTCCCATAATGCGATATCTTCTTTCTGTACACCAGCCTTCGTTAAAAGCTTAGGAATAGAAATTGCTGGTGCAATAGTAAAGTCGATTGGGGAACGTTCGGCATCTACGAAGTCAAGAATACGAGCGATTGGAATGACGTTTAATTTTCGAGCAGCCTCGGCTGTCATCAAGACCAAGGCAGCAGCACCATCACCAAGTGGTGATGAATTGCCGGCGGTCACTGAGCCATTCTTATCTTGGAAAGCGGGACACAACCTGACCAACTTTTCATAATCGACTTTTTTGTATTCTTCATCTTCCGTAACTAAAATCGGTTCACCCTTCTTTTGGGGTACAGCAACGGGTACTATTTCGGCATCAAAGATGCCATCCGCGTACGCTGCTGTGGCTCTCTTGTAGCTTGTTATAGCATGATTATCCTGATCTTCTCTGCTGATATCCAACTTTTTAGCTGTATTTTCTGCGCAGTCACCCATGTGAATGTTGTTGTAATAATCAATAAAGCCGTCACGCAGTACACCATCAACTAATTGCACACCACCATATGGAATTTCGCCTCTCTTCAAATAGAATGGTACATTTGACAGGGATTCCATTCCACCGGCCAAAATTACGTCTTCAGCGCCGGTTTGTAGACCTTGGGCAGCACACATAACAGATTTCATGCCGGAGGAACATACTTTGTTAATTGTAGTGCACACTGTACTTTCTGGGAGACCCGCAAATAAGCAAGCTTGCCGGGCAGGGGATTGTCCAATACCGGCTGAACAAGTGTTACCCATATATACCTAAAAAGGAATAAAAACAATTATTATAAATGGAGATATATTTTGTATATGTACCAAAGGATGACAACAGTTGGTAGGTATATCAATAAGATTGATTTTTGACTATAAATAATTTTATTATTAAATATGTTTTGAATACAACGTTATTATCAGTGTGAATGAAGAATGTATTACCTCTTTAATTGCCTCTATTGGGATACCGGCTCTTTCAACTGCTGCCTTAATTACAATGGCCCCTAGCTCTGAAGCTGAAAGCGGCGACAGTTTTCCTCTGAATGATCCTAGAGGAGTGCGTACTGCAGATACTACAACTACTTCATTCAGCGAAACTTTAGGCAACACAGACTCCGCCATTACCGCTGTTTCAGAATTGTAAGTATTATTCCAGCTAAAGCCAAAACCTATTATTAAAAGAAAAAATAAGTTAAGTGCTAATAAAATAAACTCCTTTTTATTCTATTCGTGAGTTTTAAAACTTAGTATATAATACTAGCGTACAGTATACCTATACTGTACGCTAGTATTATATACTAAGTTTATGGTTATAAAGCTAAGTAAGTCTAGCAAATTTTATTAATAACTGGGGAACAGTGGCAAAAATAACTAAATGTTTTTGGAATAGGTATATATGAGCTTAAATTTATTACTTTGATGGTATGGTTATGTTTCTATTTTTTCATTATGAAACCACAATATGATTGTAGGTACTATTTATAGAAAAACATTGTGCTAACAAACTGAATAAACGAAATGATTAGCTTGTAACACATTATTTTTTAACGCACTTGACTTAGAGGATAAATTGTTAATTAAAATTAATACTTACGTTTAAATATGGATAAGAAAAACGATGGGAACGATTTGTTACAAAGAAGAAACACTGACGAACACCAAGAACTTAAAATTTATCTACCAATATGTCGCAAACAAAATGTAATGCGCGTAGTGCTACTCTGCTAGCCACGAGTAGTAATTTAATGGAACGTGAAGGACAGTAGATATATAGCTAGCGTATATATTATGTTATGTCACAGAGATGACGCGATAATAATTGCGATTTTTTCGAGCAACCTTTGTTTTTTTTTTCGTTTGACCGGAGGGCAATGCAGCGTCTGCGAAACATGTTTATTTGTAGAAGCTACTTCAAAATTGACTACAAGATTTCCTAAGAAAAGTTAAATGTCACGATGTGTAATATATGTAGTTACATACATCAGAGAGTTCTTAGTCAGGGGCGTAGCTACCGCCGTATCAATGATACGGGGCCCCCGGGCTACAGAGGCCCCTAACGTGTGTAAGCAAAAATATGTTATCCACAATGTCACTTAATCTCGTGCTTCCCTGGAAAAAAACATCTAAAAAACTGTCATACATGCCTTTAGAGAGTTTTCACTTCAGAAATGACAAAAGTAAAAAAAACCAATCTCTTTTTAGGGTTCCGTACCTCAAAAGGTAAAAAAAAGGAACCTTTATAAGATCACTCTTGTCCGTCTGCCGTGTGTCACCATCGATTTTCTTAAGAACGGGTGGACCTTGCAAGTTGAAATTTATACCAGATACTGAGGTCTGTAGTCCCTATTAGGTGTATAAAAATCAAGGTCCTGAGTCAACACGATAAAAAGATATGGGCAAATTTAGATTGTAGCGAAAACTTGTAAGTACCAATATTTACCTTAATTTTCAACTAATTTTTAGTTTATTTTTGGGAATTAGTTTAGTATTATTTTCGGAATTTTCCCTTTACTTGTGCTGTAAGACTTTGCTTTTAACCAAAATAGACAATTCTAGGTCAACCGGAAGTACCCTATAGGTTTTCAACCCAAAACCTTCTTACTTACGGTACTTCCCATTTACCTAGAATCATGAAATTTGGTAAGAAGCAAGGTCTGACAGTAAAAGTGAAGGAAAAAATCCGAAAGTCGTTAATTTGTTTTTATTTCACATAAAAAAAAGTTTTTGTGATTACAAACTTTCAAGCGGTTGGATTGTTCACTTTGTCGTACATCGCAACCGCAAAGTTAAGTTTCTCTTTCGAAAAAGACGGGCAAAATTCTTTCAGAATTGATTCCCGAGATGGACGTATACAAGTTTGTTTGCTTACGGAACCCTCGGTGCGCGAGTCAGACTTGCACTTGTCCGATTTTTTTCCCGGGTTAAGCGTGCGCCCAAAAGTTAGCAACATCCTACATCGGTTATTGCGGGATTCCCCCGTTTAAAGCATTTTTGTTTCTTTTGTGAGAAATTTTTACCCTTCATTTGGGCCCCCCAACAATTTTGATACAGGGCCCCTCCAAGGCACGCTACGCCACTGTTCTTAGCCTTATACTTATCGCAATTTTTTTCGGATTGCTCTCTGTTATCTTGCAAGACTCGTTGTAGGTAGGTATGTATCTTTGCTAGAAATAAGTATAAAAGGCACAATATGTATATTCAGTGTAGGTATACGGGGGTCACACTGAAAGTTTTTAGGAAATAAAAACGGAATGATATAGAAGATTGTCAATATTTTTATTGCTTTTCTAAGGAGTCTCCGTTCCTTTTTAAGCCCCGTCGCATGCGATAGAACCATTGACTGAAGCAGTGAGCCCAGTCTTCTTTAGGAATCTCTTCCACGCCTTTTTCAAACGCAGCCACGGCATCTTCAGGGTTCATAAAACGAATTCCTCTAAGTTTATCTTTTATTTTTGGAAATAAATAAAAGTCACAAAGTGCCAGGTCGGGACTGTAAAGAGTACGACTCACTAGCTCCACACCTTCGATAGACAAATATTCGATAGTCCGTCTGGCGGAGTGAGCTAGAGCGTTGTGGTGGAGGAGGATCCTGCTTCTTGGGCGCTGCTGTCTAACATTTTCTAAGACAACTGGTAGACAATGACCGACATACCAATCTGCAGAAACAGTCCTTTAATCTTCTAGAATGATTGTTGCAAAATGACCCGTCCGTCCGAAGAATGAGGCAATCATCTTTTTCCCTTGACTTCTCTTCTGCCCTTCTTTACGATTTACGTTTGTCGGCAAATCTTCGAATAAAAACATCCATTGCGCAGATGGTCTTAGGTTCGTAACAATAATATATTCAGCTTTCATCACCTGTGACGATGTCATATACAACATTCGAGTCACCTCCGTCATACTTTTCAAGCATTGAGCGGTACCAATCCAAATGACGGCGTTTTTAATCTTCCTTCAAATTATGAGGTATCCATCTAGTACAAAGCTTTCTGACGCCTAAATGTGCATGTAAGACTGTTTGTACTTGACTCATACCAATGCCTAAAGTTGCCCAAATCTGTTGATATGTCACGTGTGGTGATTTTTAATCGGACGATAGTTTAGTCGCTATCGTCTGGCGATCTTGATCAAACTATCGGTCGATAGTTCAGTTGTGTAGTGGTGCACTACACCTTGTAATGAATCACACTTGTGACTCTTGAGTTGCAGGTGTCCATGCGCGACGGTAATAGTCACGCACGCTTGCGCACGCTTACATCGTACTTCACACACGTTATGCAATCGCCGGTAGTTCGATAGGTCGATTTTTAATCGTCAAATGCGCGCAGCACTGCTATACAGTAAAAGAAAATAAAACTATTCAAATCTCACTCTTCAGATCAAAGTGGCAGATGGTGGTGGCGGTATAATCCTACTAATATTATAAACGTGAAAGTTTGTGAGGATGTATGGATGTTTGTTACTCTTTCACACAAAAATTACTGAACCGACTGCGATGAAACTGGGTATGTACATAGATGGACACCTGGATTAACACACAGGCTACAATTTATCCCGGTATTCCCACGGCATCGGGACTTACGCGGGTGAAACCACGGGGCGCAGCTAGTATTATAATAAAACAAAGAATCCATGTAAAAATGTTTAATTAGCTAATATACATATAAACATTGCAACGATTTTAATGGAAAAATGCGCAAAATCAAAAGAATAAGTAAAATTAATACAGACGTGCAATAAAAACGTGCAGTAATCATAAATAATATGTTTGTGATGCTTTTTTTACCAAAAGTAAAATTGTTAAAAGGTGGAAGCATGTGTGACTAGAACTAAAAATAGAAATTTGGAGAACTTAAAAATGCATTGACCCGCTACTCACTATTAATGAGTAATAAAACCAAATTATTAGCTACTTATTATTTAGCCTCTTCTCACAACCTTGACGGAGATCTTAATATCTCAGGTGAATAATAAAAAGTACTTGGTGATTTTAAAATTATCTCTAATATGCCATGTAGTAACGTAGGAATCTGGCAGGTTTATGCAAAGTACATAATGAAATGTAATGAACGTAATGAAATATAACTTCCAATTTGATGAACTTTTGCTCCAATACATAACTGGTCACACACAAACGATGATATTGCACATACAAAGAAGTTGAGCAGGAATAGTTTTTTTCTACTACAATTTTGACAAAATAACGTCAAGTTTACAATTCTATCAGCTGCATTTGTAAATATGTAGGTACCTACACAAGTCTTGGTCTATTGTTCGTACTTATCGCTTATCGTTTTATTTCTCATATCATATGACATCTAAAATGATTATGGCAGTTCGTAGATAATTTATAAGTACAATCATTTAATATTAAGTAAAATTGTAATTTTAACCGCTGCAGTAATTGACTGAAAAACTTGAACTGACGTGAAGTTGTCGCGATTAAAGTTAAGATTGAACTACAAACCTAGATTGATATTAAGAAAATGAAAATAATTATTATGCTTAAAACCCTTGTGCCGAGAAAGATCATTTTTTTTCATAATTTTAATGTGATATATAGTTTACTTTATATGCTCCCAAACATAGCAATTACGTCCCATAATATGGAGCCTCTAATGCCGCTAAACTTAACTTTATGACAAGAAAATCTACCGAAAAATACTTTTAATAATGAGTAGCAGGTTTACATAAATGCGTATAAGGAACTAAGAAGCTGTTAAAACACCTAAAACCTATTGAACAATTGGTTCACTTAATGCACTAAATTCATTGTACTTGACACATCAAACACTATTTTTACTTATTAAACCTATTGTTCTTGACTCTATTTATTTAGGGTAGTTGACACAATCAAAATGTTTATTCTCGTAAACAATGTTTTTACTGCTACTCTATGCAGAACAGACGTTTTATTAGTAGGATTTTTGTAACAAATCTGAACCCTAAAATTTACCTAAAAGAACGTCAAGCAATTAAAAGGCATGTAATATCTATTACGCGTTTGCGTTAATTCTCGAATACATTATTATTATACATCATGAAAGCGAAAGCTTAAATGTTAGTTTTAGGTACCTAAAAAAAGTTAGAACCACCAGGACCAGGTTTTTTAAATTGAAATAGCTACCGAATAAAAGACTGTAATTACTAGTTCTGGTAACTATAGGCATTATAAAGTTTTAGTTAAAGCTATGTTCTGATATTTCCACAAAACAGAAATATGGCCCTGTTTAGCATTTCGTATTACGTCAGAACACCCACGTAATAATATTGTTAAAAAGCATTTGAAATTTTAAAAGTACACGCCGTGCGAAACCAAGTCATAAAAAAAAACATTTGAAATAAATTTGTTTAAAAGTTGCTTTTTATATGTAATCAACTACCCTGATATAGATACTGAAGTCGACAAATTTTTACTGTACAACCCATCGGAAAAGATGCACTTTAAGTTACGTTTGAATATTTAATATTTTAACATGTACAAAGTTATAGGTACATAGGATATTAGATATGGGATAGATGGAACCTTTCATTGATCAGTTTGATCCCCGGCCATAAGATACAATACATAATTTAATGAAAGATTATAATAAAAACTTAACCATGTATTATTGCAGTATTAGTGGCAAATATTATATAATTTATTTATGTACGTTATGTAAGTTATTTTTTGTTGTGATACTGTGTTATGTAAGTTAATGTTATGTAAACCATAACCAACAGTTTGAAAATTACGATAGTGGGTCGAAATAAATATTTTGATACTATTCGAGTATCATATCTTCAAACATGTCGGATTGAGAACTAACAAGAAGACTTAAATGACCGTGAAACAGAAATACAGTATATATTACATATTAGCTTAAATATTTTATCAAATATGCATAGTGTTGGATGCTTTACCGATGAGTTGTATTATGTCCAGCAGCCAGTTTTTTTACAACGATATAGTATTCATAGGTAACGATTTACCTAATTCCATAAAATGGAATATAAAAAATTCAACCTTTACCGATATTCAAGTATAGAGTTTTAAAATAGACATTAGACATTTATAATAAAAAATGGGGTTTTTCACATAATATATTCTAGACGCCGCTGAAGGCACCTTATCACACTAAGGAATACAACACTAAACACACATTGCCAACATCATTCTATAATTTAGACATTTACGCTCATAAAAATTTAACGGGAACACATTTCTAGTCTGATTGATTCACATAACGTCTTTTTATAAATAACCGCTAACAATTTGTTTCCACATTTTTCAAATATTCCCACACCTTTTTTTCTAAGCTCAGAGATTATTATCAATGTAAGTTAAATATTCCTATACTAGCATTTACATACTAGGTAAATGGCTCACTTATTGTGCTGACACAAATTAGAGGATTACTACCGTTTAAAAAAATAGTGGATTAATTGAGATTCCTCTTCGTTACAACTACTTATTATGCTATTATTAAGTACTAACAATATAAATACTACTAAATAAAACTAAAACCAGCCATCTAGCAGATACGATACCAAACGCCAAAGTAAAGGGCGGGTGCCCTTTGATAAGGACCGTTAACAATTCGATGGGTTAAGAGGCTCAATAAACATGTTTACCTATGATAAAAATACACAATTTGATAACAAAGGGTCGCATACAATAATAACCACGACCAAATAAAAAAACAAATAATTAATGATACATTTAGCAATGTACTGGTTACGAAATAGTATTAATACGTACTTTTTGTTATTATTATTTCATTCTACATACTATATCTTTTTAGCTATTTAGTAATTTACTATTACGTTATCTTGTGTTTTAGATATAACAACATTTTCATAAAAATAGTTGTAAATTGATGACAAAAAGTAATAACAAAAATGGCTCATTTAAATTAATCACCACCGATCAGCCTAACAGCACTTTAGTTAAATAATATTCAGTATTCTTTTACGTCGTGTGTTTGCCGAAAACTATTCAATAATTGACATCCAGGAGGTCTTTTGCTAGATGTCTGTAAACTATCTATGTTACAATCGATGACGCTAAGCCAGTAACAATTAAATAACTGTGATTAATAGAATAGTTTTCACAAAGTATTATGTGATGTAGATGAAGCCAATACGGTTCAGTAAACATAAGGAGTGATCATATGGCGGAGTGCGCGGTGGTGACGGTGGCGGTGCTGGACATGGGCTCGGCGCCGCGCACGAGCTGCTCGTGGCTGCTGGTCAACGCACCGCCGTACTTGAAACTTCTGCGTAAGCTGGATCGAATGCTTTTGGCCGAGTCGCTCTTTCTAACGAACGATCTTCGAAGGTAGTCGCGGGTGAGTGATAGTGAATTTCGCGAAGTCGACGATCGAGGTCTCGAAGTGACTCTTGAATCGATTTCGTCGGTGATAGTTATCGAAGGTGTCTCGAATA